>CM035609.1:157500-697500 GCA_020496755.1 Channa maculata
TCAGTTTGTAAAATGACATGAGCTCTGAAGGAACAGTCTGGCAGAGACTGAAGTTAAGCTGCATGCTCAGGTTCATAGCCCTGCGAGCTGAGTAGCTGCAGGTTTGAGCATACTGAAAGTTGAGTGTTTCAGAAAGTTGAGATGTGCTGTTTTTGGAATATGACGTGTACAAATTATTGCAGGTAGCGTGTGTAACGCTCTACTGTAGATTTCAAGAATGATATAGTTGTGTCATGTGAAATCCAGAATTGGCTTATTTTAATTGGTGACACAGACTATTTGGTCCGGACTCTTGTTAATGTTATTCTCAACTTGCAGAAGACCTGGAATTATTCAGCAATTTGTTTTTGTAAAGTAGTAAACCCATTAATATACACTAGCAAGTTTAAATAGACCTGGTTGTAAAATGAAAATAAAACACCCCACATCTCAGGACAACATTACTACCTTACATCTCATATGTCAATTAAAGAAACATATCAAGGACACTCTATAAAACACCTTGGCTCCCCTCAGCCCTGAACTGCTTATAAACACTTCACCTGCAGACCCATGTCTTGTACCTAAGACAAATTCTTCAGATTTTCATTTAGTCATTTGGCAGATGCTTTTATCCAAAGCCACTTACAAATAAGATAGATACCTTTGCTCCATGTGGTTGGTGGATAATCTTCATTGTGTCTGGGGAGAAAAAAAGATTTCCAAACAGGATCAGATGCAGACCACATTGCCTGAAGTGCAATGGAGTAAACATAAACAACAATTAATTAGAAAACCTAATATACACTGCATGTTGTTTTGGGCTAATGGAGAATTAATTTATTCAATAAAATGAATGCAATATTTTTCTTTACAATTGATAATGTCATCTTAAAAATTTACATGTGGGCTACTTTCTAAATATCTTAGTCTTGTATATAGTATAGCAATATTTATTGTAGTATAATATATGTAGTATATAGTCAAATTTGGATTCGCAGGTATATTTTTTTGCAGCTCACAGTGATCCACTGCAAAATGCTGGTATGACCATCCTCCTTATTTTCCTTTCTCAAAAGTGGTTTAGAGCAGATATTTCCAGCTGTGGTCCTCAGGAAACACTGCCCTGATTTTCTATCTATACCTGCACTACTCACTTCTGATTACCCGGATCAGGCGTGTTAAGACAATCAGAAGTTGAGAGATACCATCTTAGATGTGGGTTGGAGAAAGACAAAGCAAACAGGTATCCTACAACTTCTGATTGACTGAACACACCCGATCCACATAGTCAATAGTAGGTAAGTTGGAAAACAAGCAGGGCAGGGAAAACAAGGACTAGGACTAGCTCTGGTTTGGAGACATTCCTCTGAGACCACTACCAGACCACTGTCTTCTGTCTTAATAAATACATTTAAAAGGGCCTCGTATAGGCAGCGTTTTCTTTCACTATACAGTTCAAATCTGTGAGCCAGGCTTCAAAATACATTTTAGGTAGAGGGAAAAAGGTTTACTCTTCTGCTGCATGTATACATGATTTCCAGTAAGCAGATTTGTGAAGTGGATGTGAATGATGTTCCCCAATTACCCAAAAAAGCTGATTTATCCCATGGTTACTAAAGTGCATGTGAATGCAATGAATGAAAAGATCCACTACAATAACAAATTGCCATTAGGCAAATTTTCCTATCTGTAAACAATAGTCTGCTGGAAATCAGACGCACAGCCCTGAACTCCCCCTGGGTGTCACATTCAGCGTATGAAACTCAAGAAGACCTTACTTTATATAATTATCAACTGGTTTTTGATCAAATATTTCTTTAACGTTATGTGTCTGATTCCTTAATCTTGAGAATTTCTAATTTACCTTTAAAAAAAAAGTCAACGTGAAACGTGAAACAAACGCGTCCACTTCCTTTCCCCGTTCCGTGAAACATGTACAGTTTGTCTCCTGGACCTCGGTGTCTATCTCTAAATGCTCCTGCAGATACGGCTTTATATGTTTTCACCATAAACAGACTTAACATGTTGCTACAAACACTGTTTGAAAACGACAAACATGCAAAAACACAACATGGAATATTACAAGAACATATTGGTCATAACATTATTATCCACGTCAGACAAACTTACTTACCATAACCAAATTTCTTAAAAGGGGGAGGAAGCCCTGGTCTTGTTGCAATATCTAGAATAAATTGTAGTACATTGTTATTTTGACATTACCTACAGTTATTTCTACTGCTGATAATATGTAACTTAAACCGAATGTTGCTGTTTACACACCCTCTATTACAAATCGGATGAAGTCATGCACCGTTTGCTCCAAGTTGACTCCGTGAAATACGACAGGTTTGAAGTTTCTGTGCTCGAAGGACCTCACCAGACGAACAGTGATCACGGAGCCACCTGCCATGAGTCCCGCGTGCCACTCTTCACACTCGTTTCTTGTTGTTTTTTCAGAACTGTGTGTTCGTGTGTGTATCAAGGCCAGATCAGTCGAGAACTTTTGCCCATCAAGACTCAAAAGGTCGATAACAGAGCATCCACTTCCTTCCCCCCCCTCATTACAAACCGCAAATACCGCCTCCTATTGAACCGGAGGGCTGGACGACTGCAATGGTTTAAATACTCACACACACAAACACACACGCCCACACGAATTATAATCATTGTAAAAATAAACGATCAAATTTATTTTTATTTATTTATGTATTTGTAACTCCAGCAACAAAATAAATGTGTATCCTATGCACAGAATATTTTTTTTTTAGTCTTTGTCCTTAGGAGAGAAGAGGATGCAGTATTCTCTAATTAAAGTGCATCAGCTCTGACCAAACTAAAGAAAAGAAAAGTCCAACAAAACCAAATGTGCAACCACTGTGCAACAGCCTATGCTCCTTTAAGTTTGGGCTGTTGGTATTTGGTCTGCCAGTACAACACACAGTGCATTCGGAAAGTTTTCAGACCCCATTAAATATTTTCAATTTTGTTATGTTGCAGCCTAATACAGTACAAGTTACAGTTTATTTTAATATTTTTTTTCTCATTAGGCTACACTCAGTACCCCATGATGATATATTAAAAACAGAATTTTAGATATGTCAAAAAGTTATTAAAAGCAAAAAACTGAAATATCACATGAACATAACTCTTCAGACCTTTTACAATGCTTAGACTTTTGCTCAAGTGCCTCCCATTTTTATTGACTGCTGCTGAAATGTTTCTACATCATTTGGAAGGGCACATGCCTCTATAGATCTGACAGTTTACAAAGCATATACTGTATCAGAGCAAAGGCCATGAGGTCAGGAGCTGCCTGCAGAGCTCAGAGACAGTAATATTGCAAGGCACAGATCTGGGGAAGGCTACAAATGTTTCTGCTACACTACAGGCTCCCAAAAACACAGTGTATTAAAAAATTCTCAAATAGAAGGCATTTGGCACAACCAGGAGCTGGTCACCTGGCCAAACTGAGTAAACGTGGGAGAAGCGTGTGCAAGCAGGTTGGAATTGGTGGAAAAAAGTTTCAGTTGTGTTGTGTGATAAAAGAATATCAGCAAAAATAAAAGGAAAGAAGTCTACCTTAGAGACAGTGGGACTAAAGAAGAGGCAGGAGGCATTATTGTAAGGATCACCATAATGATCACCACAAGAAGTCATTTACATTTACCTGCAACTCATGCTAACTTAATCAAAGTGACTTAACATTTACAGCTCTGATTGACTGGACACACCTGCTTAATAGTCTATGTTCTCATTGTTTTTTTACAATAATAGATAAACACCAAATCAAAAAAAAAAGTCAAAAATTCATTAATCAGAAGCTTTTACAAATCCCCTTTCAAACTCCATACTTCTTTAAGAAAATGAGGGCCAAATTATTGGAATATAATATTTATATTGGTGAGTAGGGCGTTTGAGCAGCTCTGGGCAATTCCTTCCTCCTTTCTACCAAATAAATTAATTGGCCACAACAAAACTTTGGCAAGAACTATGAAAAAAAGAACTTACCAAAATGTAGGTTTAGTGCTTTAAGGTCTGTTAATTAAATAAAAAGGCAGAGAGTCAAATAAGCATTGGTTTAAAAGCAATCTGGTGGAAGTACTGAGGGAGAGCAGCCTCTTTGTTTTTGTCCCCACCTCTGAATGCAGACTCTTTTTCTGGCCTCAGCTGTCTGAGTTTAGCTGTGAACAGCATGTTGAGCACCGCTGATGGTGGTGTAGTAGTGGTCTAGTACATTAGCCTGCAGTGCGTAATCCGCACCCATGGAGACTCACAAGCATACCCGAGCGTTTACCTCTTCTGTATGGTTTCACTTTGTTACACACCTCCTTGATCAAAATTGCTGGTAAATCCATTATGTGCTATTATGGGTTCATATTTGATCTTGGTGTAGTTGCATTCTGCATTGGTAACAGCTCTTGATTTATATATGACTGGCAGCCCTTCTTGTAGCAAATTGTAGCAAATTTTGTATCAAAAACAATCAGTACCTGACTCCTCCACATCTCCATCCTCATCCTCATCTCCCTCCATTCCTGGATTCTCATCATTTGCGACCACCTCAGAAGGGAAAAGAAAAGAAGAAAACAAACAAGACAGCAAACATGGATACAGGAGTCCTCACTGCAACTATGGTCGAAGTGACTAGCCCAGACAGTCTATAATTGGTCTTCGGGACTGATGTCTTCATATGGTAGAGGTCGTCGAGGAAAAGGATATTGTGGACGATAGAGAGGCAGAGGACGAGGAGTTGGAAGTGGCTGATGTTCAGTAGCTGAAGATGGATGCCAAACAGGTGAGCAAAGGGGACAATGGGCAAAAGACTATCCCTCTGGGATTGATGAGGACATAGACCCAGAGATTTTGCTGAGAAGTCATCGCCAGTGGCAAACTGACGGGAGAAAAAAAGATCTTGTGCCCGGGGACAATTGCTGATGACTGACCAAAAGGAGGAAGGTAATACACACTGACACACACTGCAATGAAGACATGCTTACACACATACACTGATTTGTAAACTGCAATGAAAAAATGCTTGCTCAGACATATACTGACAGTTTGCCAAACAAATACATCGAAAACATGCTGAAATAAATATGGATTTGATTAAGCAATGTGCTCAATATTTGGAAGCTAAATTTAAACCACCCAAGGTTTAAATGCTGTGGGAGAGAGAAAATTTCCTGAATACACTGTGAAAATGAATGGTCAAGAGGTGACATGTTTGGTAGAGACCAACTAGATCAGTATTAAAAGCAACTGAACTTGCAAAATGAGCAGTGTACATGTTGGTGTTTCTGGAAAAACACAAAAAAGTATTTGACTCCGTCATTGCCTTGTGCTAATTCTCAAGATCTATCTTTTAAACATGCATACATGTCGTCAAAATTATGCCCCATAAATGTGACATATCTAATGATTAAGTTGTGGCTCTGATGTCTACATCAGAAGTGTTCAATAATTCAAAAAATGTACAAACCCACAATGATGAATTATAGTCCTGATTCCTTGTTATAGGTGTATAAATGGAAGCTGGAACTGTCCGTCTTGTTCATCTCAGAAGGTAATTTATATTGTAGAGTGCATGTTTCACATTGCCCCGATGTACCTTACGAACAAAGGTAGGATTCAGTAAAGTTTGAGAAATTGACTGCAGTGTTTTTATATTGGTCTGATCACAGATGTGTATTATCTGTCTCTCTGAATGAGGAACAAAACGTATATGTTTCAATTGCTGTTCCCCATATTTCCATTTCTCTTTCAAGTGGGGAAATGTAGAGTATTTTGCCTTCTGTGCATAATTGTAGGCAACATGAGGCTGAATCAACTGTGATATTTTCAGTGTCTGCCTGTGGAAGGAAGTCTTTTATTTCTGTTTTGCATGCTTGTGCCTGAGCAGAAACACACTTTTTTCCCTTATCAGAAATAGTGGCAACATCCCATTGTGAAAGAGGTGCAAGCAGAGAGGAGAGGGTTCGGATCGGATGAGCTAGTGATTCTTTCCTGTGTGACTCAACAGATTTTAATATTTCACACTAAAAGGGCATGAAGCTGTCTTTGTTATAAAGTAGTTCACATAATACACTGATGTCACAGTGAGCCATAATGTAACCTGTGATAACCTATAAATGAAAAATGGGGGGTAAAAAAAAAAAGCATTTAGATTCACGGTTTTCTATTTTTTCTATTTTTCTGAAAAAGTGGGATTTTGCATTTTTCAAAAATGTGTTTCATGCTGCTTGAAGAAAAAAAGACATATAGCATATAATAGTTAACTAGCTTAATGGTACATCTTTTATATTAAAGCAAAAATAGTTCAGATGCTGGAAATATTCTGAAATGATTGAATTTACTGAGGATTTAATAGGCCTAAATCCAGACAGTTGTCATTTTAAACACTTGTATTTATGTACTGAGGGATTAAATCCACAATCAAAGAATTTCTTGGTTGCTGAATTGGATAATGTATTCTTCTCATTCCTTTTTTTTTTTTTTTTTTTTTAAATTGAGTTTTTGGGAAGTCCAGGTGTTTTCCAGCAGCTGAAACCTCGAGACATTACATGTACCAGCAGGATCAGCTCTGCTGCAGTATTGATGATTTTATGATCTGCAGTCTGTCTTAAAAAGCCCACGTTAGATAAGGTGCATATACTCAAACATTTAGCAGAAAATGAACATAAAGTCAGTATTACGGTTATGGTTTAGGGTGGACCCAAGTGAGGAGACTGTGCAAGGGATGAAACTAACAAAAGAAAGAATTAATGACAAAAACAGAAATTGCTCTTTGCAGGAGGCTACAAAGAAAACAGGCTCAAACAGACTAATACAAAAAAACAAAAAAAAAAACCAAACACCACCCAACTTGTCTGAATAATAGGGCAGTTACTAAAGAGAACAAAAACACCAAAAAATAAATAAACTAATGTTGACTATGCACTCCCATAGTATCCAAAAATACTATTAAAACAGGACTAGGGTATCAAACATGAACTTAAATGAACACACGGGGAAAACTAGGAAAAATAACAAACACAAACACACCAAACCAAGTAGGACTCTGGTAAGAAAAAAGAAACTGCTAAACAAAAATTAACACACGTAGTAACAACTCAATAGGGTAAGGCGGAACGGGAACCTAAACATACTGGATGAAAAGAATAAACTAAGTTACAATGTCAGGGAAGCACAGGAACTAACACAGAAACTAAGGGGAGGCAGACATGAACAGACTGAACGTAAAACGCTGGCAGACTGGAGGGAACAAAAGCATACTTCAAACAAAACCAGAGACAAACAAGCGGAGACAATGAAAAACTAGAATAAACACTGAAATGAACAAAAAGCAAACAACTGACCAAAGCTGCCAATACACAGAGTTCAGAAAACAGGAGTCAGGATTGCAATAAACAGGTAAACCAAGAGATCAGAGTACAGGCTGTGAGTAAGAAGAAGACAATGATCCAGCAGGAGAGTGTGGAGAAGACTGGACTTAAATAGTGAGGGGAACAGGTGCAAACAATGAGGGATAACGAAGGTAAAGCTAAGGAACAGAACTAGGCACAGGAAGTAGGGAGAAGGGGCCACAAAATAAAAGTCCAAAGGGAGGAAGTGCACTGGGACCATGACAATCAGTCCGTTTACATTACAATTTGCCCTACCTAAAGTAACTTATTTAGGTCATGTGATTACAGCTCAGGGCATAACCAAACAATCCATTCTCATCTCTTTAACCAAGAAAGAAATTATAAGTTTCCCAGCTATGACATCATGCTAAAAACAATGTAAAAGTTATCAAGACAGAAAGTTTATTGTTCCATGGAAAATAACTTTCAGCTTATAAATAATTAAATAATTTTAAATTATTTGAGCACAACAAGCAGATACCACATTTGTGTTGCCACATCCCTATGTTAAGTTTGTTAACCAGGGACTTGGCTATTTGACATCTGTTTTGATGCGGGACCATGATGGCAAATAACAACATATTGCTTACTTTTTAGCTAAGCTGGATGCTGTAGATGATGGATTATGATGCCTGCAAGCTGTGATAGTTGCAGAGAAAGTGTTGGTTAGGGTGATCTAACTATTTTGGTTCCTTATGAAGTCTCTCATATTCTAGGAGGAGCAGCAATGGATGGGCAACTGTGGCGCATGAAGGTGGAGCAGTTGTCCACCAATCTCACAGTTGCGGGTTCAATCCCCAGCTCCTCTGGTTATGAACCCTAACTTAGTTGCTCCCAGTGAGCATTGGCCAGCTGCATAGCAGCTCCCCCACTGGTGTGTGTGAATAGGAAGCAGTGTACTTTGAGTGCCAATAGGTAGAAAAGTGCTATATAAGTGCAGATCATTTACCAGTGTAATGTTCTTAACTCAGTTACAATGTTACTTTTTCCAGATGATTCTGCATTTCAAAGTCCCACCACTGGAGAGAACCAAGAACATTTTGCTGTTGTTACATATTGTGATGTTTACCTTATTATTTAGCTTAAGAAGCTGAATTTGTGGCTCATAGAATAAGAATAGACTTATAGACTTGACTTTATTCTGTAAAGTGCCATGAGATGACTCTGTTGTGAATTGATGCTATATAAATAAAGTTGAATTTAATAATCTGAAGAAAAAATGTGGGCTTTCATGTAGTGAAATTCTATAGATCAGCAGCTTTTGACTTGTCCCTTCAGGGGTTGCCACATGTGTCCTTCAGATTGATTTGGCAGGACTTTTTTGGTCCTGCTGCAACCCTTCCATTTTTGTCTGGGTTCGGATCAGCACCAAGGTGGCCCTTGGTGGCTGGGCAGGACAACAAATAGTGGGGTGGGATTTGACCTGTGGCCTTCTGCATCCCAACCTGATGCTCTACTCATTGAGCCACTAGGCCATTCACACTGTGAATGAATCCGTTCTATTGCTACTTTTTCTCAAGCCTATAAACATGCTAGTCACCCACACAGATTGATTTCACTTGCTCCCATCAGGGACTGTGGTAGCCCTGTGGGGCTCTGTGGCTTCCTGTCATTGCCCTTATCTTCGTGTGTGTGTCTGGCACTCATCAGCATGGTGGGGAAGCTCCTAGGAATTGACATGTGTGCTTAACTTACTCTGCTGAGGCAAGACGATATGAGTTAAATCCTGGATCTGTGGAGATAAGGATTAGCTGCTCCTGACAACAGAAGGCAAGCTGTGCATCTAACAGATTAGTTGAACAAAAAATGGATACCAGCCAACTTTCTAAATGGCTCTGACTGTAAATGGTTTTTTTTTCACCCAAAAGCTAAGGGTGGGAAAGCAGGGAAGGGAGGGGCTTCTAGGGGCCTTTGTTGTCCTCTAGAGAGGGACCCCAGAGTTAAAATAATACAAAACCAGAAGCCAGATGATGTAAGATCTGTCAGGAGTCAAGCCAGTGTATGACAAACACACAAAGGGATTTCCTACTTGTACAGGCGAGCTTCCAGCATACATCTGCCACTAGTGAAGAGGAAGAGCTGCAGGCTCCATATCAAATGTTACTCACATGAGAGAAAACTGCTCAATGACCTCTCAAAGGGAGGCATCCACTCTAACCTTAAGGGTCACCTTTTACAGGATCAATTTCTTATTCAGTCTTAAATTAGAGGCAGGAGGCAGAAATCTTCCAGAGAGATAATATAAATCTGGACAAATAAAACCATTAGAACTACAGGTAAGAAAAACATGTATTTTCCTATAATTCAATTAATCAGTGCTTTAATAAAAGTTCTGACCTGACGACAAACTGATTCTTTAAACAGGGTTTCATAATAATTTGTGGATCTGGTTAGTGTTCTCTATAGGGAGAGGGTGAAACAAAATATACTGTTTGTTACCAATACCAATGATACCAATAATATCAATAATACCCACATCTTTTTACCCAGGCTTATAGTAAAAACACAAATATGTTATATGATAACGCTGGTTTCTCAGTTAAATCATAGGCTTTTTTGTTGAGTGTGATTGTCCCTCTTGTAGACATTGTCTATTAACAGATCATTGAGTGAACAGAGTTGACATTTAAACACAGACATAAACTAATTACAAAAGTCCACAGTAAATTGCAATTGATATAAGATGAATGACCATTTTTCCTTTTTCATTTGAATACAAGTTCAGCTCCACCTGAATAAAATGACTCGGCCGACTTCTTGACTTGTATTAGAAAGATTCTTCTGTAAATTAGGAAGATAACAGAGGAATTGTTTCAGTCTGCTAGAGATTCAAAGTGTCAAAGTAATGCTTCCTGATCCTATTTCCCTGAAGAAATACAGAGGGATTTATAATTCATACATAAAGATGACATGATTATTGTAGCAGTCTTAATCCAAATTGCAAGACTTTCCCTCAAATGTGTTACGTCAGCGGCTGTCGTCTCGCTTGTTGCCGTAGAACTAAAACCGCTGGAAGACTTTTTCTGCTCAGAGACCCGCCTCGTCCGACCATGCCACAACGAATATTTCCCCTGTCAACTGTGCGACGCCAATTGACAATGGCACTGCGCTAACCGCTGCAGGGTTAAGTCGGAGGCAGAGTTTTTCTTCCTCTCCCCTCTGTTCTCTTTACACGGTGACAAAGTGTCTCCATTTTGGTGCACTCTCTTTATTGCTGTGGCTTTTAGCGCTCTCACTGACTTTCACCATTACGTCCCAAAGCAAAACGGACTTTTTAGCGCTTGCTTCTCTGACTCTCCAGAGGAAGAGAATCGTCGCTGCTGTGGTTAGCATCGTCATGGTTTTGGCTCTTATCATCGCCATTCCCCTGCTGGTCCAAACGTCCAAGACCGATGCGCACTATGAGATGATGGGCACCTGTCGGATGATCTGTGACCCGTACAACCCCAAACCAAGCGCCACGGCTCTGGAAGTAATACAGGACTTGAGTGCCATCCCTTCTCCGAACTTTGTTCAAGGGACTAGAGGTGAGCAGGGTCGGCCGGGGAAACCCGGGCCGAGGGGGCCGCCAGGCGAACCTGGACCCCCCGGTCCAAGAGGGCCACCAGGGGACAGAGGAGCTACTGGAAAGCTCGGGTATTCCGGGGTAGGGGGCACAGCACGAACCGAGACGGGTGGAGAACTGGGCTCTGCCATCGGGGGGGCGAAGATAGCCTTTTATGTAGGTCTGAAAAACCCTCACGAGGGATACGAAGTTCTACGGTTCGACGATGTTGTCACGAACTTGGGGAACCACTACGACCCCACAACGGGCAAGTTCACATGCCAAGTATCTGGGATTTACTATTTCACGTATCATGTACTTATGCGCGGAGGAGACGGGACCAGTATGTGGGCAGACCTATGTAAAAACGGCCAGGTAAATATTCTCTGTTCACTTTAAAAAGTGATGGGCTGCTAATTAAACAAATTAACATTCTAAGCTTGGATGTCAGACGCCTCTCCACTGCCCAATATGGCAAAGGGGAGAAATTTCGCCCTCAAACGAACCAAAATCCCTGATTATGTTGTGGATTTTGGTGCTTTTCAGTTTATTCCATTGTCTCCAAAAAATTAATAACATGCAAAATACTCGTGCTTTCTTTTAAACCGTGACATCAGTATCAGAGGTTTTGTGGTTGGATAATTTCAGGTTTTGCGCAAACTTCTGTTTTGCTTCTGTCGCAGGGGGTATTTACTATTAGGTAAAACGTCTCTCTCTTAATTTGCAGGTCAGAGCCAGCGCCATAGCGCAGGACGCCGACCAGAATTACGACTACGCGAGCAACAGCGTTGTCCTGCATCTAGACTCCGGCGACGAGATTTATGTCAAATTGGACGGCGGCAAGGCGCACGGCGGAAACAACAATAAATACAGCACGTTTTCCGGATTCCTGTTGTACCCGGACTAAAATAGTATAATTACAGCGCTCCTTCCCTGAACTGCCATGACAGAACAAACTCATGTTTAATCTAATTAACAATGATTATGATCCTAAACATGATGCTTCACTACTACGAAGCCCTTAGCTTCATATACAATATTAAAATCTAGATAAATTTTTATAAATAATACGAAGATTTTTTTTTTTCCGACAGCGATCAAATAATTCCACTTCATTTTTTCACACGCTTTGTTATTTTTATCATCAAGTTCGAGATAAAGCTGATGTAAATCACTAAGAATAAAAGAACACAAACAATGCAAATTACATAATGTAAGTGAAATATTTTATGGATGAAAGTGTTATGTTTGGCATGAAAGATCAAATTCATGAAGCAACATCTGTACAAACAATAGATTGAATTCCATGTTTTGTGTTTCCCGTGTTGGCAGGGAGAGGAGTGAGGGGAGTTAAGCATAAAAAATATTACGCATGCCTCAGCAGGTAGGAATACCAATTAGTTTTGTTGAATATTTCAATAAAATGTCTCAATAAGAGTTTTCTGTTAAGAGGAGGTGGTTCAAATGGAAAAACAAGTATGGGTTTGTTCTTATATTTCCAGTGGTGTATCTGGCTTGTCCCAGTGAGAACTTATGTCAACCTTTTTTTTTAAACTTACTTTGTAACAGGAAGAAATATAAAAGCTGTGTGCCTGGCAAAAGATGGAATTGAGTTTATTCACATATCCAACATGTGTAAAGAGTGTTTTTGCATTTAACAATGCAAGCATGAATCAGATAATTGGTTTAATGGGTTTGTTGTTTACCTGTATTTGATGACACCAGTGATGCGCCCCTAGTGCCTCGTATTTGAAGCACTGGTGCTAAGAAAAGGACCCTGGTCTGCTTTTCCTTGAGCTGTCGTTGAGAAGCTGAAGGTTTTTTTGTCTTTCATTAAAGCATAATTTCATCAGGGCATTTCTTTCACTTGACATCTTACCTTTAAGCCTAAAATGTCTTTAGTGAAGGGTCTGTGTGAGCCTGAGAAAAACACATTCATTAAAGGATTGACCTTAAATTCTCAAGCAGAATGTAGGGTTATTTTCTCACACTGTTTTCCAAAATATCTAAGTGATCATATCTAAGGTATGAAATGTGATTTTGGAGTTGGGTACAGTTAAATAATTGGTATAAGACTCAATAGGCATGTGTAGACTTATCTCTCAGTCCTGAACACTGAAGTAAAATGCAGATCTGTGCTCTATTGCACATTAAGGGACACTTCTTAAAAGGTTTCTTCTACTTTGGAAATTATTATAACAATTATTTTCCTTTATAAATGTATCTACACATATAATTATATTGATCAGTGAAGAATTGAGAACCTGTGAGCCCATATAAGCTGTATGCCTAAATTAACTGTCCAATGTTGTTGTTTCTATGTCTTTTTATTCCAGTGGTCAGTAATTTCAATAAATAATTATGTTTTCTATTCTGGTGTGGTATTGGCTGGCTGTAAGAGCATCAATCTAGTAGTGGAATTTGAACTGAATGTTTACTATGATCAGGAAATCCTGATTGTACTGCAGGATGTGGGTTGCCCTAATAGACAGTAAAATATTTAATAGCAGACCTACAGGCAACTCATTCTAAAAATATAATTTGACAGTGACTTTAGGAAAGTTTGTTGTCAGACTGCTAATGTCATTATCTGAGATTCCTTTTACTGTACATTAATTTGTGAATACTTGTTTTACATGCAAACCAACAAAGTAACAGGCACTTGTATGCACTTAAAACACACTTTTGGACTACTTGTATTACCTGATCATTATTACTTCGTGTTTAATTTCAGAGGAAAACACTTGTTATTTTTTGATAGCACCTTCAAAAATAGAACAACATAATCCAGTTATTAAAACCAGTGTTTCCAAACCTCTTTCGCCTGTCACCTCTTACAAATAGTTTGGATTCAGCTTATCACTTTTTAGATGTATGTGACTTGAAGTACGAAAAAACATTTCTCCAATTGTCTCGTATGGTCTCATTTAAGTAACAGATTCAGAAAAAAATAAGTATTTCTTAAAAACATATCATCTGGAGCAGGTTTGTTTTCTGTTACTTGTTTATTTCTTCTTTAATAAGCCTCTTTAAGTTATAAATTACTGGACTGAACTATATAACTGTGTATGAGGTTATTTAAAACAGCTCTAAAAGCAGCCCCACCTGAAACAACTGCATAAGCATTAACAGCTTAAATCTGCTCTGTATAATAATGTCAGCCATTGAAACATCTGTATGCAGTATTTCAGCACTTCATCAAAGTAGATGTTTTAATTCAGAACTTCTGTCATTTTAACAATAGCACTGTTAAGAGGGAGAGCGTATGTGTATGTGTTATGGGTGTGAGGGAAACAGAATAATAAAGAGGCAGGCAGGCATGCTGGCCCATGTACACCATAGAAAAATATTTGGTGTTCTATTCAGAATAGTTTACAACACCAAATATTGTTTTAATTTTTTACTCCCTTTCCCTTGGAAATTGCATATAATGTGTTTCCAGTTGTTAGATGCTCTGTTATAAAGTCTGAGTACAAGTACAAAGCCCTGAATATCAATTTCTTAGGCTTAGGTTAAATTTAATACTTATACCTTTGTCAGGATGCTGTATAAATGATGACTCAGTTTGGTCAGATGTTAAAGCATTAGTTACAGTGCATCCAGAAAGTATTCACAGCACTGTACAAAAATGTACATAATTATTCACCGCCTTTACTTAATACTTTATTGAAGCACCTTTAGCACCAATTACAGCCTCAAGTCTTTTTGAGTATGATGCTAACACCTTGGCAGACCTAATTTTAGGCAGTTTCTCCCATTCTTCTTTACATAACCTCTCAAGCTCCATCAGGTTGGATGGGAAGCGTCAGTGCACAGCTATTTTGAGATCTCTCGACAGATGTTCAATCAGGTTCAAGTCTCTGCTTTGGCTGCACCACTCAAGTGCATTCACAAAGTTTACCCATAGCCACTCCTTTGTTATCTTGGCTTTGTGCTTAGGGTCGTTGTCCTGAGGAAAGATGAACCGTCGCCCCAATCTGTGGTCCAGAGCACAAGCCAAGTTAACATAGGTTATCATTAAGGATGTCTCTGTACATTGCTGCAATCATCTTTCCCTCCATCGTGACTCTCACAGTTACTGCCGCTGAAAAACATCCCCATAGGATGATGCTCCCACCACCATGCTTTACTGTAGAGATGGTATTGGCCAGGTGGTGAGTGGTGCTTGGTTTGCTCTAAAGATGACACTTGGCATTCAGGCCAAAGAAGTCATTACCCTGATTAGGGCCCTTTTCTCTAGACCACTCTCTCGACCACTCAGTTGGCCAGCCGGCCGGGTCTAGGAAGTCTCTTGATGGTTCCTAACTTCTTCTATTTAGAGATGATAGAGCCACTGTGGAATCTGATATAGACAGGTGTATGGCTTTCCAAATCACGTCCAATCAACTGAATTTCCCACAGGTGGGCTCTAATCAAGTTGTAGAACATCTTAAGGATGATCATTGGAAACAGGATCTACTACAGCTTTTATACATTTGCAAAGATTTCAAACAATCTTCTTTCAGACAATAACATAACAAAATGTGGAAAAAGTTAAGTGCTGTGAAAACTGCACTGTACCACTGTGATCTAATACAGTAGAAAGTGAGCCAGTACACTAATGTCACTAGGTCATACCTAAGTGTGTTGTTTGGGAATTGTTTGTGAAGTCCTTGTGAATTTTTGGCAACAATTGTTAGCTGAGTGTCAAAATCAAACTAAAGACTCTGTAGAATTGACCCGTATTGCTGCACAGATTGTAATGACCCTGTAATGGTGGATACAATAGATACTTGTACTATGCATTTGACATCAGCTTTTTAGCATCTTTAATATGTTAGACTTTTATTTATAAGGCAGTTTTTTTTATTGCCGCTTTATAAATAAAGTTGAATTGAATTAAATTTAGATAAGAAATATTATACAGCAGAAAGATGTTCATCTCCCTATTCACATCCCCCATCTACTCCTGCTTTTCCAGATGTCCGAGACCTGTCCCCATGGGTGAGCCCAATCACCCTCTGAAAGACGTTCTTTTTTGCCAGTTTCTATGATTTCAATCACCACTCAAAGTCCACAATATACAGCTGAGGTCTGGAGTGTATTGGCTTTGTAGGGGGAGGCATGAAGGGGGGTCGGGGGCAAAATTAGCCTACATACAACAAATTGACGATCCACATTCAGCTAGTACAACTTTAGAGGGGTCGAGCATAAAAAAAAGGTTGTATAAAAATAATTAATTAAATTAGTACAAAGGTTTTCATTTATTTCATGAATGAGGGGGGCCAAACCTTTAGAACCAACTCCTGCACTCCAGTACGACTCCACTACCCACTATAACCTCAATGATAAGCATGTAGTGGAATTATTACCTCTCTGACAGTTCTGACTTAATAACTGAGAAATTATAACATTATAAATGTAGAATTTATGGCATCTAATGCATGGATTGCATTAGATTGTATCTAGGTATACCTAATAAAGTGGTCAGTGTGTGTTTGTGTGTGTGTCTGTGTCTGTCGAGAGATTTTATTGTCTAGAAAACCAGACTAGTAAGAACTAGTCTAGAAGTAAGGCTAGATTTAGTTTTAGAAACGTTGCCCCTTTAAAAGTACATTTTTGTGAGATAAATATTTTTACAAATCAGAGCTCTGAATAAGATGTATTCCTTTTGTGAGGTGCAGTAAACAATCTCTATCTTTGCTGGCAGCTGTCAGACATGCTTGTTTACTGTCACCTCTTCTCTGTCCCAGCAGCCACTCTACTAAATTAAAGGCAACAGGTTTTATGGCAAACAAACAAACAAGCAAAAAATTCAGTGATGGGATACCAGAGCGGCTGGGCTAAAACTTTGCTTTGCTTGTTTTGCTGCCTCTCTCATTTAGCTTGCTTTCAACAACAGCCCTAGAATGACAGGTACATACTTTTGGGGTCTGATTGAAGCCCGGGGTCTGACACAAAAGCTACTTTCCCTCTGCAGCACTAATAAAACAACAAGATGCTCTCTGTCACTTGTAGAAACAAACAGGGTAGCTGGACGGTGCTGCTGGCAAGTACTGGCTGTCACACTCTAACTTTTTCTGACAACAGGCAGTAATTTAAAATAGGTTTGTCTCTCCAAGAGCAAACAGCGGGACTATAAGGCAAAAAGAGCACTTAGGGTAAAATTTTCACTACAAAGAAATCCAATGTACTCTGAGAGGGAGGAAAAAGATGGTGAGTTACTACAGAAAAACTGTTTTTATTTTCGTCTCCCTGCAATTCTTTAAGAAAGAAAAGTCCATGCTAATCATCAGTGGCTCACACACCTACCCAGTCAGCTCAGTGCCATTGAGATGATTAAACAATGAACTACTGGCCAGGAGTATCCCTCCTGCCCCATTTGAAGCAGCTCAAAATGTTGCTTCCAGGAAGGGTGGTAGTGAGGTCTTCCTGTAGCAAGAAGGTTGATCCATCTGCAGCCTGATGAGCCACCCTAATGTGAAACCATCAAGGCCAAAGCCTGGAGGGAGACTAATGAAGGTAATGAATGTAAGGGGAGAAGAAGGAGAGGTACCATTCAGAATTTATTCAAGCTCCTGTCAATTGTCTTAAGGTTTGGTAACACGAGAATTTAAAATTACATTTCATAGCAAACTGGTAATTGAACTTGCCGCATGCTGTGAAGTGAAGTAAATTCACACTAATGAATGAATGATTTGCACAGCAGTATTTTATTCCCACGTGACGACCCTGAACTTATAAGATAAGCCGAAAGGACCAAAAAAAAACTCTAATAAAGATGTAAGAATAGAACGCTGTGCAATGATGAATACATTTGTAAAGAAATTAAAAGTTCCTATTAAATTTCACTAAGCAACTATTGTGTCATTTTTAAACCCCTGTTATCCATTAAATCCATTAATTTTATGCAAACATATAACATAACAATAAAATGAGTGTGTGGTTGTAATCTTAAAAATCAGGTTTGTGGATATTGTGTAATACCATGCATGACATGCAAAGATTTAAAATACAAGACATTCTCCAATTTCACTCTTGTGGATCAGATGGCTATGAAACATAACACACAATTGCAACATGCTCTATTGTCCAAAAATTATTGAAAACATATCAATGAACCACGCAGGTTTTCATTACCATGAACACACTGTAGTTTTTACAAAGTCATTCTGATCATA
This sequence comes from Channa maculata, assembly GCA_020496755.1. Lineage (NCBI taxonomy): Eukaryota > Metazoa > Chordata > Actinopteri > Anabantiformes > Channidae > Channa > Channa maculata. The sequence goes on from CM035609.1 coordinate 175,593, forward strand.
GAGTGAATAAAAACAGCACATACTAAAATATGCTTTACTGTAAATATGGTATTTGCCAGGTGGTGACCCGTAACTAGTTTCCTCCAGACATGACACTTGGCATTCAGGCCAAGGAGTTCCACATTTGTTTCATCAGACTAGAGAATTTTGTTTTTTATGGTCTGAGAGTCCTTCAGGTGCCTTTTGGCAAACTCCAGGTGGGCAGACATGTGCCGTTTTACTGAGGAGTGGTTTCCTTCTAGGGACTTTGAATGCTGGGACTATGACAGGGAGGCTAGAGAGTTGATTGACATGATGCAGAGAAGGAAGGTGGATATACTGTGTGTCCAGGAGACCAGGGGGAAAGGTAGCAAGGCTTGAAGCTTAGAAGCAGTGTTAAAAGTTGTTTTACTATGGGTCGGATAGGAAGAGAAGGGTAGTAGGAGATATCCTGAAAGATGAGTTTATAAGGAATGTTCTGGAGGTGAAAAGAGGATCAGATATGGTGATGAGTCTGAAGCTGGAAGTTGAAGGCGTGATGTTCAATGTTGTTAGTGGTTATGCCCCACAGGTAGGATGTCAGAAGAGAAGGAGAAATTCTGGAGTGAGTTAGATGAAGTGATGCAGAGCATCACCAGAGGTGAGAGAGTAGTGATTGGTGCAGATTTCAATGGACATGTAGGTGAAGGGAACCGAGGTGATGAGAATGTGATGGGGAGATTTGGTCTTCAGGAGAGGAATGCAGAAGGACAGATGGTGGTAGACTTTGCAAAGAGGATGGAAATGTCTTTGGTGAACACAGAGGCAGGCACATAGGGTGACATATAAGAGTAGTACATCTTGTGTAGACCTTGTAATCTGAAAGAGATCAGTTATTGTAAAGTATTGTTAGGGGAGAGTGTAGCCAGAAAACACAGGATGGTTGTGTATAAAATGACTCTGTTGGTGAGGAAGATGAAGCGGACAAAGGCAGAGCAGAAGACAAAGTGGTGGAAGTTGAAAAACGAAGAATGTTGTGTAGTTTTCAGGGAGGTCAGGAGGTGCTTCCAGATGACTGGACCACTACAACTAATGTGATCAGGGAGACAGGTAGGAGGGTACTCGGTGTGTCATCTGGAAAGAGGAAAGTGGACAAGTAGACTTGGTGGTGGAACAAGGAAGGTCAGGAGTGTATACAGAGAAGGAGGTTAGCTAAGAAGAAGTGGGACACAGAGGACTGAAGAGAGTAGACAAAGGCCAAACAAAGAGCATATGAGTACTTGTATGCTAGGTTGGACACTAAGGAGGGAGAGATGGATTTTTACAGATTGGCCAGACAAAGAGATAGAGATGGGAAGGATGTGCAGGAGGTTAGTGTGATTAAATATATGGATGGAAATGTATTGACAGAGGAGCTCAAGGTGGGTTAGGGTTAGGGTTAGTGCTGCCAATTACCAGAGTTGGTTTCTCAGCGGGTGTGTCGCTGAATGGGGAAAATTCATTAGAAACGTGAACCGACTGGTAGTGAACCTCGGGCGTCTGTTTAGCATTAGATCTCTTACGAACCGTCACCCAGCCGGACTGGCTTCCCGGCTGCTCGGGAACTGCCAGGGGACAGCTAACAGGGGCTACGCTAGGTTGGCTACCGGGGCCTGACTAGCTAAACTGTTTTCCATGGTGCAGAGCCGTGCTTCCAATTCTGTGAGCCTCGCCTACAAAGCTGCAGAAACCTTACGTTTATTACATATACCATTATCACTAAAGGAGGCAGAGGAAAAACTGAACATGAGACACACCGAGCAAGTGAGAGAAGGAGAGACAGAGGGAGACAGAGAAGCCATTGCTAACGAATAACTGCTAAGCTAGCAAAGCTAATATAGGTGAAATGTGGAATTTGTAAAAATTAGCTAGTTATGTTTTAAAAGAGCAGGTGCTTGTGTAATACAATCGTATGTTACGACTCAAGTAATAATTCTTGTGTGAAGAAATCACTTATTTGAGTAAAATAAGAGCTACAATTAATCAGTAAACAGTCCTTCGGTAGAAACCCAAGAGTGTGCAGAAACAAGAATTGACGCTTACTGCACGAGTCCGCCAATGTACCTGCTTACCTCTTCAATTTGTTCATGTTAATGATGGATCCTCCATGTACAAGGAGGTTAGCTATGGGGTTCCACAAGGCTCTGTGTTAGGACCCATACTTTTTACTTTATACATGTCTCCTTTAGGCAACATTATTAGAAATGTTGCCTTAGAAAAGTCCCTCTCTCCTCACAATTGTCACCACTGTATGACATTAACTCTGTGTGTTTTCTCCCATAGTTGTCTTTCTCCTTCTCTGTCTCTTTCTGCATGTGTCCCTGGCTTTGAAGCTGTGTGTTTTCCAGTGTGCAGCTACTGGTCCTACCAACCTGCCAGATGTTTTGTTTTTTGCTTTTATTGGTCTTTTCTTTTCTCTCTTCACTTTCCACTCATCCCAACCGGTCAAGGCAGATGGCTGCCCACGAGAACCAAGAGTCTACATAAGGGGAGTGAACAAAGAACTAGTGAGATTAAGGCTAACAAACTAAGGAGGAAATGAACTTATGAGGGTTTGAACAAAAACACCCGGAAACTACAAGAAAAGGAACAGACTAAACATCAACGTGACATTGTTAACAAGGTGAAAACAAAAATTCAGTGTCCTAGCCACAAAAAATGGCTAGGACACTGAATAAAAATCAAACCAAACCTCAGACCAAGACACAGATTACAGAAACCCAAATGAACACCAGCCAAGAGTCAAAACCATGAGACAGGTGGACTTGAAAACCAGTAGTTGCAAAGATGACAGTACCAATGACCTGACAGAGAATCAAGGGGAGAGCTGGGTTTTTAAAAGGCAGGGGAACAGGTGAAAGCAATTGATGACTGGTAAACTGGAGAAGTTAACTGGGGACAGGAAGTGGAGAAAAAAAGGGTCTGTCCTGCCAGCCTTAACCTTATCAGGGGACTCTACGTGGCCTTCCCAAGGCTCATCCCTAGTAACAATAAAATTCATGAGCAGTAATTACCATTTAAACATGATCTTCATAAAATGGCATGTTTTTCTTTTTTTAACTTCAGGTTAAAATGCAATATTTCAATTACCTGCTTCACATAAAGTCAAATGCCAGTGACTCAGGCCTGTTGTGTCTTTCATGACAATTTGGCAGAAAAATAGAATGTACATGTGAAAGATGGTGATAGAAGCCTCTGTGTTGTTACAGTGGCCTGTTGACGATAAAGGCACTTTGTCCCCAGAGCACTGCAGCTGAGCCCACATATTCTAAGGCCTCAGGATGAGTTTATATTTAAGCACCTCAGTGTGCACCAACTGACACCACAAGTGTCACCCTTATTTTTACCCACTCTCATCTTTTAAAGAAAAGCTTCTTTAATTAAAATCTTATTGCCAATTTCCTATTCTCCTTATTATTGAATGCCTCATTGATCAGACATCTGATTGCATCAGGCTGACCCAAACAATTTCTTTTCTGCCTTGTTTCATTGTGTACTAATAATAACATAGTAGTACATATTAAATAATAACAAAGGATTCTTTCAAGATTTTATCAACCTCTCAGTCACACAAGAAACATCATGTTAAAGGAACCTTTACACCTGAACATTTATATATAGTAGCCACATTGCAGAGAAAATATAAGCACAACAGAGGCATACCTATTGACAGCCCTCTGCTTCTCATTGGCTGCTATTAAGACTAGGCAAGGCTGAACCCCACTACATTCTATCCTTCATAGGCCAGCCTAATATAACCGATATGGTAATATCTTCTTTGATGCTTCCCAAAAATCAATTGGTGAAGTTGCTTATGTGCACACAGAAGACTCCTACTGCTCACCTTGTGTTTATGATTGGACAAAGGTATCACCTGTACTCAATGCTCAGGTTGGAACTCTATGCAGTAGTAACTGAGGCTAAGCTTGCTAAATTTCAACACTTATGCCGTTGACCTGGGGCGGCCTCCCCGCCTCAGGAGCTGGCAGGTTGTCAGCTGACTCACCAGACCCGGAGGCAGGTGAGGTGCGATGGGATCTTCAACGTCTAAGCGGCCATGACTTTGGGTAGGCTGTGTTGTCTGGCTGTGGTTCCAGTCCCTCAATGTTGCCTGTTATGCCAAAGAGACACAAGATTTCCTAAGGGGTATCTACTTGTGCAGAATGGGAACTGCACTCTCCAGTGGTTGTCTACTTACTCTATTACTTGAGGATGCTAAAGTTACAGAACTGTTCAGGGTTGGAGATTGTCTGGGAGGAACAGGAGTGTACATCCTGTTGTTTTAGACCTTACTCACATTATTACAAAACTGTTAATCAGGGACAAAACTGTTGATCAAGAACTCAGGCACAGAATGTGTGTAGAAGTTTGTCATCAAGAAGCCATTTGGCAGCACCATACCAACCTCGAGTGCCACAAATGAAGAGCTAAACCTTCCCTACTTGACCAGCAAACCACCTTCTCGGCTACTCCTCTTTGAGTGACCATTTCATTCAGCTGGGATGAACTGTTTTGGCTCCCTCCATGTCAGATTTGCTTGACACAGAGAAAAATAGGGTAAGATGTTTAAGTGCCTCACAACTACAATTTTTGTAGGTAACAAAACCAAAAAAGAGGCAATAAGGAGAGTGACTGCATTGACCATGATCATGAACTTTATCTTCACTGAGCAACAGAAAAGTTACTTTTTTTAACTGTTCATTGACTCTACAAATTTTTGGATTGACAGTATTAAGTAAATGTATTATGTACTGAACTTAAGAAATACTCTACAATTCTCAAAACAAAACAATGCAAATCTAGATGACTTCAAGAAAAAACACCTCTTTGAAATGCATGAGTTTGCAAAGCCATGATCAGTCGTGATAAAGCTTCTTTGTTTTAGGATAAAGATGCAATTCTCAACAAAGGGAAAAATGAAATGCACTAATTAGGATTTTCCAGACAATGTAACGCAGAAATCAATGGAGCAGTGACTGAAACTTAAGCACATAGACGGGTCCAATTGTATACAGTATTTATGGCAAACACTGTAAATATGATGAACACATTTTTTTCCCTTTTGGCTTATCCCGTAAGTTCAGGGTTGCCACAGTGGATCATTAGTCTGCAAGTTGATTTAGCACATTTGGCACAGTTTTATGACATAAGCGCTTCCTGACACAACCCTCCCCAATTTCTACTGAGCTTGGGGACAGCGCTACGTGGCTGGGGGTGGAGATAGGCTGTTGAGTGTCCAGTGTCTTGCCCAGGGACACTTTGGCATGTGGTAATAAGGAGTGGGCCGCCTCCCATCTTTTGGTTGGTTAGCAGCCACTCTACCAACTGAGCCACTGCCACCCCGTGAATACAATGAACAATATCATAGCGAATGATCTTTTTTACAAATGCCATATTTATGTAACTACTACAAAGGTTTAAATTTGTTTTACCAAAGTTTAATACTTTCTGTTATTCGACATGTATTTCCGATTTTGCATTGAACATAAGGAGTCTTCCAAAAAATTATGACATTCACTCAAGTTTGCATAAAATATCAATAGTACTTTTAATGGAAACATTGCTAAATGACTCTTAACTCCATTGTTACTTCATAAGCAACTTTACTATTGACTTGTTATGTACAACTATGCACTCTAAACATACTCAAATTCTTGTTATTATCTAATTATTTCAAAAGGAATTTGGAATGCATGCCAACTCTCACTTTTACATTTTTTTAATTGGTATTGTAGGAGGGGTATATTGTATAATGTTACTCCTTCTGAAATAGTTATTGCAGAGGACTTTTAAAAACAGTTTTAGCTCAGCAAAATTTTTAACTGAAAAACAGTGTTACACCAGCTGCCTTTTTGGCACTATTGTAAGAAATGGCATTCATGATTTTGGTACAACATTTCATCAAGCTCATCACAGAAACCAAATAGCTCAGTGGCATACAAATCACAATCATATGGATGTACAGTATTGTTCAAAATAATAGCAGTACAATGTGACTAACCATAATAATCCAGGTTTTTAGTATATTTTTTATTGCTACGTGGCAAACAAGTTACCAGTAGGTGCAGTAGATTCTCAGAAAACAAACAAGTCCCAGCATTCATGATATGCACGCTCAGAAAAGGCTGTGCAATTGGGCAGTTAGTTGAAAGGGGTGTGTTCAAAAAAATAGCAGTGTTAGTCCTTAGTCTTTTCCCGTGTGTTCATTTTGGTTTAGTAGTTTATGTTCAGCTTCTGTGTCTTATTTTATTTCATGTGTTTCTGTTAATTTGTCCCTTTTAGTTTTTAGTGTATAATAATTCCATTTATTATAACCCCTTTGCTTGTCATCTCCTCCATTTTGGGTTCTACCAAAAAGAAACACTAGAGAGAGTGTGACAAGGGATGCAGTATAGACAGAAAAATGAAGAGGACCAAGAACTGAGCCCTGCGGCACACTGGTAGAGAAGCTATGAGAGTGAGAAAGATGCCCCCGGCAGGATACCTTGAAGGTTCGTCCCGATAGGTAAGAATGAAGCCAGTCTAGAGCTGATCCAGATATGCCTAAGTCGGAGAGTGTGGACAAGAGGATCTGATGGTTCACAGTGTCAAAGGCTGACGATAGATCAAGTAGGATTAAGACAGAAGACTGACCTGTGGTTTTGCATCTCAAAGATATTCCACGACAGTCCGAAGTGCCAGACTTGTTGACAGACTGGTTGACATTGAGAAAGTTGTTCTTGGAAAGAAAGTCTGAGAGTTGATTGAAGACTGCTCGTTCCATTTTCTTGGCCAGAAATGGAAGAAGGGAGACTGGTCGGTAGCTCTCCACAACAGAGGGATCAAGAGAAGGCTTTTTGAGCAGTGGGGTAATCTGGGCCTGCTTGAATGAGGTTGGAAAAGTCCCTGTTGTGAGAGATGTGTTGATGACTTGTGTAATAGCTGGCATTAGTGCGGGTGCAACTGCTTGAAGGAGAGTGGAATGGATCGGATCCAGAGAGCATGTTGTCGGATGGTTAGAGATGAGGAGGGTGGATACGTCATCCTCAGTCAGAATTGCAAATGATGAGAGCAATGGAGCGTTGGAATAAGTTAGCTGGATCTCATTGTCTGCAGAAGAGATCTGTGAGCTTATGGCTGCGACCTTATTAGTAAAGAAGTCGGCAAAGTCGTCAGCAATGAGAGAGGTAGATGGTGGAGGTGGGTAGATGAGCGATTTGAAAGTGGAAAACAGCTTTCTGTGCAGAGGAGTGACCAAGATGTTGTCTGTGGTGCAGTTCCGGGCGAGGATGAGGTCGAGGTTGTTGTCAGCTTTGTGGGTCATAGGAGTGGAGACCAGACTCAGGTCAAACGTGTTTAGAAGAGCAAACACGTCAGCCGTGTGGGGTTTGTCCAGGTGGATGTTCAGGTCTACTATGACGATGAGAGGAGTGCCATCTTCAGGGAAGTGGGACAGCATTCCAGTTCATCGCAGAAGTTCCCCAGCTGGCCAGGTTGTCGTTATATCACAATCACCTGGACTGTAATCAGTGCTTGATATTCCAGAGATGACAGATTGCTGAGGGGTGCTGTTGGGGGAAACTTCCAGGTATCATTGATGAGAAGTCCAGTCCCATCCCCCGATCTGATGAGCGAGGACTGTGAGAGAATGAAAAATTAGTGGAGAGTGCAGCTGGGGTGGCCGTGTTCTGTGGCATGATCCAGGTTTCTGTAAGTGCAAGCAGGTGAACAGCTGGCTGTGTAGCAAAAGCTGTAATGAAGTTGGCCTTGTTCCCTGCCAGATCCTCATCTCTCTCCCACCCTACATGCTGAACGCATGATTTACCTGACCCTAGCCATCCTGACTCCTCGGAGTCTGTTTCCCAACAACTTTTGGACTAACTTTCTTTTCATTTAGCCCCTTAGTCTTTTCCAAGTGTTAGTTTGGTTTCCCTGTTTGTAGTTTAGTTTTATTGGTTTTGTGTTTTTGTTTGAGGGTTCATTAGACATGTGGTGTCTTTGTTTGTAACCCAGTATTTTCTGTTACCTGTTGGCATTTTTCTTTGTACCCTCCTATTAGGAGCGATTTCTGTTTATTATTCTGATTATTTCATAATAAACGTGGTTATTAGTTAAATCCCCCTCTCAGTCTCTTCACTTGGGTTCGCCTTAGCACTAAACTGTAACAGTAGGATCTGGCCAAATATCAGACCTTTAGACATGTGAGGGGAAGGGGGTATCATGAAACTGTCAGAAGTTATCAAGTTTTGGCTTCAGTATAGAGAACAGTCAGACTCTCTCAAGGTTGTTTTTTTAGAGAGGGACATCGACCCTTATTATTTTAAGGGTGTAGGACTTAAGATGAGATCTAAACCTCAAACTGCTTATCTCTGAGACACCTCAGTCAGACCGACCCTGAACTAATTTATGAGTTGGCTGATGCTACTTTTACCCCTGACACTACCTCTGAGTCTACCACAGTCTCACCTGTCTCAAAGCCAGCCAGCTGGCCACCTGTTCCTGTTTCGGCCCCTATATAACCATCTACACCGACGCTTGAACTGTCACCTTCTGTTCCTGGACTAGCTTCGGGTTCGGTCATCACCCTGCCTGACTCTGTCCTAAGTGTGACTGACCACTCTACCACTGAGCCAGAGGCGGCTGATACCACCGTGCGTAGGAAACGCTCAGCCAGACATTGAAGGTCACTCCTCACCAGCTCCCCCAGACCTTCCAGCCAGGAATCTCTCTTCAATACCACCCCAAGATCTGACTTACCAGATATATCAGTTACTTTCTAAGAGCGGGTCGCAACGCCTCCAGTTTTGATCCTGTTCCTTTCTCAGAGAGGGTCAGCACCGCCACTTCAGCTCCTGCTCTTGTTTCTGCTCTCGGGCAGGTTGGCGCCACCACCTCAGCTCCTGCTCCTATTCAGCACTAATAGAGGACAATAAGAACAACCCCTGGTTTCTTTTCAGCATTGTAGCCAGGCTGACTAAGAGCCATAGTTCTGTTGAGCCTAGTATTCCCTTAACTCTAAGCAGCAATTACTTTATGACTTTCTTTACAGATAAAATCGTAGACATTAGGGGACACCACTGACCCCAACAATTTATTACAAGACTGGAACATGGATTGGGATTAAAGGAACTGCACTGTATTGGTTTAAATCTTATGTCAGAAAGATTCCAATTTGTTCATGTTAATGATGAATCATCTATAAGCACAAAAGTTAATTATGGAGTTCCACAGGGCTCCTTTTCAGTTTGTATATGTCACCCCTAGGCATCATTATTAGGAAACATTCCATAAACTTCCACTGCTATGTGGTGCATAGCATAGCATAATAACCAAATAATCAAACTTCAAGCTTCTAAAAGACATAAAGGCCTGGCTACTATATAGCTACTTTAGAGCACATAACCTTGGCCTTTAGTACCTTGGAGTTATCTTTGACCAGGATTTGTCCTTTACAGCGCATAAAACAAATCTCTAGAACAGCTTTCTTCCACCTACAGAACATTGTCAAAATAAGGAGCATCCTGACTCAAAGTAATGCTAAAAACTAGTCCATGCATTTGTTACTTCTAGGTTGGACTACAGTAATTTCCTACTTTTGGGATGTCCCAATAACTCTATAAAAAGCCTTTAATTAATGCAAAATGCTGTAGCAAGTGTGCTGACTGGAATTAGCAGGAGAGATCAGATTTATTTTTCATTAGCTTCTCATAAAAGCTAGAATATAATTTAGAACCCCCCTCCTTACAGACAAAGCTCTTAACAGTCAAGCTTGATCATATTTAAAAGATTTCATAGTACTGTATCATCTGATTAGACCATGTCTATCCCAGAATGCAATCCTACTTGTGGCTCCCAGAGTTTCCAAAAGTAGAATGGGAGGCAGAGCCTTTAGCTATCAAGCTCCTCTCCTGTGGAACTGGCTCCCAATCCAGATTCAGGGGCAGACAGCCTTTCTACTTTTAAGACTAGGCTTAAAACCTTCCTTTTGGATAAAGCTTATAGTTAAAGCTGCTCAATTAACCTGAACTAGCTCTTAGTTAAGATGCCTATAGGTTTAGACTGTTAGGGCACCACTACCAAGTGCAATGAGCTCCCTTCATTTTTCTCAATACATTTATTTGTCACTACCGCATGCTGTGTCTTCTCTCTCCCATAGCTGTGCTTCTCCCTCTCGGTCTCACTCTCTGTCCCTTTCTGCAGTTTTCCCTGGCTTTGGAGCTATGTGTTTTTCTAATGGGCAGCTACTTGTCCTGCCAAATGTTTTGTCTTAAAATTTTGCTTTCCTTCTACCTAACTTGTAAGTCATTTTGGATAAGCGTCTGCAAAACTACTAGATGCTTTCAGTGATGTTAAACAGCATAGATTGCACCATTTGCATCATATCACCCAAAAACTATCCAACCATTATGAAACAGTTGTAACATAGTTCAAGTAAAAAAAACTATTTGGTTGCAAATCCCTTGCTTGCAGTAACTACACCAAACCTGAGACTTTTTGCACAATTTTGCACGTTTCTTTTAGTGGGGATTTCCTTGTAACCTTCTCTACACCAGGTAACATGCATGCTCGTTTAAGTTAAGGTATGGGCATTTATTTGACCCGTCTCAAATGAGCCATCTATTTTACTATTTTTTTTCTATCTTACCTTTTTATCCTGTTAAGAGTTGCAGGGATACTGGTGCTGATCCCATCTTTCATTGAGTCATTAACAGTCAACTTTGGCACTAACCTTTTTTCCAGTAGCTCCCTGATTTAAATGCTAATAATTCTCATTCGAGTGCTTAATTTAAGTTGTCACCATGAGAAGTACTTGCTTTGTGTGCTCTGCTTGCTTCCTCTTGCAGTCCATCATAGTCTGGTGGATCCTTGTAAATTTTGTAACAGATGGCTCTTGATTTGGATACTTTAGTATATTTATTACAGGGAATCATGGCACTAAATAGGGTGCTATAATATTTAGTAAAGATCCTTAATGTTTTTGTGCAAGGCCTCTTTGTTTGATTAGTAAATCTTATTCATGTTGCCTCCTTAACTCCACCCATCAGACGAGGTGACACCGTGTACATCGCATTGAAACATGAATATGAGACCTCATGAGACTCTACTCCACCCAACTCTCTCACACACCATTGTGGTGCTGAAAGAGCAGCAGGGCATTTTATCTGCGTTTTTATTTTGATTGCTTTCTTATTCTGATCTCCTAGAATTTTCATCCAAGCTGGCCAACAGTTCAGCGGGTTCTGAACAAGTTACCACACCTCTTCCAGAGCCAACGCATCACCAGTTCCTGTTCCCCAGCTTACTGGTGCAACAACAGTCTCTTTTCCTGGGTCAGTCAACATCCCTTCAGGCCCTGCACCTGATCCACAAAATAAAACCTGTTTATTAGTTTACTCCCTCTCACCATCTTGGGTCTGCCTGAATAAATAATGTGATACTATCTGTGCATTGTTAACAGTTTGTACATTTTTTGTCCATTGGTCTTTCCAGGTGGTGACAAACCCACACATTTTGCACTCACCACATTCTAACTGCACAATAGAATTCAGATTTTGTAATTTTTTTATTTTTTTATTTTTTTTAGCCATGAAATAGACCTCTCCATTCTGTAGGCCATTTGCAATATCTTTTTTTTTTATCCTCACAGCCTCTCTGCTGACCTCCCAGTGAATGCCACTTATGTAGGCTGAGGGAGACATTGTGGATGAGTTATGTCCATTTTTCTTCCTTCTTACGGTTGATTTAAACCCCAGGTCGTGTGAATCAGCTATAATGCACAGCTACTGTTTCTCAGATGTGTCAAATGTCTATTCAGGGTGCGATTCATAATGAGACGGCAATGGCAACCTGGGAATCTGTCATGGACAATGGCTGCCCGGGGGGTAGAAGAGTGGAGTGGACCTTGGGTAGTGTGCTGCACATATCAGAAGTTCACCTTTATATTAAAGGACTGCACTGTCTTTTCTGATTAGTTGACCTTACTTAAAAAGAACTATGCAAACTGATTGCCTTAAAAAAACCATCAAACTGGAGTAGGATTTGTATTTCTACTTGCTTATTTTTTTTTTTTTATTGTGTATCTTTATTGTGTCACTCATTCGTATTCACAATCAGACACAGTCACACACCAATGGGGGAGCTTCTATGCAGCTGGCCAACACTCGGGAGCAACTAAGTTGGGGTTCAGTGTCTTGCTCAAGGACACTTCAACATGTGACCGGAGGAGTCGAAGATCTAACCAACAACTGTGGGAATGATGGACGATCACTCTACCTCCTGCGCCAAAGTCGCAGCACAGAGTTTTTTTTCACCCTGTGTAATTACAGGGTGAAAAAAACTCAAGAGGTAATGCTCTTGATGAAAACTATTAAGTTGAAAACTAATTAACTAAGTATATTATTGATAACTGAGTAAAGTTAACTTTAAAATGCAAATTAGGATTACTATTAGATTTTACAGTGTGGCTAATCAAAAAAAGAACCTGACACTAACCAGCTTTGGCTTGGAGACAAACCTCTGTCATCCACTTCACATTAAATAGAAATTAAATTTCCTTTAATATTTTTACCAGGCAAAACAATAAATTACAATATTACATTTGTTTCATTTAGCCACTTACACAGTATTGATTGTGATGCTAATGGATATTAATTTAAAAAATAAACGCCAAAGTAACTAGCAACTTGGTGTCGAGCAAAATGGCACAGCTGGTTTAGTTTGAGCTGATTTTAGCTGTTAATCCAAGCATTTAATCCACATTAATAGATCATAATTATCATAATTAATTAGTTTATCATCATCTGAATAAGTAATTAGTAACTTAAGCTTTAAAGCAAATGTATGTGAAGTAAAAGAAAAAGAAGCCTAAAATAAAATATTTAATGTTAGAAGAAAATAACTTTTGACATCATTTTCACACTTAGAAATGTCAGTGCTTCTTAAGCTGTTTTTGAATATTTTTAATTTTACCTTAATATATCACATCAAAAGATCTTTCTTTATGGGTTTAGTAACAGTTTTAGCTTGTAAACAAATAAACATATACCAGTGTCAGTGAGGCTCCAAACATAACTGGTATTTAAACATGTAAAAGGGAATTACATGTGGAATGGTTGGGGGAGACAAAATAGCAAAACTTCCAAATGCTTTATTTCAGATCTGGACTTAACCGGCCAGATAAAGGCTTCATCTTTGCACCTGTATCTACTACAGTAGCCAAGACTTTATCTACAACCATTTTTGTCTCTTTGTGTTTTATTTTCATTTTAGAAGGTTAATTTCATTTGATCAATTTTCTTAATCAAATTTTGTTATTTCTTAATGTATTTTATGTATGTATTTAATGTATTTTCTTAATGTATTGAACTGAAGGTATTTAAGCTTAAATTGCAATTAACATGAACACTTTAATTGTTGAGACAAATACATTTAGAGGTTGATTTACTCATCAAGGGAAAACCTATTTCTTTTTAACCCCATCTTCATCCAACCACACATCACCACCCAAGTGTTAGTTGCCCTTTATCACTATCATCACTATGTACTGTAAACAAATTAGAGCACCACTCTCCTGCAGTGCCAGTCACAAAGGGTAGCAGCTGCACACTGCATGGCAGATGAGGTCTTATAATGAAAAAGGAAAACCCATTACATAGCTAAATTAGACCTTTGGTCTGTACTACCCTGGGTGGAGATACACCAGGAGTCACAGGTCAGTTTGCTGACGAAGGAGCAGTGAGTTTAGAATTAAATTGGAAACTTGGGAGTTCTAATTGGCGCTGTAAATGTGAGACCAGTTAAAGGCCAGTGTGAAAGTTTTACGCTGAATGCTAATAATGCCTTTTAAATTGCATTAACACCATATGTGAACAGTATTCATACTAATTTATTAACATAAACAACAACAACGTTTCTGAAACTGGAGGGACCAATGCACATCCAAATAAACTACAGTATGTGCTCATGGTAAAGAAAACAATCATTGATTAATTATAATGTGCAAGGGGTTTAACACCTAAACATCTATTATTATATTGACAACAGTCTTCCCCTAACTATAAATTTGTTACAGAGTGACTACGTTTCCATCCATCGATTGTCTAAACCTGTATCCTGTAAAGCGTCGCAGGGATGTTTAAATTATTTATGAAATGTGGAGTGGTCACCACCTCACAGCTAGAAAGTTATGTGTTTGTGTCTCAGAGTGATTGTGTGAAGTTTGCATGTTATAGTAAATGGTCTGCACTTATGTAGCACTTTTCTACTTGTTAGCACTCAAAGCACTTTACAGTGTTTCTTATTCACCCATTCACAATCACACACACTCACACACCAATAGTATTCAGCTGGCCAACACACACCAGGAGCTACTAAGTTGGGGTTCAGTGTCTTTTTTAAGGACACTGAGATGTGACCAGATGAGCCGGGGATTGAACCAACAACTGCAGGACTAGTGGGCGACTGCTCTACATTCCTGCACCACAGTCTCCGTGTTTGCAAGGGTTTCCTCCCTCAATCCACAGACATGCACATTGGGTTATTTGGTGACTCTAAATTTCCCATAGGAGTGAATGTGAATTATTGTCTCTCTGTGACTGCCAATCTGTCAAGGCTGCACCCCGCCTTTCGCCCTATGACAGATGACATTTCTAGCAACGTCACGCACAGCCAGCTCCAGTCATTTTGGTGCCCTAGGCAAGATTATGGCTTGGCACCCCCGACCCCCACGCACACACACATCACCGCAAACATAAATGGACAACAGCCGTATGACAGACCTTTAATTTTTAAATGTTGATCAAACACACCAACATAAAATAACATAAACAAGTAGTAATAACATTAAAATAAAACCAGAGTTTTCTGTTCAGGTTCAGGTGCAAATATTTAGAAAGTCCTGACAGCTTCCATGATATGAAAAAAGGTGCCACGTTCAAGCAATACAAAACAGTGTCTTTCTGTGTGGACTTGTGCATGTTCTCCCCATGCTTGCGTAGGTTTTCTAAAGGTACTCTGGTTTCCTTCCACAGTATGTTTGTATGTCTCTCTGTAGCCCTGAGATAGAGTATCGACTTGTCCAAGTTGAGGGACGCCTCTTGCCCAATAACAGTTGGGATAGGCTCCAACCTTTCCCTAGGATAAGTGGTGATAGATAATGGATTGATGGATGCCATCTACCTCTTTATAATGTTCCTCTCACATTCCACCTAAAGAGTTCATGTTATGCATAATTTTGGGTTGTATATTTTTATTTCTGCGACTTTACAAAATGGATGATTTACAAATCAATAAACTGCTATTTTATGTTATAATAATAATAATAATAATAATACATTTTATTTATAAAGCACTTTACATTTGCTAACAAATCTCAAAGTGCTACACAAGCGGATTAAGACCAGGAATAAAAAATAAAACATGTAAACCTAAAAACATATAAAACATAGAATAGCACAGCATAATTGATACCCCTTCATCATCAGTTCTGTGTCTTAATTAGCTTCTGTTTCTTTAAGGCCCCCCTCACCATTCACTCCATTCTAAATTGCAAGCTTGTGATATAAGAGCTGAATCCAAAATGGAGGTCTATTTATGGAGTAATTTCATTTGTGCATAGGACTGTCAGGACTACTCTTTCACACCCATACTCCACATAAAGAGATTACCCTTTTGACATGCACTTTCACTCATGAAGAAATACTGTTTCATCTGAAGAAGGAGTGATGTCTGGGAAGGGTGTATAGGGAGCATGACAAAAGTCACAGTGTTTTCTATACAGTAAATTGAAAATCATATATTACTGAGTCTCCTGCTGTTCCCTGAATTTGTTTTTCAATGCCAATATGTGCCCTCAAGAACAGAAGATCAGAAATTTTGTCACCTTTCCAGTTAGCAATTGTTGTTATCATCTGTGAAGCAGGCCAGAAAAACGGACATCAATGGTAACCTGAGAAAACCTTTAAGGCCTCACAACAAAAGTATGCATGAGAGAAGCTATTCTAAAATTAGAGGAATTTAACTAAAACCAGCTCATAGGAAAGGACAACCTAGGAAAGAGGAGAACCATGACGAAGCCCATTCTACAACCAAAGAGCCAGAATGGATTGAACTACATCAACTTTGTGTATCGTTTGACTGCATGGGGACACGGTCAGTCTGCATCAAGATTTTTGCTACAACCAGAAGATAACAGAAACCAACAGGAGACATCCATGATTCGCCTAACTAGGCGAGACTGCCATAGGCAGTTAGGCCATCGGGCCTGGGGATGAGACTCCAACACAGAGGAGG
Source organism: Channa maculata (assembly GCA_020496755.1). Taxonomy (NCBI): domain Eukaryota; kingdom Metazoa; phylum Chordata; class Actinopteri; order Anabantiformes; family Channidae; genus Channa; species Channa maculata. The sequence continues at coordinate 191,859 of CM035609.1, forward strand.
AAAACAGATGATTGGATTAAGATACAACCAATTTTTACATTTAACATTTTTATATTCTTCAACCACCCTTCTTCAAAAACCAAGGAGATTGTGAGTAGAAGATGGGGCAAAAATTGACATTTCTGACTGATTCTTGTATTGTTGATTTTATTATTTTAAATACTTTATTGTTTGCTGTTAGCTTTTGCATCTGCTAAATAAAGTACAACATTGCAAGTTAAAGCAAACGCTTCCTTGCGTTAATTGTAATTTTATAAGGTTTTCTTCAAGTGTCTGTAGCTTCTCCTCATTGATGTAAAATAAACAGATTGTGTGCGACTAAGTCAGGTTCACCAGACTCCAGTCAGTTTAATCTCGACCTTGAAATTAATATCTCCTAAGCAATAAAAGCATACTTGCAGCTTAAATATTTTCCAGCAACCATAACAACTGTTACTATAAGAAGGTTGAGATAAGATTGAGCTCAGGTGTCCCTCTTTTTCAAAAGTGTCACAAAATTTTTATTTTCAGCAAATACTTAAAAGTGGGCAGTTCAACTGGCCAGTCTCCCTCAACCCAACAGAATCTTGAATCTTACTTCAGAATCATGATCAAATATATGCAGCAATATTTACATAAACTAACTGAGGCTCCCGACTGACGTCACCAAGGCACATGACCCTTGTTGTTTTTGGAAAACTGGTTGGAATCTGCTCACCTCTACACTTAGCCTAGTTTCCAATACCCTTTCCAAAATCTTCACTGTATGGCTCATCAGCTTTATTCCTCTGCAGTTGCCATAGCTCTGCACATCTCTCTTGTTTAAAATACATTGGCACCAGAACACTTGCCTGACACACCAAGTACCTTTATACCTGTCTCCCTGATCACATAAGCTGTACTTGTCCAGTCTTCTGGAAGCATCTCCTGACCACCCAGAGACTGTCTCAACTCAACATTCTTCCTTTTTCAACTTCCACCACTTCGTCACCACCAGACTCATTTTACACAGCACCATCCTCTGTTGTGTGGGTACACTCTCCCCTATCAATATTTTCTCTTTCAGATTTCTCTTTCATTATAATAACCCTTATTTAACACATTAACATCTGTTATGTCGGTAATGTGGATGGGTGATTGTGCAAAGTACGGGGAAGATGGGAGGGCAACCAAACAGAGGGTTCTTTTGTATTTTTCAGATATTTCAGCTTTGAGAAAACACCCAGACGTGCAAGAAGAAACCTTTTTTTAATACAATCAGTGGAACCAGGCTTAAGTGTTGGCTACTAAGCAGTTCAGTGGAGCATGTGGTGTCTCAGTACCTGTGAATGCTAGGAGTGAACAATTGAACATAGTTCATGCACAATCTAAAGAGCACCCCTATAATAAATGTTACTGCACTTGTTATTAAATCTTTGTAATTGTCCAGGGTAGTGTGGACTCACCTTTTTTGTTAATATGAATTCAGTTAGGTTTCTGGATTCTGGATTGAATTGCAGTATTATTTCTAATACTACTGGCATTTTACGCATAACCACATTTTGCTTCAGTTGCTTTTCAAGTGTAACAGGGTTTGTAACTATTGGCACCCAAAGCGCTTTACACTGCTTCTCATTCACACTTACACACCGATAATGGAGACAGACAGACACTGAAAGGTAAATGTATAAACATCCATTATATGAATGCACCACAACATGGCTAAAGTAAAATATTTAATGTTACCGGTATAACTGAGGATAAGGCAACACAAAGCAGGGTATGGTCACAGCTGCAGTCCAATCCAATTGGATGGATGAGGCAAATGGAGCATGTTTTGGCTGTGCTACTATAGAAATAAGGAAAGTAGGGCGTAATTGTGTCAAAAAGTAATGCATGTAAACATAGTGGATAATCAGATGTAATCACACTGGGCTGTGGCACCACCACAGAGATCCCCAAATCGAGTAACAAAAAAACAGAGTAACAATACTTCAGAAACAATGCCATTTAATTGTAAGGGGATGAAAACTTAACCCACACCAAACCACCCAGTCTTTAGACAAAGCAGTGTGTGTCCGTCCAACAACGAATACTATGTAGTATGTATAGTGTTTTTCATACAAACAGCTGGCTACTGATGATGAACCAATCTGGAGGCAGAATTGGGGCAAAGCCTGCCGTTCAGACGTTCTGTTTGTTGAAGCACCAGATAACTTTTTTCTTTGTATGGAGCTACCTCCCGGGCTCCATACAAATAATAATTGCAATTAATCTGAAAATCCCTATATTTCTCTAGGCCTATTTACTACATTAATTTTTAGTAAGTAAAATTGGCAAGAATTTCACACAGGGTTCACTTCATTTGGGATTTCTGACATAAACACAGTCTCAAAATTAGACATATGGGGTCAAAACTACACATGCACCCATTCAGATGATTATTTCCATGTTGATGAAAGGTCCTAAATGTCTTTGAATTCGGCAAGCCCAAGACCTCTTAACTTCCTTAGTGATCATGATTTACTATAGCTGGTGTCTTTTCTGTGAACATAACGAGGATGTGTTTGACAGAACTCATTGAGTTGACCAACACATTACAATAGGAAGGTCCACAACTGCAGATTCAAAGATCATCAGTTCAAATAATTGTACATAGATACAAGCTATTGAGAGGTCTAGCCATTTTCTAAGTGCTAGAAGAAGACCGTCTCACTCAGCTGATGGAAAATTGGTTTAGATGGTCAGGAACATCCCAGGAACCATCACAGTAAAGGTCTGCACTGTAGTGGTAGCATCATGTTCTCAGCCTTGAATACTTGAAACTTGAATACACATGGTTCTTTCAACAGGACAATGACCCCATGCACACAAAGCTGGTTATATCCATTATATTTATGTTGGATAAAGCAATTTATTGGGATGGCCTTCCAAAAGTCCTGACCTCAACACTGTTAAAAATATTTAAACTGTGCATCCAAGTCAGGTCTGTGCCACAGAACCAGCAAATGCAATTGAACTGATCAACTTCTGCCAAGAATATTGGTCAAATGTCCAACCAGAGTTCTGCCACAAGCTCATTTTAGACTAAACAAATTGTGCTAAAAGTGAAACTTGTTAAGGGATATTTAACCAAATGTTGTCTTGATGATGTACTTTATATGTCGTTTTGACTGTAAATATTTAGTCTTGAGCCTACGTAGTTTTGTCATCATTACAGATCATCTACTGTATATTAAAATGTACTGAAGGTGCACAATGCCCACAGCAACTCAGTGCTTGTCTGTATCTTATATGAAGTCCAGGTGCAGACTAACATTACTTTAGATGGCTAAAGTCACAAGTCATTTTAATTTTAAAATATGTAGCTCTAGCACTTCTCTGGAGTTACAACAGCACTGTAAGCAGTTTCTTTGGAGACATCTGCATGTGTGTGAGCTTTGCTAATAAAAAATCATGATCGTAAAACAATGATCATAAAATTAAAACAGTAAGAACAGGTATTGGGTAGCAAACTAAACAGGATTTTTATTTTGCACTTAACCTAAACTTCTGAAAAGAAATAAGCTTCAATCTGCTATTTGATATAAACTGTCTGAATGAGAAAATAAAATGTCAGACCTACAGTTTCTTCAGACTCCACAGGAGGGAGGAAACAGGTAAACTCTGGGTTTGTTAAAGAAAACCTGCCAGAGAGCAGGTTAGAAAAATGTAAATGTAAACACTTTTCTGATAGGACTTTTTTTTTTTTGCTTGCCTTGTACCAAATATTTGCCAAAAAATATATTGTACTGTAGGCCTGTATATAGCATGAGATGATCAAATATTTGATTGTATCGTATTTCATAACAACATACCGACTTTGGCACAACTTATTTCCCCACAGCTACTTTCTTTAAATACTGAAGCTCCGGATTCAAAAGTAAAAACTGATCTTGATTATACATTATTCAAACGTTGTAACTTGGAGATTCTGAAAGTGTTGCTGAAAATCAGCTGGTGGTTTTACTCAAAAAGGTGTCTCTCTATGTTTTGAGAGTTTTTGGATGTACAGAGACACTCAGTCCACTGTTTTTTTAGAAGTGTTATAAGATAATACAGCTTACCTGATACAATTTTGGGCTACAGACTGTGAGCAGTGTTGTGTTGAATCCTGTTTCTTTTACCGGCAGCGTAATGGCACGTTCCATTTGTTCTCTAAAAAGAATAAAAAATTTAAAAAATCCCTAAGGTGTACTATCGGGGTGAGGTTAGGACTCTGTGCAGGCCAGTCAAGTTCTTCCACACCAAACTCACTCATCCATGTCTTTATGGATCTTGCTTTGTGCACCTGATTTCATTTATCTGGATGGGTGAGTGAATACTTTTGGCAATATAGTATATATTATGAACAGAATCTTGCAGGGGTCAAAACAGACACAGTACAGACACTTTGTAGAATCATATTTTAAGTGTTGCATGTTTTTGAAATTTTGAGTGTAAAATAAATTTCTTGATATATTATTCTTAATCTAATAATTTTAAGAAAACGTAAAAATAAATTTATTTGGTACAGTCACAAGCACTGGCAGTATTTATAAAAGACACTCTTGCGCTTATTTTGGAAATTATGTAATTGGAGTGTGAATTAGGATCATGTTGTGTTTTAAATTCAATTCAATTAAACTTTATTTATATAGCGCCAATTCACAACAAAGTCATCTCAGGGCACTTTACAGAATAAAGTCAAGATTATAAAGATGTATAGAGAGAAACCAACAATTCCCCCTGGAGCAAACCATAGGCAAACAGTGGGTCTGTAAATTTCTGGGTGCAGCCCTTTATAGCTCAGGTGCCTCCTCCAATTTATCTTGCTCAATGCTAAGATGTTTCTACACCGTGACTGTAAACCACTTGTGGTAAATGAAATTGACTGTGCCTGATTTGGAAAGGCGTGGACACACACCTGTCTATAGAAGGTCTCACAGCTGACAATGCATACTGTATCAGAAAAAACGCCAAAGGAACTGATTTCAGAGCTCAGAAAAATGATTATTTCAAGTCACAGATCTGGTGAAGGCTACAAAAAATTCCTTCCGGTCTGCAGGTTTCCAACTGGAAAATCCCGGTCATAACCAGGATTCTTCCAAGGGCTTGTCAAACTGAGCAATTAGGGGAGAAGGGCCATAGAAAGAGAGGGGACCAAGAACCTGATGGTTACTCTGGCTGAGCTCTAGAGATCCTTTGTGGAGATTGAACAAAGTTTCAAAAGGACAACCATCACTGCAGCCCTCCAACAATCTGGGCGTGGCTAGAGTTAAGTCTCTCCACAGTCACATGAACACATGTAGTGGAGTTTGCAAAAAAGCACCTGAAGGAGTCTCACACTATGAGACACATGATTATCTGGTCTGATGAAAACAAAATTTTAATTTTCTAAATTCCAATCATTATGTATGGAGGTCTACAAAGCTGACTTGACTGTAACTTGGCTGCAACTGCTGTAAAAGGTGCTTCAACAAAGTACTAAGTAAACTGTCTCAATACTTGTGTACTTGAGATATCTTTTTTTTTTTAATGCATTTAGAGATATTCCTAAAATTCTATTTTCACTTTGTACTTGCTAAATGTGCATAATATATTATAATGATGAAAAATAAAAATTATTTTTCAAAATAAGGGGATGCAAACTTTAGCACCCAACTTATATACTGCCCTAAATCTACAGTATTGTGCTGGTAATCAGGTAAAAGCTCTGTATCAATAGGGTAATTTGCAGGAGACCATTAATAGCAAATGTTTCATACTTTTAATGGTACTGATATGGAAAATGTAAACAATATATAGTTTATGCAAACTATAGAACTAAATGCAAAAACAATTCTGCTAGACAAAGACCCTATCCATCATTAGTCTACATACAGAGCCAGGACTGAGGCAGTGGCATTGAGAGAGACAGAGAGAGACTCTGCGGCGACTCAGGGAACCCAGTAATGTGCAGTAAAGGATCATTAATATCTTCCTAAACATCTTAGCTGCTCAGAGAGTCTGCAGCTGTACTCAGGTAGTTCACACAGGTGAGGAGGACAGTGAGGGCACCCTCATTACCCATTACACATTCTGTCACCCACTTCCCCTCTTCCTGACACCTTCCTTTGACCCTATTATTTATTTATCCATGTCAGCCCTCAATTACAGGCAGTGGTCCAGGGGCTAGGGAGTAGGCCTAGGTTACTGGTGGTTGGTCTTGCTAATGAACAATGAAGTAAGACCCCCTTGTGTTTATTTCTAGCTTTCACCGAGAGCAGGGACCATGGGAGAAACACAGGGATAAGGCTGCTGAATTCTAATCAGCACTTTGTAGTTTTAATACAACTTGCCTGCTCCCATTTTATATTCTGCAGTTCCCCTGCATACAGATGGAACAGAAGAAAGAAAGGCAGGCGTTTCACGTAGAGGGAGACATGATGACATTGTGTCTCAGGCTGCCGTCCCCTTAAGGGAAAGCAGGCAGACAAATAGGCTGTGAATCAAGTCTTTCCTCGTCTGGCCTGGAAGTGAGCATTCCAGTTGGGCCATAATGACACTTCACTTTCTCATGGTTCTGAAATTAAATGTCTCACTCTGCATTCCAATTTGAACTTGCTCATCCATCAGTTCCACTACTGATGATTAAATCTAGCATTACATTTTTCTTTAAGAGCTTCTTGGGTCTCATCTTCTTTGGCTACTGAATAGAAATGCAACAAACTGTATTAAAGGTCTCTTTGAAAAATTAAGCTGATTAGAGCAGACACCTGAATAAAATTAAAAGTATGTTAATCACAAAATATTGTTACAGTTTACTGTATACCAAGTTATTACTTGGTATTCAAAAAATGTACACGTAATACTGTATACAGTGTTTATAGCATACTGTATTACATGTAAATTTCTTTTGAATTGATTCAGTCACATAAAAACAGGAATTTGCTGATTATATCAGAGCTAAACTGCACACGATTATCTTTATGCTCCAGGAACTCTGATCCAGTACTGATCCGTGGAAAAAAAACTACCTTAAAATATAAAGCTTTTTTGGTAACTCTCATAGCATTCCTAGTTCTAATAATGAAGTCTGACCCATACTGGTCCAGACTTCAATTCCCACTTTGATGCTCTCAGTAATATTGCAAAAGCAATTAGTATCTTAAAACGAACACAAAAACAAAATTAAAAACTAAACTTTTAGTGAAAGCATTGGGTGCAGCCCTCATTGTTGCTGTGAATGTAGTCCGTTCTGCCTAACATTAAATCCAAAATAATGGGAGAGACAGCAAAGAAATAAACAAAAACAGAAACAAGCTGCTTTCAGATGCTGAACACACACACACACACACACACACACACACACACACACACACACACTTTAGTGTAGTAATGTTGAGTACAATGTTGAGTCCATTACCTAAAATAATCAGTAACTAAGCACATGTCTAGTTAAATTGTGCATGATTAAACAAATTAAAGTTTTCTGTTAAAGCTTGGGAATGGTTTAGATTCAATGTGACATATGACATGGAGTGCTGTTGCACATGCTGTTGCAGGTGTACATAAAAGCCCTAATGGTAAATGGTCAGCACTTATACAGCGCTTTTCTACCTATTGGCACTGAAAGAGATTTACACTGCTTCTTATTCACCCATTCACACGCACAATCACACACTGCTATTCCGCTGGCCAACACTCACCGGGAGCAACTAAGTTGGGGTTCAGTGTCTTGCTCAAAGAGCCAAGGATCGAGTCGACAACTGCAAGATTGGTGGTTGACCACTGTACCTTACTGCACCACAGTCGCCCCAATGCAATTGTATTCTTTTGCAAGTTTAGTGACTTTACCTTGTTTCAAAACAATTAAAATTTACATTTAATTCAACTTTATATAGCACCAATTCACAACAAAGTCATCTGAAGGCACAGAATAAAGTCAAGACTATAAAGATGTAATGAGAAAACCCAACAATTCCCCCTTGAGCAAGCCCTAGGCAACAGTGGATTAGAAAAACTCCCTTTAATGGAAGAAACCTCCAGCAGAACCAGGCTCAGGGTGGGCAGCCATCTGCCTTGATCAGTTGGGGTGAGTGGAAAGAGGACAGAGAAAAGAAAACAAAAAGCATTTAGTCATTTCCCACACACTTATCCTGTAATAAACTAGTTTTAGGGTTGGACCCAATAAGGTGCTTGACACAACTACTCAGTTTAAATAAGGTTTATTCTAAAATATAATAGTTGGCAAAACAGGATGAAGTATTATAGTATATGTATTAAATCCTCCGACTCACTAGATCGTGCTGAACTCCAGTCTATGAGCGAGGACACAAAATCTTAGTCTCTGGACAGTGACTTGTGAGATATGGTAACATGGCATGATCAAAACGTAGACATGATGTGGTAAATCTTCTATTCACAATTACAAGGGCTTGTGGAAAAACTTGATCCCTCAGACAGATAATTCTCATAATCCTGGTCATTTATTAGGTTGGCAACGGAGTCAATAGAGAGCAGTTAATCACATAACCAGAGTAGCAGCAGAGTCAGGTCAAAAACGTAGTTTGAGAAAACATCAAATCAAAGTTCTATCAGAAGAGTTGTTGCCGTAAAATAACAGTGTTAAGTTGTGTACTCACATTCACACAGTTCAAATGGTGTTATACTAACTGGTAGACTGTGGTGCTATCACAATTAGGGCAGAGGCAGATCCAAGACTGTGAGAGGGACTGGAATAACAGACACATTTGACAAATTCAATGAAAAACTGAAATTGCTCCTAACAGGAGGGTAAAAAGAAAAACACGAGGCAACAGAAAACACTGGGTTACAAACAATACCACATGTTTAAAGAACCTTCTAACCAAAACCACTAAACCTAAACTATCAACCGAACTGAACACTAGGGAAACTAACTTAAAGAAAACAAGACGCCAAACAGATCAAACGTCGACAACAGGAGAGATACATAGTAAACCAAAATAAACGGCTCAGGAATAAAAATAAGACAGATGTGAAACATAAACCACTAAACAAAAATGAACACATGTGCAAAGTCCACGGAAACTAACGAACAGAAACACACCAAACCTCAGACCAAAGTTGCTTGGGACTAGAGTCCAACAGGGCTCAGTAAAGCAAGCAAATTAAGAAGCAACAAGAAATCCTTTACAGTAAATTTAAAGCAGATGTCACTAACACACAACTCAACAGTGTGCACACGCATCAACACTGCAGCCGCTAAAATGTGCAAATGCAACCACAAGAGGGCACAATCCATCTTCTTGTGCCATTCATAAGTCTGAATCAATGCAGAGTGTTGTGTAAGGAAGGGCATTTGATGTAAAACATAAGCCAAAGCAAACATACAAAATCACTAATATGACTTCCGTACCTGATGGCCCGGATTAACAATGACCACCACCTGTTGACCTACAGGGTGCTGGTGGAAATTGGGATACTGTTGGCCAAAGAAGAAGCAGAGAAGAAAAGTGGATATACTGTGTGTCCAGGAGTCCAGGTTGAAAGGTAGCAAGGCTAGAAGCTTAGGAGCAGGGTTCAAGTTGTTTTACCATGATGTGGATGGTTGAGAAATGGAGTCAGAGTTATCCTGAAAGAGGAGTTGTAAGGAATGTTCTGGAGTTGAAAAGAGCATTACCCAGGGCTATAAGTCTGAAGCTGGAAACTGAATGTGTGATGTTCCGTGTTAGTTGTTATGCTTCACAAGTAGGATGTGAGTTCGAAAAGAAGGATACATTTTGGAGTGAGTTAGATGAAGTACCTCATCTAACCTTGGTAATTTGGTGCAGATTTTAATGGACATGTTGGTGGTGATGAGAGTGTGATGGGCAGGTTTGGACTTCAGGACAGGAACACAGAAGGTCAGATGGTGGTAGACTTTGCAAAGAAGATGGAAATGGCTGTAGTGAATACTTTCTTCCAGAATAGGCAGCACCATAGGGTGACATAAGAGCAGAGGTAGAAGCAATCAGGTAGACTACATCTTGTGTCAATGCTGTAATCTGTAAGAGATCAGTGACTGCAAAGTTTTGATAGTGGACAGTTTAGCCTGACAACACATGATGGTGTTATGTAAAAATGGTGGTGTGAAAGATGAAAAGGACTAAGGCAGAGCAGAGGGCCAAGTGGTGGATGTTGATAAAGGAAGAATGTTGTGTAGCCATCAGGGGCAGTAAGGAAAAGCTCTGGGTGGTCAGGAGGTGCTTTCAGATGACTGGACCACTACAGCTAATGTGATCAGGGAGACAGGTAGAAGGGTACTGTGTGTCATCTGGAAAAAGGAAAATGGACAAGGAGGCTTAGTGGTGGAACGAGGAAGTTCAGGAGTGTATACAGAGAAAGAGGTTATCTAAGAAGAAGTGGGACACTGAGAGGACTGAAGAAAGTAGACAGGAGTACAGGGAGATGCAGCGTAAGGTGAAGGTAGAGGTGGCAAAGGCCAAACAAAGAGCATATGAGGACTTATATGCTAGGTTGGAACTGAGAGAGAGGTGGATTTGTACAGATTGGTGAGGCAGAGAGAGAGATGGGAAGGATGTGCAGCAGGTTAGGGTGATTAAAGATAGGGATTGAAATCTATTGACAGGTGCCAGGAGTGTGATGGGAAAATGGAAGGAGAACTTTGAAGTGTTCATAAATATGGGAAATGAAAAAGAATGAAGAATAGAGCTGATGACTGGTGTGGAGCAAGAAGTAGCGAAGATTAGTATGAGTGGAGGTATGGAAGTGTCTAGAAGAGGTGGCAGTAGGGCTTCTGACTAGTTTGTTTAATAAGATCTTGGAGAATGAGAGGATGCCCGAGGAATGGAGAAGTGTACTGGTGCCGATTTTTAAGAACAAGGGAGATGTTGAGATGGAATAAAGCTGATAAACATTATAATTAATGTGGGAAAGAGTAGTGGAAGCTAGGCTAAGGGCAGAGGTGAACATTTGTGAGCAGCAATCTGGTTTTATGCCTAGAAAGAGTACAACAGATGCAGTATTTGCTTTGAGGATGCTGATGGAGAAGTACAGAGAAGGTAATAGGGAGTTGCATTGTGTCTTCGTAGATTTGGAGAAAGTGTATGACAGGGTGCCAAGAGAAAAGCTGTGGTATTGTGCGAGAAAGTCTGGAGTGGAAGAGAAGTATGTTAGAATGCTGCAGGACATGTATGAAAACTGTAAGACAGTGTTAAGGTGTGCTGTAGGTGTGACAGAAGAGTTCAACGTGAATGTGGGCTTGCATCAAGGATCGGCTCTGAGCTCCTCCCGTTTGCCCTGGTAATGAACAAGGCTGACAGATGTGGTTAGACAGGAAGCTCCATGGACTATGATGTTTGCAGATGACATTGTGATCTGTAGCGAAAGCAGGAAGCAGGTGGAGAGAGGTGGAGGTTGGCTCTGGAAAGCAAAGGAATGAAGGTTAGCCACAGTAAGACTGAATACACGTGTGAATAATTCCACCCCAAGTGGAATGGTGAGGTTACAGCATAAGTAAAAAAGATGCAGGACTTCAAGTTTTTAAGGTCAAAGGTTTAGAGCAAAGGAGTGAGTGTAAAAGAGGTGAAGACACCTGTGCAAGCAGGTTGGAATGAGTGGTGAAAAGTGTCAGCCATGCAAGAATGAAAGAAAAGGAGTTTAAGACAGTGGTGGGACCAGCCATGTTGTAGATAGAAAGGTTATTTCTATCTACTGTATTAATGGTCTGCACTTATATAGCATTTTTCTACCTATTGGCACTTTACAATCACACATACACACACGAACATTGGGGAGGATAGGATCAAGACAACAACTGCGGGATTGGCGGATGACTGCTCTACCTTCCTGCGCCACAGTTGCCCAAAGGAACATTTTTGTGTGGCAGTAGCTGTTACACATAATACAGTATATGCAAAGTAATAAGATATCAATTAAGTATAAAAAATTAAACTATAATATTATTTATACAATGTACACTGTGCAATCTAATAAATTTCACTGTCCTGAAACGCCAGAGATATGTTCCTGAATTCTCCATTTAAAGTGCCTTTGAGTGCCAATAGCTAGAAAAGTGCTATATAAGTGCAAACCATTTACCAGTTATGTGGTTTGGTTATTTCCTGTCATAGTAATTTGGTTCTCCTTTGTTAGGTTTGCATTAGTTTATCCTCTGTCTGGTTGCTTTACCCTGCTCCCTGTATTAGTTACCCCTATCAAACCACTATAACAAGAAATAACAAAACCACGTAACAAGGAGTGACCAAACCATAGACCAAAAACCTTTACAGAGTCCAGACGGGGATCAGGCAGGAAACAAACTTGTGCAGAATGCAAACAGAGTATCCACACATGCTACAAACTGGCAGAGAACAGTGGGGAGAGCAGGGTATAAAAGGACTGGGGAACAGGTGAAACAAATCGGGACAAAACGAGGAAGGTAAAGACAAACAGACTCACAGGAAGAGACACAGGAGGAGCAACAAAATAAAAGCTAAAAACAGGAAATAAAGCTAAACAACAAAACACGGGGACAGGACTGTAACAACTAGTGGATTACATTACATGTGGACATATCCTGGTGTGATGAGCTAAAAGCAGTATTTTTGCTGGTACCGTGATGATTCATCCAGTAGCTCAAGTGTCGTTGAACTTGAGAGAACCTGAATAAGTTGTGGAAAAGTTTAATTAAATATTGGGTTTGTATGTGGAAGTTGATGTCAATAAATCCTGCTGAGAGTGACCTCGTCATTTCTCTTGTTAAACAGGACATTTATATCTCACTGCTGGTCTTTCCATCAGGACCTGAAACATAAACACCGAGGGCAGATGGAGAAGTTGTCTGTGTGTCTGGAGGCAAAGGGGGCAGTGCCAGCTTAGGGACCGAACTAAACCTGTTAAACCATTAATTAAGCTCATTGACTCCACCCGGGCTGCCCTCAGATTAATTTTTCTTCTCCTTAAATTCTGTAATTTTGTTCACGCCCGACCACACTTCCTTTATGCTGTTTTGCTGGAGCTGGTTTCCATTTTCCTCCTATATGAGTCTCCCTCAGTCTCACATTTAGCTGCTTCTGCACAGACTTCAGCAGACTTCAAGTCCCCATCCCTAAAGGCGCTCTTCCTCCTATTGAGCAGCTCCTTCAGGTCACTGGTGATCCAGGGTTTATTTTTTCAGGAAGCAAATCACTGTCCTGGGTGGGATAGTGTTGTCCACACAGAAGTTTATAAACCATTTGATGGAGTCTGTCAATGTTCAGTGATAAATGTGTTAAAGACTCACACTTTAAATGTAAATGGCAATAACAATGACACACGCAAACTCTCTCAGCAGATAATATGACTGCATGCTCACAGCTAGCAGTTCAATGTTTGGGCTGCAGAGATGCTTCTTTACAGTAAAATATCCGAGATTACACCATCTATTATTCACACTCCTGTTGGCTTAGCTTAGACCAGTAAAGTGAGGGAAAAAATAAGTGACATACTGTCCATGATAAGGAGAAAAACAGCAAGAGAAATTTAAAAAAAGTAGCAGAACACCTAGATAACACCCAGAAAAAACACAAATACACTAAAAACTAATGAGAGCTACTGCGACAGGCGGCCCCCTGAAACGGTGCCATATTGAGCTGTAGTGTACAGTGGGACTGAGGAAAAGACAGAGTACTGAGTGGAACTGCTGCCATAGCACTACAGCTGGTTGCCAGGGTGGAGAACATCAGCCTGATCTCCATACAGACTGTAAAAGTTCCAAAAGGTTTTTAGTGGACTTTGATAAGTGGAGGATAAGTACAATATCGTGCTGAAGCCCGGAGCACAGCTTTTTTCCCTCTCACGACCAAAAACATCCACTATCGTCAGTCGACCATACTGTACGACAGTTTGCTGGGGAGTGGGATGCCAATGCAGGATTCTGGCAAATTCAACTGTCAAGAGTCTTCCCTGTTGACCATCTTCATAAACCCATTTGAGTGGTATTGTTACAACCGTTTGTGTTACAACCTCATCAGCACCATAACATTTCCAGAAATGCATGTCACGAATACTGGAGGGCTATGTGTCAGATAGACGATGTGCTAATCTTTGGGGGCCACACAGAGCAAGCATGATAATAAAATGAGTAAAGTGCTGTCACAACTGCACTGTTTTAAAAGACTAGGATTAAGTTTCAGATCCTCGAGCCATCACTGATCAGCCCAGACCATGAAAAGGTAAACTCTGTTACATGAATGAAGGAGCCAATTAATATAAGCAAAGTCAGACACTTTCTGGGGATGACCAATCAAGCATGTCTACCTTGGGACTGTGGGTGATAAGAATTGGACATCTGATCTCTAATAAACAATGAGGATATGATTTGAACAGAAAGGTTTAACATGAAATTTGAACCATTTAAATGGACTTTAGTAGGCCGAATGTGGAGAAGAAATTTATAAGGGCTTTCAAAACAGCTTCGGTCTCATGATAACAGGTTGCTGCACACATAGAGGTCAGATGGTACTGATAACCGGATTTAATTCAGAAAAAGGTTAATTAAATCCAACCTGCAGTTTATCTTTTTAGCCCTCAGTCATCGCAAAGTGTTGTCTTTGTCCCCAGTCCACAGTAATGAATCCTACTCTCTGTGGATGCGTTAAAAACTTCTTGAAAAAAACTAGTTTTAAAGCTGATCTTTCACACAGCTGCTCTCATAATCCTGTGTTTATGTTGACTTTGTCAGATGATGTGATGGACATAAGATTTCCTATAGATTTTGTCTCTGTCTCATTAACATGGATAGTGATGAAATTACATTACTGTTTGTTACATGTTCAGTCACCCTGTCTCCTAAAAGGTTCTTAAGCAATAAACTGCAAAATCATTTTGAAAAGAATTATATGATATTTGGATTATAACCCACTGCAACATGTGTTGAATAATTGAATTGATACATTTACATACAGACATCAGACAATTCACTCTACTGGGGTGGCAAGCTGGTCAAGTGTGATGCTTTAATGCCAGATTTGTGAGATCCATTCCAATGTTGTTCAGTGAAAGAACCATAACCAGTATTCAGTCAGCAAGTATTTTCATTATTCATTAAAATAAGTTCTCATTTATTCCTCTAGTTGTGAGCTGAGGGCTACAGATAATAGTGTTTTGACAAATTAAACTGTGGTGTAATTCTCCGCACTGTAACAGTGTGTAAATATTGTTAAATGTAACATGAATTACTTGGATTATTTTTTATTCATTATGAGCTGCGGTCATGTTTTACTGTGCATGGATTTGGTGTCAGATCAGCTGGAGCAGCTTCACCTTTCTCATCTCAACATGTACTGCAGGGACGCAATGATAAATGATTTATTAAAAAATAGTTATGCAGTTATTTTCCTTATAGTTTAATATTAGCACTTAAATGTCTCTCTCTCTTTTCCTGAACTTTTTTTTGTCCTTTCTGCTTATCCTGTGAGTTCAGGGTTGCCACAGCAGATCATTTTCCGCATGTTGATTTGGCACAGTTTTTACACTGGATGGCCTACCTGACGCAACCCTCCCCAATTTCTACCAGGCTTGGACTGACACTGCACAGCTGAGGATGGGAAAGGGCTGTTGGGGGTTCAGTGTCTTGCCCAGAGACACTTCAACATATAGCCGGGAACGAACCAATGACCCGGTGGTCCGTGTATGACTGCCCTACCAATTGAGCTACAGCTACCCCCCTGAAATGATCAAGGTTTACGTGTCAGTCTGACGTGAACATGCACTAAGTTTGAATATATCAGTTTGTCCAATCTCAGTATATACATTTTCTCCCAACATTTTCAGTTTAGGTGTCAAGTTTTCATGCAGATCTCTGCCATAGAACGAGCGGCCGGTTTCCAGTGGTGACTTGTTTTCATAACATTTTTAAAGAATTTAGAAAGTTAAAAGGTGGTGTCAGCTGCTAAACTACAACAACCACTTCCCACTGCTGTTCAGTGTTGTTTAGAACTAATCGTGAAAACTAATCTCAAGCTGTTTGTACAGAATTATCTCTGCTTAATAAACTACCAGCTCAATCCACTGCCTGTTGAATAGTTTTAATTATAATGTGTTAATATATAAGCCGTCCACAGCCTTTTCCAGGTGAGATGGGTGTAGACATAGATTGAATTACTTTAAAAATCCTGTCTGGTGTCACAATCGAACATATTTAATAATAACTGGTTCATTAAAGAAGTCCCCACTGTTCTATGTGGATTATGAGTGGTGTGTCAGTGTTTCTGCTTTGTTTCAGGGGGAATTCCCCCAAACAAAATTCTCTACAAATGTGCTGGGCAGGTGGAGGGTGGGCAACCATGGAGATGGTCTCACACCTGAGAGGTGTGAATGACAACTTCATTTATATATGAATGAAAACCACCAAACCTCTGCCGGCATTGGCCTGGTTCTACAATTGTTGTACTTTTTCAGCATGATCAAAATTTCCACGTTGCTCTGTTGTTGTGTCGCAAACTTGCAGCTGTACAACAGATAGACTGGTCAAAATGTGGACAAGAAGCAGATTTACTAAGTGTCTGCTTGTAAGATACAAAAGGTATTGTATTAACTGGAGTCAGCTGAGAGTAGAAACCTCCCCCAACTCACATGTGTTTGTTACAGCATCTCTCGTTTATGGCTGAGGAGACAATTCATCTGTTCTCCTGTATGCACCACACATTCATATTATTCAACTGTTGTACCAGTAAACTATTTAAGGGGGTTATCTTCCATTTTCTCATCACATTATTCTTGTTTGGGATAAACTTAATGAGAGTAAAACAGTGCTAAAACATTTCGCATATAAGCTTTGAAAGAAATAAAAACACAGTAAAGTGCACATAGTCTCGAGTCTACCATATAAACACTGAAAGCAGCCCTCATGTCTAAACAGTAATTATTTGTGGACTCAATTGATTAACTACAACATATTTAGGTTCCTTGAAACTTTATATTTGGGGAAAGTTTGCTCTCCTTATGCTTCTTGAATAATGCTGGATATATCCTCTACTTCTGTACATAGTTAGTGTACAAATACAGTAGTACTGGTACAGTATGTTGTGGTAGAGACTATGATTTGCGCATGTACCAGGGTGCTTTAACTCTGATTGTAAGCTGACTGCCAATTACAGACCATATACTGTCATCACATGCCATCCCATGGGAGACGACCAATCATGGTAAGAGTGACCAACTAACTAATCTGTGTGTTCAAAGGGTTCGCCTATTACTGGAATAGGCTGCAGTGGAGCAGGAAAATTAACCTGGTTCTGTTTTCCACTAAGCTGACAGACATGGCAGGTGCACGCATGACGTGCTAGTAAGTCTTTCTTAAACCTAAATCATGGGCGATTCTGAGTACCTGAAAGCAAAATTTGGCACAACAATCTGCTGAACTGAATTATAACATAAATCACCACTTGTGCCAATTGCACATTAACACAATTTTTTCAATGCTATAAACACAGGGACCAGTGTTTTCAGAGCTGGCAACAGATGATACGCTCGATTTTGTTGACAGCAAGACAGATCAGCAGCAGTAGGCAAATAGTTGGCAGTTACAGGCTTTTTACAGGTATCTAAATGTGGCTCAACTCTATAAAACCATTGGCAAACTGCATCAGACAAATCCATCACACCATCAAATTTGCACATTTGTGTGCGTGTAATGGCACAAACAGGAGCACAGAGCACAGAGAGTGAGCTGACAGCAGCAGGAAAAATAAGCGGCGGTGAGTTTTCAATGATGTCGGGGGTTTCTTTCCTGCCACATCATTAGAGTATTAGAGCTACACCTTGTATGGGTAAATGTGGCGTCTCTCGGGGAGTTACAGAATAGGTGGAGAAACAGGAGCAGATTGGACGAAACCAACAGTTTTGGGTCTTTTTGTGCTTTTACTCAGCTCCTTTTTGAGATGATCAGTGAGATGACTGGCTTGAGGGTAGGCTGAAGGGTGGCTATAGCTCAGTTGGGTATAGCTCACTGTGGTTCGATCCCCAGTCTCGGCTATATGTCGAAGTGTCTCTGGGCAAGATACTGAACCCCCAACAGCCCACCCCGCCAACAGCTGTGCAGTGGGTAGAAATTGGGGAGGGTTGTGTCAGGAAGGACATCCGGCTTAAAAACTGTGCGAAATCAACATGTAGACAATGAGGCAGCCTATTTTCACAGCACACATAGGTACACAAACAACACGATGAGTTAAAACAGTTAAACAAGTTAAAACAAATGCATGCACAAACATAGCAGCTTTGGACAGAGAGTCCACTTTCTGTTCATTTAAGTAAACTACAATTTTTTCTGGAGGACATGCTTTAAATCCAGCAACATCAAATCACGGAGTTGCTCAAATTCCATCCCTTTACAGGCTGTGCACCACTTGTCAAACAAAAGAGATGTCTCCTGTACAAACTCAACATACGTTTGGTTGGCAGATTTTTCACAGGCTCTAAACTTTTGCCGATATGCCTGAGAAACAACATCATGGACAAAACCGTGGCTTAACAACATCCTAACTTATTCTGTCTTCAACAGACAAACTCCAGATATCTTTTGACGACTTTAAAGTTGCTGCAATGCATTCAAAAGCATTGAATTAGCAATCTACTTTAGTCTTCCTAAAAGGAGGAACTGAGGGAACATGTCTACTAACATCAAATGGTTCAGAAGATGCAGCAGACGGAGGGATGTACACTCAGGGAAGTAGAGGCCTCAGTAGACTTCTCTAACTCCAGGGCTCTACTCTCAGTTGCATAAGCCTAGTAATTAACAAATCTGCCTTGGTGCATTTCTGAAACTTCTCATGGGTTGGATTTCTTGTAAATTCATCTATATCAAATTCCATACTGTACCCACACACAAGGAAAAACTGCCAACGAAAAGAAATGATAAAAGAACTTACCATACAACGACAAATAAGGCTGTTCCCTCCCCAGTCCCCAAACCAAAATCCAGAATCCAAATTTTGCAATTAAGTGTGCAATTTATTTCTACAACTAGAAGAATGTTATATGAAAGTGAAGCACTATAACTCCAACACAACAAACAAAATAATCTATTTCATAAAGAAAGTGCTAGCAAGCCCCTAATAAGAAACAAACAAACATTCACTAACCCTGACTACCTAATGTGAAAACAAGAGAAAACAGTAGAAAGAAAATGGCAGTTCACGCTTACAGCTTTCAGTACTACAGACAAAAATAAAACAACAACAAAGAAGAAAACAAAAAAGGAAAGGAAGGATGTTTTTTGATGTGTATGTGTGTGTGTGTGTGTGTGTGTGCTCATGGGGATTTAGCGCATGGAGGCTGTTGGTTCAAAATGCAAAGGGATGTAGGACTCATAAATAAAAAAAAAAAAAAACATTTTATTGAAATAATTTTTATTGTAATAACAAGCACAGGGATATATTCAGTTACAATGGTAACAACAACAAAATCCAATAACAATAGACACAACAAAAAAAAGATATTCTAAGATTCAGGATTGAAGCAAATTAATCAGTGAGGATTTTAACGAGTGTCTTTCTGTGGGGTTGAAGTGTCCTTAAGCAAGACACTGAACCCAGCTCCTCAGGATGCAGATAGTTAGGTGGTTTTCCCTGATTTTGTGTTAGTTTGAAAAATATGTGTTTGTTTATTTAACATACATGTTGAGAATTCTTATTATTATTTAAATGTTTCGATATAACATTTCCTTTAATGAGACTCAATTTTCTCCTATGGGAGATCTGACTGTTAACTTTTTGCAATAACAAGAAACCTTAAATCTTGATCAGTGCAGAAAAGCAGTGAATTTTATTTATTAAGTTTAGACTGTAAGTCAGACTTTTACCAACAAAGCACAGAAAAAACCACTAATATTTTAATTTAAAAAAAGTTTATTAGCATGATCGTTTAATCTAATGAACTCAGTAATAAGTAACAATCAACATGTAGGTGGAAGCAATTTGATATAATGTGTTTGATTCATTGCTATATATTTTCGGTCATTATTAGTAGCAGTGCTGATTTTTGCTTGTATCCCTGGTGAGTCATGTGTCTGTGTACGTGTGTGTGTATGTGTGTGTGTGTGTGCACACGTGCATGTGTAGTGGTGGTGCTAGGCTAGATACATTGAACTCCAGCATCCTCAGTGTGTTGGCAGTTGGTAACACCAAGTCCACCATGTTGGCAGTCAAAGATGTCAGACTCTGTTCCTCTGCATCGGAGATCATCCAACCAGATCTTACCAGTCCCTACAGCATAATTAACAAATAATGCTTTATGTGTGGAATATGGATTATAAACCATTCACAAACATTACAAAATAGGCCAGCATGACTCTTACACCCATTTAAAATGCAGATAACAGCTTAAAAGTTCATCAACTAGTTAACACAGTATCTTGTTTGTTTAATCTCTTCTGGCTATATAGTTGTCACTAATTGTTTGCTGAAATTCAAGATGTGTCCATTGTTATATGAGCCTCCTCGAGAAAAGTAGTGAGGAGGGAGGACACACAAACGCACACAAACACAAATTTGTACAGCCATCAAAGGGAATTAACATAATACATTCCTTAGCCCATTGCCCTAACCCTAACCCTCCCAACAAAACCCTAACCTTAACTTAATTTTAACCCTAAGCCTAAAACCATGTGTGATGAAGAGATGGTACGTGGTACCATGGTAAGGTGATATTTTAGACAAATTTGTAAAAACAATAATTAACCTGCTCCTAAATTCAGTGATAATTATTCATTCACATGTCAGTGGGCTGAGCATGTTCTGAAGCAGTGGCTTTCTGTGGGGCAACATAAGCAGTTATTTAATGCAGAGAACATGACATCTTCTTACCTGGGGCTGCAGTGAAGGTGGTAATCACAGACTGGAAGCCCAACATCCTACAGATTACTTTAGCATCTACAGTGTCAAAGTGGTCATCACATACAGTGCCCCAGACCCCGTTGTACATCACTTCTACTCTTCCTCGATTTCTCCCTGGCACAAGACGCACTTTCACTGTGGTGATAAGAATTTAGGAAAAGTGTTTTAGCAGCAGGTTTGCTTAAAATTATTTGCTTTCATGTGTTATTCTGTATACTCTATGTATAGGCTTTAAGCTAAACCCTTTACCATTTCTGTCAGTCTGCTTATTATTAGGCTATAATATATGTTGTACTTTTCTTAAATATGCAATTATTATTATTACTATTGTTTGTGATACTTATCTAGACCTGTACTCTATGCAACAGGCACAATATTTAAAACTGATTTTTAAATCACATACACTGACAAGGGGTATTTACTGATTAAAATGCAGCCACATTATTTATTACTGAATACCTATGTACTGAATACCTAAGAAAAACTCTGATGCCACTTATGGTGTCATAATTATTCAACAGAAGATGTACTTTTAAGACAAAGATGTTATGGTTAGGCAATAAAGTCACACGCTTAGGATTATGGAAATAATTTGGTCAAGGTCCTACTGTAAGTCCTAAAAGCATTCCTAAAAGACTAACTTCTTTTAAAAAAATTAAAACTTCCAGCTGCGGTTTTATGTTAACCATCTTGTCAACAGTTTGTGATCTTTGTCTGCAGTCAGGCAATTCAAGTTAGGCCTAGTTTCAAGCTACTAAATGATATTTAGTTATAGTGCAAATATCTATTGTTCACTACTTCTGTTGTCTCTTAAGTCACTACTGTGCAGACTTACACTCTGCTGTGTTTCCTGAGTCTCCCTTTTCTCCCTTGGGACCTTGTGGTCCAGGTGGGCCTGTGGAGGAAAAATGCTCACAATTAAACTTCCAAACAAACTGACAGTTTACATTAACTGATTTCAAGTTAATCACCAACTCAGTGTTACACTATGATTCTAACATAGTCATAAGTCAAAGCAGGTAGTTGGACAATTTATGTGGAGACACTGTATTTGTTACCTACACATGTTTTACCGTTACAAGTTCTTTTTAGCTTTAAGTAAATGTGCCTATACAGGTTCTTTACTGAGTGAAATACAGACATGCGTATGTTCAAAAAATTATAAACAAGCCTAACTCTAAACAAGTGAAAGAGCACCTAACACTTTCTGTATCTTCAAAGCTTCACAAAGTAACTTGATATGGAAGAAACATCATTTTAACTCAGTTTTGTGAGTACACACTTACCTTGAGTTCCACTGAAACCAGGAGGTCCTCTCATACCTACAAAGAAGAAAACCAAGTGAAAGTTTCTGAAAGACACATTGAATAACCCGTCCAAAACCTTATGTGCCCTTTAAATAACCATGAATGATGACATTTGTAGACCAGATCAGGAACAAACATTTTAAGAATCATTCAATCACTGAACCACTGGCTATTAATTAAGTTATAGCATGCTTTTGCAGATTTAAAGAAAACTTAAGATCAAGATCACGATATCCTTTTTGTTCCTTTAGGGAAATTGGTCCTGGGTTCAATGTTGGTGTATCACATTTGTCACTAACTCAGCTCAGTGGCTGCATTGCAAACAGTCACACATTGATACACAGTATAACTGTCAAAAAGATAAAATGCTGCAAATAATAAAAAAGGAACATATCAATTAACAATTAAAATATCACCTGTATAACACTAACTTCACTATGCTTTGTGACTATGCATGTACCATCATGACTGCTACTGTACTACTGTAATAATACTTAAGTTGCTGATGTATGGCGGCACATTGCATTCACCAAAATAGGTCAAATTTAGCAACCTTATCTCGTAATTATGAGATACGGATCTCATGATTTCGAGACACAGAAGTACGGAACTTGTCTTTACAAGATACTGTATGTTCCTCATAAATCCAGATCTTGAATTTACAAGATACTGCATACAGCTGACCTGGAATTCCTGGTAGACCTGAACTTCCAGTGTCTCCTTTTATTCCTGGGGGTCCATGTACACCAGGGACTCCAGAATCTCCTGGTAGTATAAAACATAACAAAATACGTTACTCTAGTTATCTCACATATGTGCACACTTATACAGCCCCACCATTAATTAATTTCTTATCCTCATTGATCTGAGTGCGGCCTTTGATACAGTCTCCCACACCATTCTCCTAAATAGACTATTCTCCATTGGAATCACTTGCACTCCCCTAGCCTGGTTTCATTCATATCATTCAGGCCGCACTCTGTTCATCCATCTCATCTTTTAGTTCCCAGCCTTCCTCTGTTACTATTTGTCTCTGTCACTCACCTCCTTCCCCTTGGCAATATTTTTCTCATATTCAATATTCATTTTCACTGCTTTGCTGATGACACCTAACTCTACCTATCTAGCAAACCATATTCCACACTCCTGCTCTCCTCCCTTACCAACTGCTTATCTGAAATAAAATCCTGGTTCATCTCAAACTTCCTAAAATTAAGCAGTGATAAAACTAGAATAATAAAACCAATAAGTAGGAGATAGAACTCCTACTTATTGGTACAAAATGAAATTCTCCAAAGTTTACAATTTTTCCCTCCCAATCGACAGCTCTTCTGCTTCCCCCTCTCCTCAGGTTAGGAGTCTGGGTGTCAACCTCGACAGCTCATTATCATTCCAATGTCCCTCCCTCTCCCCTTATACAGCCTCCATTCTTGTTCACAGCCTTGTCATCTCCTGCATTGAATACTGTTACTCTCTTCTGTCTACTCTCTTCTCTTCGGCCTCCCCCATTAATCCCTCCATTAGCTCCAACTGGTTCAAAACTCAGCACTTATAAATAAATATTATTATTATTAATATTATTGAAGTCCCTGATCTCTTGACCTCTGTATATTTTAAGAGGTATATAAAAAATAGGGTTGTAAAATTAACTGTAATTTGGTGCTACAAAGATATTTTACAATGCCAGGATAATGAAATCTCAACTGATCATATTTTCACAAATCCTGGGTACGGCCATGTCTTTTCTATACACATTCATGGACAGGGCATTTGAAATTCTTACATACAGTACCTTTTTGACCAGGATCCCCTGTGTCCCCTTTGTTTCCATGAGGGCCTGCAACAAATATCGAGGCAAAGGGTCAGGTAAAGGAAAATCTTTTTTTTTTTTTATATCATGTGATGAACTCTTCAACGGATATCCAAACTCTCACCTTGGAGACCAGGTTCTCCTTTCTCTCCCTTTGCACCTGGCCCTTGATTTCCTGGGGCTCCTGGTGCCCCAGGCAGACCTGTACGGCCTATATTCATCATATATCACACACACACACACACACACACACACACACAAACACACAAATACATATTTACATTTCATAATTGCAAGATGTACGAAATTTTTATCTTTCATATTTAGTAGCATCATATCAGAAATATTGCTGATGATGGTTTAAACTAAAATGAGGAACTGCAATCTGCTGATACATTTTCCATCCAGGAACTGAGTCACTCTGGGTCACTCTGGTACAATTTCACTGCAACATTTGAAAACAAGGACGGTCATTGTTGTCTTAATGTCATTGGCTTTTACTGTGAGTCAGCAAGTGGGTCATGAGGTTTAAGTTTTCAGAATTGTTTACTTCAGCAAGTTTAAGTTATGGTGAACTACATTCTGCTGCTTTCTAAGGTGAAAATTTTAATTAAGAAACATTTCTAATAATTAAAAACTATGGTCAGTGCTACTATAAAGACCGTAGGACAAAATCAGCAGCTGATCAAGGTAAAGCTTATTGTCAACAATCTTACCAGTTGGTCCCGGGGGTCCAGCAGGTCCAGGTGGGCCTGAAACATTGAAACTGTTTAAAATTTGAGCTAGCTGACTGACTAATGCTGATAGTTGTGCTACTGTTTCTAAATCTGACAAGTCTCTGAGGAGTTTTAATCAAATAAACAAAACTTCCTTCTTTATTCAGTTTGACACTTATTATTTTATGATGTACCATCCAAGCAAAACAAATAAGTCATATCCAATACTACTTTAAAAGCTGCATATTCCACAAATAATCCTAATGAAACCCACCACTTTGACCAGCTGCCCCCGGCTCTCCAGGCTTTCCAATTGATCCCGTATCACCCCTTGGTCCTGCAGGGCCCGCAACACCGCTGTCACCTATAGTATACAGGTGGATCAGTATGTGTAACAGGAGTAAAGATTGGACATTTTAGAGTAAATGATAAAAAAGTATTAGTAGTTTCACAATATTTTGTGAAAGGAGAAAATGCAATATATAGTTAAGGAAAGCAGCTTGATCGCTCATAGCTCAATGGGTAAAGCATCAGGCTAAGATGCTGAAGCCTGCAGGATCAAGTCCTGGCCTATCCACCATGTGTGTCCTTGAGTGATACATCCAGTGCATGCTTCCAAGTTCAGCAAGGATGGCTTAAATGCAGAGACTGAATGTCATTGTAACTCTATGGCTTTTCTTATGTTGTCTTATATTATCACATGAAATAAGTGTGGTGCAGCTCCCTGTATGTAGCAAAGTGTGACACAGAAATGTTTTTAGTCAATGACAGTTCAACCCTGATAGAGGGTTACAATCTTCATTCACTCATCCTGCTGCAGTACATCTGTAAACAGTACCAGGAAATTTATTGCTAAAGGCTGACTCACCTTTGGGGCCCCTCTCGCCTGGATTTCCTGGCAGCCCATCTCTCCCTTGAGGACCTGGAGCTCCTGAAAAAAATATTATGCTTTATGAAGAGAAATACTAACTCACCTGCGAACTCGTGCAGTAAGCGTATTGCTTCACTTCCCGTTTCTGCACACTCTTGGGTTTCTACCAAAGGACTGTTTACTGATCACTGATCAGTTTTTTCTGGACCTGTGCCAAATCTGACCAGCGACGACATGTACAACCGCATGTCGTCATTCAACCGCTGGGTGTCTAGGTGATGTCTAGCAAACGATGTGGGCTACATACATAATTGGGAACGGTTTTGGGGAAAACCTATGCTGATTAGGAGAGATGGCATCCATCCTACTTTAAATGGTGCATTTTTCCTTATCAAGAAATATGGCTGGTTTCATTTATACAACCAAAAATGACAATCCAGAGTTGAGCCTAGGATGCAGCAATCCAATCCTACACGCCTCTCTGCAGTATCCTTACAACCGTCAACCCCCCACAACTCCCACATACCTATATAAACTGTGTCTGTTCCCCAACCAATAAAGTTGAATTAAATTTAATTAAATAGTTGAATTGAACTGTGTGCTTTTTATCGATGCTGTATATGCAGTTGAACCATAAGTTATTCAGACCAACGCCTAATCCTATTTCTCACCCAGCGTTAAAATCCTTAAACATGTCAAAATCGGAAAATGCTGTCTTTGCTAAAATGCCTGCATTTTACCACAAAGACAAATGCACCAATGTGTATCCTACCTGGTTTGAGGTTTATCGTTGTTATTTTGCTCTGCAGGTTGTGGGTACTGGAGTTTAACAGGCTCAGTTCAGCCCTTAGCCTACCAATCTGACCTTCCTCCCCACACATGCTGTTGACCTGTTGTCATGGCAAATAAGATGAAAATGACTTTAATATTAAAGCAATTTCTTCACACAGATCTTTACCCCAAAACAGAATTAGTTTTTCATTTGATATAGAACAAATTTCTAATCTTTTTCTCTTACAGTTTAGTTAAAAAATAAGTGATTTTCTAAAACAGTACAAGGAAAGTTTGTTTATTTTTGCATGGGAAGGTTTCTCATTTTGGGCAAATACACTTATTTGCTTTTTTTTAAAGATAAAAGAAGACTGATCAGTCTCAAGCCTGTGTATAGATGGGGTGCCACAAGGCTAATACACTTGGCAGGATTTATGTTTGAAATAAACACAGCATAGACTTAAGGCAGTGACATTAGTTTTACAGATCATTAATGCCTTTAAACAAATTAAATAATATAATGATACCACACAAAAAGGATCAAGATGAAAAACATAAAATAGAAACTGTACAGAAACTGTAAAATAGAACTTTAGACTGACTCAGACTAGCAGGTTCCCCCTTTTATGATTAAAAACTAGACTCAAGCCTGTTTCAGACATGAACTCTAGAGAATTTCAGGAGGATCAGGTCCTGACATGGTCTGGAGTTTTCCTTTCAGACATGTAGCCATCATCGGGAGATACTCCTTGTGAGATTTGTTCTCACTTGCAAAGAAATACTCCCTCCAATTGAGCAAGGGGTGGTGCTTGGGCACTTCGAGCAGGAGGGAGAAGATGACGCAAAAATGTAGTTGTAAAAGTGACAGTGTTTTGCTTTTTGGATTCTCATGCTATTCCTTGTATTTGTTTGACGATATTGTTGTTTGTATGAATAAATTTGTTCTTCATCTTCGGGTATTTGTATTTGCCTGCTTTGCAGGAATTGGATGTGATCAACACACCCACTCACTCATAGTGAATTCTCCAGAGTATTCACAAATGAGCTGTGTTGGAGATAATCTGGATTTTGCACTAGGGAGATGGCTGGGTAAAATCAGAACAATGTCAGACTTGGGCATTTGCGTTTACACATACACCCACCCTAGAGGAAGTCTGGAAAAAGTCTGAATTCCAGTGCATATCTGAAAGGGGCGAAATGACATAAACCTCATCTCACTCAGACAAAACGAACAACATACAAAAAACTATTAACGTAGAGAGGAGGACCTGAGTCTGAAGGGCCCATAGGTGGCCTTTCAGGGTCTTGGCTTCTTGACTGTTGTTGTAAATTAGAGTTTGGAAGCTGTCACCACCCTGTTCTCCATTCAGAGGAATGTGACTGGATGTCAATTTATCCAAAATGGGTTTAGACAGGAAAGACTCCAATGTAAAAACTGGGAAAAAGAGAAGAAAATAAAAAGCATGTTTGACTCACTCCCAAAATGTTTAGGACACACTAGGACATGTGCAGGGTGGATATCCAGTTTGTGAAAAAAAGAGAGAAATGTCCCCTACACAAATGTTCTCGGCATAATAA
The DNA here is from genome assembly GCA_020496755.1 of Channa maculata. Taxonomy (NCBI): domain Eukaryota; kingdom Metazoa; phylum Chordata; class Actinopteri; order Anabantiformes; family Channidae; genus Channa; species Channa maculata. Next base: position 219,728 of record CM035609.1, read on the forward strand.
TATTCTCTGAATTTTTTATGGCATAATTGCCTGCATTTAGTTGTTACCTTTATAAAGAAGAAAGGCATTAAGGACAGTCTGCAGGATGAGGTAAACAGCAATGACATAAAAACACCACTGTCTTTTTGGCCTCGCTGGCTTCATATCTAAAAGATAAACAGGAAAATGAATTAAAAAGTGCACAAAATGATCAGTGTTCTGCAGTAAACCTACCCTTGGTAGGTAGTAATTTCAAGAGACAGAAAATAGCTGGGTTCAACCAGCTGATCCAAAGAGGGCACATTTGTCCAAGCAGTTTTAAATATCAGCTGTCAGAATTAAAGCTAAGGAGAAATGCAGTTATTTTTATTTGCAGAGGGGTCAAAAAAATATTACTATATCAAAGTTGTTATGACTGAGTTAAACTACAATTAATTCTTAGACGATTCAGAGGTGCTTGTTTGGGGGTTAAATTGGAGGCGAAATGTTGGAACAAATAATCCATGTTCAATTCCTATGTTTAAAAACAAGGCACGCTATGCTAATATGAGAATATGGTTAAACAAATTTTCTATAGAAAATGTTTATGTAGATCTATCAACATAGTTGTTGTGTGATTCTCAAACTGAGTTCTAGAGGGCCCACGAAGGCTTGTTGTTGTTTCTTGACCTCTTTACCTCGAAGTTTAATTTGACAATGAAAAAAAGTTATTTTCCCCATCAATCGACACACTATAACATTCCGTTCTGTTCTGCCTTCCTGGGACCACAGTCCCCCACAATGTCATGTTGGCAGGATGTAAACATTAAGGGAAAGCTGTATGCCAGTCATAAGATCCTTTGACCTGCTCAGTTTCCTTTCTGCTATCCCATGCTGTTAGTCAGTAATGGAAGCACATATCAGCATTGCTTTGGCATAGCACTGCTTAAGTAGACACTTAGATTCCACTTAGATGCTTTAGTCATGTCATGTCAGGGTCATTCATGGTTCATTATCATGACTTACGGAAACCTGAATATTATACAATAAACAATGCAATAAACGTTTTTTTGTTTTTCTGTTCCTTGATGACTTTAGTTTGCTCCCACCTGATGTACAGAAGATATGCTGCTGTTGTTGATGTCTTTATTGACATTTTGCTGATCATTGGCCTAGCTGTCTTTTGACATATTCAAATAGAATAAGAGCCAGTCTTTAACTATGAAGCTTCGTTACTGTTAAACCAGCTTCCAGCTTGAGTTTAAATATTTTGTGCAGTTCTCTAAAAAAATATAAGGTCTTCAACTTACTTTTTGCTTTGGGATGATTTTGTTCTAAATCATTGACCATAATAGACTTCAACACTGCTGTCTGTAAGACCATAGATTGTTGATTGTTGATATATGTTGATATATATAACCATCATTTCAAAGCTACAGCCACCTATATACAATCTTATGTTTTTAACAGCCCTTAGTCATATCTTTGTCACAAAGATTATACTAAGGATGTTTAATATGATCTAATTTCCTAATTGTAAAAAGTGATTGTAAAATTCTTTACTTTTTCTCTCCTAAAATATGTTGTTTGTAAAAAAAAAAAACTTGATTAGAAATTAATTTACTCCGTCTAAGGCTTACTTAACATGCATACACACAATCAGGATGATATCACGTCTGCCTCATTTTAAGCTAGGAAAATTCCTGCCTGCTTACTAATTGAGCCAACACTTTGTACCACAAATTGAAAATGACTGTTGTAGTTGTATTTTACTGCTGTTCAGTAAAATACAACAACATCAGTCATTTTCAATTTTCTCCACCATCATTCTGCAACTACAAGTTAGGATATTATGAAAGTGGTGAGGTTTGAATTCAAAATGGACACTGTATCACTGTCCATATTTAAATGTTAGTGGACTTTAGTGGAACATTTGCTGTAGTCAGTGGTCTCATGGGAAGAGGGAGCTGTATTTATGTAGGTAGCAAGCTTACTAAGTCTGTGGAAGCATGTTCCCCAGACTGCAGCAATACCAATCAGCAGATTGTCACAGATCGAACGAGGCTTCCTAAATTACATGCAATGCAGTATAAAAATTAAAACTGGAAAATGGCTTTTTTCAAATTAAAAACGGCATTTGGAAAATTGAAAATAGCATTTTCCAAATGGAAAATGTCTTGTTTCCTTTTTACTGTAATTAAAATTTTTTTGAACACAACAATGTTACAACCTTAGCTAAGCATAAATTAAAAAAAAACAAACAAACATGAAATTACAAATTTTATTTTATTCCCATTTTTACACTGTAAAAGAACTTGAGAAAATGCTGATTTGGGTGATTTTTAAAATTTCCTTAATTTACTGACTCACACACAATCTGCACATTTTGGTGGTAAGAAATCAGAGACAATAACTTATGGTTTATTAATGGTTATACATTAAACCTTTCCTGTGGGTGTTTTTGTTATTCTGTGTTATTTCATTTTGCATTATCTCACCTCTACAAAGCCAAATAATTCAAAACAGTACCGTTCCTCTCAGACAGCATGTTGTGCCTGTCCAACAGGAAAAAATCTAACTTTGCTACCACCTTCTGGTCATGGCTGCTGTTTCATTCACTCTCAACTTCAACAGTACCAGCTGGTGTGCAGTTGAAAAGCTGCCTGGTCAAAGTAACAAGAAAAAGAGATCTTTATGTGTTGTGTTTACTTGATTTTGATTTAAAACAAGGAACTGTTCTATGGTGTTTTGACAGGGAAGAAGTGTGTTCTTCTAAAACATAAGTGCAGGGTAGTGATGACATAATTGTTATGGCTCACAAGTAAGCAAAGCTATCCAGCAGGCCGAGAGCAACATTAGTTTAAACTTCACTTTTCTTTTAGCTGTGGTTTAAAGCCCATTGATTCCTCAAACAAAACAAACAGAAAAAAAAAACCTAGAAAACTAGTTCCATACATGCTAAATGGTAAATTATGTTCACCAGCTAGTCACAAATATATACTGTACAGAATAGTTCTAGTTATAGCTGTGCTTTTATTTAAAATCGAAATCTGATAAAACTGGTCTGATGAAGATACAAAACCTCAAAGCATTTGCTCAGTTGTAATTTGGGTCATTTGATATTACTAAGTCAGGTTGATGAGCCATGGAAGTTCAGGTGCAAAGATTTATGGACTGATGAGAATAAGATAGAAAGGCCAAAGTGTAAAAGAAGAAACTGTCTCTTCATGATTTAAACCATGATTTATAACTTTAAGTTTAAGCCGAATGAATTCAAAGGTGTACAGCAACATTTCATCCAGAAATTTACAGAGAAATGCATGAAAATTAATTGGAGGATCCAATGATCTCAAACACATGGAGAATTTAAGAAAGAATTTCATGTGCAAAATCTGGAAAATGTCAGACTTAGTCAGACTAAGAATATTGTGCAAAGAGGGTTCATGACAAGTACTATTACTACTACTACAGTATCTTCCTGCCAAGGAGCCTGTGGTTCTTAAACAAAAGTTACAACCTATCAGGCACAACACATTACAGAAAAAGTTTCAACAGACAGGCTAATCAGCTGTCAACTGGATGTTCTCTGACATCTCCCAAATCTTAGCAACTCAGAAACTGTTGTCTGTGAGTTGAGTCATGTCAACTGGACTTTTTACTTTTCAGTCGGACCTCCAATTTCTTAGTTAGACCTCCAACCAACAAGAAGAAAAGTCCAGTTGACATGACTTAAGTTCAAGACAACATCTGAATGAGAACCTTCACTTTTAGGAAATGTTATGGATTACGATTTTTCCTTCTTAAAACTCACCATCAGGCTGTAAACTGTAGAGTTCACTTCTGCTGAGTGACATGTCGAAGAGTGGGTTACTCTGGGTGTAAGAGGCTCGACTGAACTCCCTGTCCACTGATGTTTCCATGCTGTCCAGAGTCTAGAGTGACCTTCACTTCCTACTTATAACCCTTATAACACAGTGCATGATGTTAAGAAAACATGATTCTTCCCAGATTGCAACAGTATCTCACCAAGAATAACCTGTACTGGAGTAGAGGAAGGAACTGTACACAATTTGTAGCTGAGGTGGCTAAAATTGACCAGCGAAAAACATGAAGAGCAGCTGGTTAGCAGAATGAGGAAGCTGCTACTTTACCACAAATGCAAAGGGCATTGCAAACAGTTACAGAAACTGGAAATGTTAAAATGTCTGAAAAATGTGCACTCACCCCCTGCCCCACCCATGTCATCATGAATATGATATAAACTGAGACTGAGACAGATGGACAAATGTATAGAGGGACAGAGCTAATAAAATCGGTAGGTGGTGTTTGCCTGCAGTGTTATGTATACAGTAAGTCCCTGGTTTTCAAAATGAGGACCTTAGAAAACTGGATGGAAGATGAGGAAAAAATGAAAATAATATAACCTGTCAACAGCCCTATCATCAACCAGATCATTGAAAAATCAGTCATAGACAGATTTCTGATAACAATAGACAGATAACAATAACCTTAATCTTGTCTTCAGGAGAAGTAAGAGAAGATCCCCTTCCATTCTTAACACGTCTCTTGTCCTTTCGGCCTTTCCCATGAGTTCAGGGTCACCATAGCAGATCATTGTCTGCATGTTGATTTGGCACAGTTTTTACGCCCGATGCCCTTCCTGACAAAACACTCCCCAAATCTATACACTAACAAATTTCAATTTGTTTATCACTTTTATATCTGGAATTCTGGTATTTTCTGCTGATGTCAGCAATAAGGGTTTCATGGAATAGAATTTTTTTTTACATTTTTCTATACATTACAATTCTTGAGCAGTTCAGCGACTTCGGATCTTGGAGACTCATTGTGTTTTGCTGATCGCTGGAGCCTCTTTTTGTAATTTTGTTATAGTTTACTCTCCTGTTGAAGTGCATTTTGTGAGATGTGTGATTGCTTTGTGTAGTGTGTGTATCTTACTCTTTGTGATTGTTTCTTCTCCTCCAGAAATTGGCTAAAATAAAACCAGGCATAAAATGATTATCAAAGCAACATAAATATCTTATATCCACAAACATCTCTTTAACCACACTCATAAAAATGTGTTTCATAACTTAATCTAATTTAAATTAACCACAGAAAACATATTTCTTTGACCCAGCACCTAGGTCTGGGTTGCTTTCCATACTTATTGTCATCAGGACTTCGTAGAGGGGTGTTGATATTGCTCAATGCTTCCCTTTTCTTTTTTGTCTTTACTGCAACTTTTTTGAGCCTCTTCCGTTTAGCTCTGTCTCTAAGATCCTTAATGATTTTCTTTTTCCCAATCTCAAGTTACCTTTTTCATTTCCCACGCCCTTTCCCTTCTCTCTGGAAGTGTTGGCTAATACTACCCATAACTACGTATTTAGCTAACATACTAGCACCACTTTGTAAAATTGTACTGTTTTGCAATACCAATAATTACATAGTTTTCCTAAACAGCTTCTTCCTATCACTTACTGAGCTGATAGGGACTGATCCATTAATTTTATCGAGGGGGGAGGGTATGCTGTGAAAACAAACTGTGGGACAATTGTCATCGACAATTATGTATTTTAGAAAAAATACATTTTAAGATAAAGTAGACAAACATATGAAACATATGGGGGACTGTGGTGAAGGAGGTAGAGCGGTCATCCACCAATCACCCAGTTGCTGGTTTGATCCCTAGCTCCTCTGGTCACATGTAGAAGTGTCCTTAAGCAAGACACTGCACCCCCAACTTTGCTCCCGGTAAGCATTGGCCAACTGCATAGCAGCTTCCCCATCGGTATGTGAATGTGCATGTGATTGTGAGTGCGAATGGTAGAATGAGAAGCAGTGTAATGCACTTTGAGTACCAATACGTAGAAAGTGCTATATAAGTGCAGACCATTTACCATTAGATATAAGGATATACAAACATCTACTGGAGATAAAAAATAAAGAATAATTTATTCTGTTATTCATTATATTGCAAAACACCTGGTCTATTATTTGTTGGCTTTAAAGACATTTGTGTATTCTCCTATTGAATATATTTGAAAAAAGTCTGGGGATCTTAAAAGACACCCTATATTTGATTCAGCTGGTATGAAAACACAGTACATAAAATAGCTGAAATGAAACCGAATTCCCACTCAGTAGGTTATAGGTTAAATAAATCTGTTTAGTAGTTTGCACCCTCTCGCTGTCTCTTCACTTGGGTCCGTCTTTATATAAAACGTGACAATTACAAATTTGGTGACTTACAAACCTGGTAAATGGGGCTAGGTAGGTGAAAATATCATGTGATGGGGAGTCAGGTGAGTTTCCATTATGAGTAAATCCAGTCTAAGGTAGGCAGGGGTGTGTTACTGGGACTGGGCTGGGGAGTGGGGGGTCCGGAAGAGGGCAAGGATTGGACAGGTGTGTAACAGGGAAAAACGATTACAGGTAGATGGTAAACAGATCAGACAGTGACCAGGAAAGGAGGAAGAGATCAGGTTGGTGTGAGCAGACAAGGAGCGGGTTGGAACAAAAAATAGACAAAGAGACTATCCGGTGAAAACTCAGAAATGACTGACAGGCCAGGCTTGTGCAAACATCAGAGGAAATGTCAGGATACAGGCAGTCCAAAAAGGCCAGTGTGTGAAAGACAGACGACCCAAATAAGACGAACCAGCAGGACGTGTAGAGTGAAAGCGGGTTAAATATGTAAATACATAAGGAGCAGGTTACCACAGTGATTACAGGTTGGGTTTAACCAGTGGGCTAGCGAGGGGAAGGAGAACAATAGGGAGAGAGGCATTGTACTGTAAATGAGTGGCGGACCATGATCATGATACACCAGGGTAATGGTAAATGTTCTGCACTTATATAGCACTTTTCTACCTATTGGCACTCAAAGTGCTTTACACTGCTGCTTATTCACCCATTCACACTCACAATCACACACACTCATACACCAATGGGGGAGCTGCTATGCAGCTGGCCAACACTCACCGGGAGCAACTAAGTTGGGGTTCAGTGTCTTGCTCAAGGACACTTCAACATGTGACTAGAGGAGCCGGCGATTGAACCGAAAACTGTGAGATTGGTGGACAGCCACTCCACCTTCCTGCGCCACAGTCGCCCGTGTGACTAGCGGGTGACAGAGGAGTACAGAGTGAAGGGTGATAGGTGAAGGAAGACAAAGGGCTGTATAAGGGGTAGAACAGATTGAGTAAGAGTTGTCCAGCTGCAATGCAACAAGAGTCCAGAGTAGGGATCATGACTCTCAGGTCCAATGGTGCTCAGCTGAATTTTAGCTGAGCAGCTGACTTTTAGCTGGGCACCACCTACAGACGTGATACTGTAATCAAACATCATGCCAACACGCTCTTATCCCACTCCATAAGATATTGATGCTCCTAAGGTGTCAAATTGTGCTGTTTTGTACACACTTTACCATATTAATGCCAATGTAAGTATTGGACACTTCAGGAGCATCAACTTACAAGACTTTATATACACAAAAACAATACATTAGGGTAAGAGAAAACAACTTCAGGGGCAACATTATATTAAGAAACAACATTGGTTAGGGTTAGGCATAAAAACGTCAGGATAAGGTTAAGTTAGAATAATTACATTAAAACAAAACACTGTGATAACTTCACACACGATTCTTTACTATAGTAACCATGTGTGCCACATTGTAAACCAATCGTCAATAAAGCACACAATGTCCCCAGTCTCCTGTGGGAAAATCCTGTCTTATTGTACCATCCCACCTCCCTATGAGAATTTTATTTGCTATGGCAAAAATCACAATCTCAGCAAGATTGGCCAGTTGTCATTGCAGAGAGAGACACTTCAGTAAACATCTATGAATGTAGCTCAGTTGGTAAGGCAGTTGTCCACAGACCAGATATGGTCCCTCTTGGCTACATGTCGTGATCTGACACTCCCATTACACTCCCTCCCTTTGGACTTTTATTTTGTAGCCACTTTCCCCCTCTTCCTGTTCATAGTTCTGTTCTTTCGCTTACCATTCATTATTCCTCTTTATTGTTTGCACCAGTTCCCCCCAATATTTAGGTCCAGCCTTCCCCACACTTCCCTGCCAGATCCTCATCATCTCACTCCCAGCCAATGCTCTGAACTCTTGGTTTACTTTTTGTAGAAATCCTGACTCCTGTATATTGGACTCTGTTTTCCTGCAATTTTTGGTCTGAGGTTTGGTGTGCTTCTGTTGATTAGTTTCTTTAGCCTTTTCCCGTTTGTTTATTTTTGTTTAGTAGTTTATGCTTTTTACCCGTGTTCTATTTTGTTTCTGTGTTTTGGTTTTGTCCTTTTGTAATTCCTGCTTGTTCAGTTATTTATTTGCCTCATTCTGTCGGTGTGCGTTTTGTTTAGTTGGTTCGTTTTTCCCTGTTTACTCCCCCTTAGTTAGTTAGTTCCCTAGCTTCCCCAGCACTGTTATAATTTAGTTTATCTTCTCCCTCCAGTGTGTTAAAGTTCACGTACTTTGTTTAGTTATTACCACGTGTGTTTTCCTGCCCTCCTCATGGAGTGAGTTTCAGTTGTTTGCCTTTTTGTTAATATACCCCCTTTTACCTTCAAAACCTCCCCTCGCCGTCTCCTCTTTTTGAGTCATCCTAATTTACTGTAAATATACACAGAAGTGTGACAAAGAGGGCTATGGCCACTAACAGAGACTAAGAGATGAGATTAGCCTACTCCAGCTTCCAAACCATTTCTCAAAGTCTCTACTTTTTTTTTTTTGACCATTGATGTTGGAGACTTCTGGAAGGATTCTTAAAGTCTCCTACCAGCAAGAAATAAAATGGCATTAGCAGCTGCACCATCACACAACTGCCATGCCACTTCGGTGGTAGTTTGGGTCTCAGTTTCAGGTCTCTTTTTCACGTTTCTTTTCATTCTTTCCACATTTGTTTTCTACTAATTTTCTTCTAATTTTGTACATTCAGGAACACTCAATTTTCCTGAGAAGCTGTACTTTTTCCATTTTTCCAAATATTTTAAATTTTCGCTTCTCTCTATATATTTCTGCTGGTCACTTTATCTAGGTTTCTTTATTTAAATTTTTATAGTGGTTCCTTATGAGCTCTTTTTCTTCTCTCTATGTTTAACGTGCACACAGGGTTATTTGATCCTCTAGTCTTCTCACACAGACTATAGACTCTATCCTTACTGCATCGATAATATATCACCTCGTCTATACATGGACATAAGTTTAATTGAAATCCCATCATTGCTGTTTGTAATTGTGTGGTATCAGATCAGTAAACTGGACTACCTCTCTCACTCTTGACCAAAGATACATATCTTTGGCAACTCCTTCATGGCAATCTATACAACACAAACACGTTGTCAAGTTAATGATACTAACATGCCATAACTCGTACATTTTTCTACCATTTAGTAAAATATTGTTCCATTCATCTTGTCTTTTTAGAGTTCAAGATTTATATATATATATATATATATATATATATATATATATATATATATATATATATATATATATATATATATATAATTTTATTTTATTTTTTTAATCTGGAGCCACAGTATCCTGTCCTATTTCTTTTCTGTGATTAGATGATCAGAGATGCTTTGCTGACAAAAGCGTCGGCATGTTAGAGGAACAGAAGGCAAACTCTTCTCTGAGGCACAGCACCAGAAGGCAGCTTGTCAATAAATACTGGATGCTAACATAATTGAGATGCATGGGTTTTTTTTTTCCCTTTTCACCTTATCCTGTGAGTTCAGGGTTCAGTGTCTTACCCAGAGACAATAACAGCCCATTTCCCTCCCCAGCTGTGCAGTGCCAGTCCAAGCCCAGTAGAAATTGGGAAGGGATGCATCACACAGTAGCTGCACACTGGAAAACACACAGCTCCAAAGCCAGTGACACCTGCAGAAAGGGACAAAGAAGGAGAAAGAACACACAAAGTTCATGCCATATAGTGGTGACAATTGTGGGGCAAGAAGGTGAAGAGGACAGTAGCTTAGTGCATCGTGGGTGGGTCCCCCAGCAATCTAGGCCTAGCAGCTTTTCACATCAATTTGGCTCCTTATTTTGGCAATGTTCTGTAGGTGGAAGAAGGCTGTTCTACATTGTGGGACATCCAAGCCTTTGTCTTGCAGGCATACCTGAAGCTTAAGTCTTTTATTTTTTCTCATCTGGTTCAATAGATGAATATAGCTGGGTATCATAGCAATGGAAATGTATGTAATATTTTTATAAGGTTGCCTAAAGGAGACATGTATAAAGTATTGGTTGTTGGACCAATATTTTTTTACTGACCAATACAGAGCCTTGTGGAACTCCATAGCTAACAGAGGATTCATCATTAACATGAGCAAATTGGAATCTATCAGAAGATTTAAACCAACCTAGTGCAGTTCCTTTAATCGCAATTTCATGTTCCAGTCTGTTATAAAATATTGTGATCATCTGTATGGAATGCAGCCCTAAGATCTAACAGAACAAGTATAGAGACTAGCCCATTATCTGAAGCCCAGGCTTGGTCTTCAGACTAATTTATTTTAGAAGTCTGCTTTAGTCAGCTTTGACATTTTTAAGGAAGAGAGGAATGCCCTTTCTGTGGCTTAATTTCTTAAGCATGTTAGTGTGTCCATGTAGTTAAAAAAACAAACAAAAAAAACACACTAACTGGTGTTATAAAATGACAGCGTTTTTAGGTGTTTAACACTAATGAGAATACACATGTTCATGTAGTGTGAAAATAACTTGCAAAATTACACTGGGTGTTAACAATTTGACCCTATAAACGTGTTACATCAACACTGACTAGTGTGGGCCTATATAAACACTGGGCCAATGTTAATTTTAACTCTGGGAGTTGATTTACCAGTATTTTGCTGTATAGGATGGGGAAATGCCTAATCATCCCAACAGACCACTTCAATCTCAGAATGCAGGCCTACTTGTGGTTTGTAGAATTTCTAAAGTTGGAATGGGAGGGGGGTGTCTTTAGCTATCAAGCTCCTCTCCTGTGGAACCAGATTTGGAAGCAGACACCCTCTCTAGTTTTAGGACTAGGCCTGAAACCTCCCTTTTTCATAATTCTAGTCAAGCTGCTATAGATTTTAGACTGCTGGGCAGAGCTGGTCTTTTAGTCGGTTGCCACATAGTTTCTACTTCTTGTTCTTGACTTGTTCATTGTTCTTGCCAAATACATTTGCTTTTAGTATAGCTACGTGTTAACCCAATTGCACTCTTATTTTTTCTGTTTTTGAACATTTATATGCTTTGAGGCAAAGTGATGCAACATTTGCACTTTTATTTTGTACTATGTGTTATTGATGCAAAACTTAAGTAAAAATTTTAATACATCTGAACATTTTAAACTCTGCCTATTTCATTACCATTTTGATGGAGAACAGGTGGGGCTTGAATCCACAGTACACTGGTCGAGTAAAACGCATGCTTTGGAAGAAGTATGGTGGATCAGCAGAGGAAAACCACAACAGACTCTATCCAAGAACTGGACAGGAAAGTGTACACAGGTGATGCTTGTGTCACCTGTGAAGGTAGGACTCGAACATGATATTTCTCCACTCTCCAGGAGGGAAGTGCAGTGGCCCTAAAAGATAATTTGATGGAAAATTAGAAACCAAATAACTGCAGGATTTGAGTCTTCTTTGTGCCATTAATAAAAATGTTGATTGGGTGAATTACATACAGTATATTATAACCCACACCAATTCACCACACCTCTGATGCTGTAGAACGCCTGGCAGAGCAGCTGGCAGAACAGGATAGCCCTAGACGTGCTCCTTGCTGAGAAAGGTGTTTGTGTGGTGTTTGGAAACTTATGTTGTACTTTCATTCCTAATAATACTGCACCTGATGAAAGTGTCACCAGAGCCCTAGAGGGTCTTCCTCCCTTAGGGAGGAATTTGCATGAAACTCTGGTTGGATTTACCAGATATTTGAAAAATGGAAACCTATTCTATTGTTATTGCTTACTTCTACACTTTTTGTGCTTGCAATTTTTGCATTTTGCAGGTGTTGTCTTATCCCATGTGTAAGAGGTCTAATTATGGGAGTCACAGAGTGCCATGACTCATCAGATGGCACTTATTGATAGAACATCTGCAAAGAATTTTGTTCCTCTTTTACGACCTGATGACCTGTACACAGATTCTAGTGATGAAAATCACTGTATAGATATGCTATATGATACTTTATAATCTCTGTTTAGCCCTGTACCCCAGTGATGTCTGTGACACAAGCGGTGCCTGAATTTCCAATACATGAGGATGCAAATTTCTATGAATCTACAAATCTCTATGTATTTGTACATCTGACTTCTGTTATGTTGTCTTGTGATTAAAATGTAAACAAAAGGAGGAAATTGTGATGGAAAATCATTTATGATTAAATGATTGCATTTTACTCTTCGCATTTTACCTACAGTAGAACTTGAACTCGGTGTACTTTTGAAGAATGTTTAAAAATGTTATACAAACTTTGTCCCATATACATGTTTTGTCTTGAAGTGTGTACAGAACTGCTCGAAGGTCAGTTATTGTCTAACAGCAGACCATCCCACACTGTAGTGACGCAGAGTTACTCCATGCTCACATGTGCTGAAAAGGGAAAAGGTTTCCATAACAGGAGAAAATGGCTGGGAGCAATAGCCTGAGGGTAATGTTCTGCCCAGAACAGAAGGTATAAAACTAGTGTGTGTGAAGTTTAGAACTGCATAGGATGGAGATTTGAAACTCTGTTGAAGATACTTCTCTTTTGCAAGATAATAAAGATAATAAACCCCTAAAAGACATCCTGGATATTGAAGCTTCTTTACGGACACTTGAGGTGTCTAAGATATTGTCATTTTTGCCGTGACACTTTTTACATGGACGTAGGTAACACGGTTACAGTCATCTTTCTCTGAAAAGCTGATTTCTGAAGTTTCATTTATATGGGAAACCTGTTTACCGAAATCGGGGTAGGGGATTAGGAAAACCTGGTTTTAACATTCAGACAGTTGTGGATCAGCTGCATGTGTCTCCTTTCTCTCCCCCTTTGCTACAACACAAATAGACATACAGAGACAAGCAAATGCAGAGAGAGAGAAAAGTCAGAAAGCAGCCTTTTCTGTCATACAGTTGAAATCTGTGCTTCTAAAGTAAGTCTGAGGTGGAGGAGAAACCAGGTTACTCTTCTGCTGCATGTATATTCATATTTTCCGTAACCAGATTACTTAAGTGCAGGCAACAATGGGACAACAGGGACAACTATAGTTCAATTTAAAATGTTACACTTCAAAAAGGCCTTGAAGAAAAGGCACCAAAAATTCACCACCCTTTAGTGGATTACAAACATTTAGCTCAGTGGAGGGCAGTAAAATCAATAAATGCTTGAACCATTCAGTAGGACCTCTCTCCCTGAATATGTATATAGGGAATATTTACAGCCACGCCTGCTGCTGACACAAATCCATATAGGAGGTGCCAACAGGTCCGCTGGTATCTCTGTGTGGAGTGGTGAGCAAAAAACTCACTGGGTCACATTTTTCGTAAATATATTCACCTTCACTATTACGCAGATGCAGGTTTGTGGCCGCGGCCTTTTTTGGTGGAGTTTGCATATTCTGCCTGTGCTTGCATGGGTTTCCTCTGGGTACTCTGGTTTCCTTCCACAGTCCAAAAACATGCTTTTTAGGTTAATTGGTGAATCTAAATTCAGGTGTGAATGTGAGTATGAATGGTGTCTGTTTATGTATATCTCTCTGTGGCCCTGCAATAGACTGGCGATCTGGCGAACCAGGCGAACCAGGGTGTACCCCAACTCTTAAATGATGACAGAAGGGATAGGCTTCAGCTGACCCACAACCCAAATAGGATAAGTGGTTACAGATAATGGATGTATGGATGTTAATGACAGCCAGCTCTATATCTACCCCAAACCTAATTCCAACCTCGCCTCCCTCTTTCTTCACTGACTACCTCCTTGATGTAATATCCTGGCTTACATAGAATTTTCTCAAGTGAAACAATAATAAAACAGAAATTCCCACAAATTCCTACCTCATACTGCTGCCATACTGGTTTACAGTCTTGTTACTTCTGGGCTTGACTATTGCAACTCCCTTCTGTTTGGTCTTCCTCAAGAAAACCTTCACAATTTTAACTTGTACAGAACTTGTACATTTAGCCTATATCTGTTTGGTGCCCTTTAGGGTCTATCTGAATTTTATTGTATTTAATTGTTCTATTCAATTCAATCTTATTTATATAGCGCCAATTCACAACAAAGTCATCTCAGGGCACTTTACAGAATAAAGTCAAGATGTATAGAGAGAAGCCAACAATTCCCCCTGGAGCAAGCCATAGGCAACAGTGGAGAAAAAAAAAAAATCCCTTTAACGGAAGAAACCTCCAGCAGAACCAGGCTCAGGGTGGACGGCCATCTGCCTCGACCAGTTGGGGTGAGTGGAAAGTGAAGAGAGAAAAAAAGAAAAGAGCAACAAAAAGCAACAACAAAACATCGGGCAGATTGGTAGGACCAGTAGCTGCACGCTGGAAGACACACAGCTTCAAAGCCGGGGAAACCTGCAGAAAGGGACAGAGAGAGGGAGACAGAGAAGGACAAAGACAACTACGGAAGAAAACATACAGAGTTAAGGGCATACAGTTGTGACAATTGTGAGTGAGAGGAGAGAGGTTCAAGAGGAGGAAAGGATCTCAGTGCATCGGGGGGTGGGTCCCCCAGCAGGCTAAGCCTATAGCAGCATAACTATAAGTAACTATATGCTTTATTAAAGATGAAGGTCTTAAACCTGGGTGTCTTTTGGGAAAACACATGCTAACACTCACAATATAAACTAAGAAAACAGACCAAGAACTTAAACAGCTAGAGAGAGGGGATTAACTAAACTATAACCACACAGGGAAGGCAAGGGAACTAAGAAACTAGAGGAAATAATACAGAAAACCTAAACAACAAAACTACGCTGAAATAAACAGAAAACCAAACCTCAGACCAAAACTCAAGGAACAGGTGGGCACAAGAGGGCAAAGTCCAAAGGGGGTAATCCACAGGTGTACAGGGGAAGCAGGAGAAGACAAAGTCCAAAGCGGTAATTCACAAGGAGAGTTCTCTAGGGGAAGCAGCGGAGACGATCTGGCAGTGAGCAGTGGGGAAGCTGGGTATAAATAAACTGGGGAACAGGTGAAACCAATTAGAACAAAACAAGGAAGGTAAAGATACTAAACAGACTCAAAGGAAGGGACACGGGAGGAGCAACAAAATAAAAGCCCAAAACAGGAAATCAATTTAAACAAAACAAGTCCAAAACCAGGGACTGTGACACTTTCCTCAGCAGACAGACACCCTGTTTAGGGAATATGTCAAGATATTTCTAAAGTGCAAACAAAAGGCCTTCGGCTGCCCTGGGCATGTGAATGATAATGCGGCAAAGCAAAAATACATTGAATATTTTGAAAAAGAGGGCATAAGGCTAGCCCCAAACAATATCAAAGTGAACAAAGCTGTAATAAACTGCTCCTTAACTCACTGTGGGGACGGTTTAGCATGAGATGTGATACGGCCAATTATGAATTATTATCTGACCCCTCTTGATTCATACAGCTAATGTTCAGCAACCACTATGATGTGCAGCAGTTTTGCTTCGTCTCAGAAGAAGTGGCACTGGTTCAGTGGAGTCATGCTGACAAGGGCGTCTAAAACTGATGACAATGTCTTCATAGGAGCCATGACCACTGCACACGCGGGGCTTATGTTGTATGACCTTGGCAACAAATTGCAGGAGCATGTGTTGTATTGTGAGACTGACAGCGTAGTTTTTACATCAAAAGACGGTGACTGGATCACCACTGCGCCCCTACCTGGATGACCTAAATGATGAAATTAATGATGTGTGTGGACTGCCTGAGGAAGACTTTATCACAGTTTGTTTCATACAAACAGTACTGATTGCTCAAGAATAACAAAGCCGGCTGAGGTCAGTGGTTCGATCCCCGGCCCTGGCTATATGTCGAAGTGTCTCGAAGTGCAGTGCCGGTCCAAGCCCGGTAGAAATTGGGGAGGGTTGCGTCAGGAAGGGCATCCGGTGTAAAAACTGTGCCAAATAAACATTGGTACATTGTACCAGGTGTCACTGGTGACACCAATGGTATAATTACATCTGCAATTAAAGCAGTTTTTGATTTGTAAAATTGACACCATAGTTTATTTAGAGCCATTCACCAAAAAACTAAATGCACAAAAAAATTTAACAGAATGTAATTTGTTTTTTTGGGGGGAGGGTGACTGAAAACTGGTAGCTCTGTAATACTCCTGACTATGTTTTTCATAACTATACTATTGTACTGTGTATTTTTATTTTACTTTTATCTAATTGTGATGTGAAATTAGGCTTAAACCCATTAAGAAATATTTGGTCTATATTATAAGTGTCCAAATCCTTAAAAGGATACTTAACACAGACTTGTAGAATAGGACTAATTTATTTTCTCTTGTGTACTTTGAATCAGATGCTGCACACACTGATGAGAATGTCAATATGAACATTCAACTCTCAACTTGATTGGATTGATAATACATGATTGTAAAAGTAACCCCTAATGAATGGTTAACAGTTACTTCATTAAGAGCTGTAAACAAAGAAATCTAAAATGTTTGAACATTGAAATGTGTATTCATTTAGAATTGTTTATTGTTGAATGGGATCTGTTTCTGATGTTGGAGCAATCTTAGACACAAAGCTAGACAAGGGGTGCCTTATCCCAGAATTTTGCCGGTTCACAAGTCAATGTGGGGATTGTGATGCTCCAGTTATGGAATGCCGAGGACCACAGGTTAAAGGGGAGAATCAATGACATGGAACTGAAGGTTTTCTAAGTGGTTGTCAATGGCTAGAGGAACCGGCTTGTTCTTGAACTGTACCACCTGACCGGAGTTAGATGGGCTGAGTTGAAGTTTGAGATGATGGACTATAGTTGTCGGTCTGTGAAATTGGTGTCAGCTCCTGAATCAATGAGTATTGCTATGGAAACTTGGCTTGCAGCAGCACCAATACTGAGCCGGTCCATTTACAGGACAGGAAAAGACTCTGTGCCCTGATGCGCCACATTAGAAACACAGGCCCTTCCTGAATCATCAGCCTCTCTCCTCTGGATAAAGGCAAGAGTGGCCAAGCTGCATGGGTTCTGGTGAATGATTAAGAAGAGGTCTTGATACTGGGAGACTGTTGCACAACACTGGGGTCTTGGACTGAGAGATACGAGAAGCATGCTGATGAACATGGGCCTTCTCCAGGAGGCGTTCTCTGTGACGGTTAACAAGGATAGTAGCTACTTCAATGAGGTCCTGCAGGGTCCTAGGTTGGGGCTGCGGCACTAACGCGTCCTTGAGCCGATCTGTCAGACCTCTGTAGAAAGTGTCATAAAGCGCAGCATTGTTCCACTTGCTGTTTGCGGCCAAGCTGCGAAAGTCAATGATATAGTCAATGATGGGGCGTGTATCATGAGACAGACTTCCACCTATGGGCTAGCCGGGTCAAAGATGCGTGAGAGCTCAGTCCCAAAAGATTTAAAGAAGGAGCAACAAGCTTCCTGTCGAGACCATGAAGCTGTTCCCCAGAGTTGGGCACGGCCAGTGAGCAGAGCAAGAACATAAGCAACTTCGGCCTCCTCTGATGGGAAGGATGAAGCCTGCAGGCGTAAAAGGATCTCACACTGCGTGAGGAAGGCCCGATAGGTTCTGGGCTCCCCTCCATAGAGTTCAGGAGGTGGAATCTTGGCTCCCTCTCAAGGTGAGAAGCAGTAGCTTTGCGTGACGCTATGGAAAAAGTCTGATTAGTGAGCTGATTGATCATAGATGTTATCTCCTCTAGGCATGAATCAGATTTAAGAGTACCTTCTTAACATAACTGCCCCAACGTTCTGAGGAAGTGTCAGCTGGGTCCATGGTCGCCAGATAGTACTGTGAGGGACTGCTTTAATAAGGCACTTGACACAATTGCTCAGTTCAAATACAGTTTATTATAAAATAATATGGTTGGCAAAGCAGGAGGGAGATGTAGTGAGTCCTCTGATTTGCTAGGTGGTGCTGAACTCCAGTCTATGAGATATGGAGTCAAAACATGAAACGAGATTTACTAGAGTGGGTGGGTAGAAGAGCGGAGTCTAAAGGTGAAGCACAGTTCTTCACCTCTATCTACTCTGCCAGTATGGTCCTGGCAGAGTAGATAGATGTTTAGATGCAGTGACAATCACGTGGCTTGGTTAAAAACCTGTGCATGGCATGATTAAAGCATAGACATAGCATGGTAAACCCTATTCCTATATTGGTGTGGTTACAAGAGCTCGGGATAATCTTAATTCTTCAGGGAAAGATAACAATACTAATAATCCTTAGTCATACATGCGGTCGGCAAACAAGAGTCAATAGGAACCAGTTACTCACAACATTAGAGTAGCAGGCATTAAAGTGTCAGGTTACAAAACGTAGCGTGGTCTGAACCTTAGATAGCAATGATAATTTCAATGAAGGGTGGAAATTTGGGTGAGAAAGCACACAATCTGGCAGCTTGGTTAGGGAACTGAGGAGGTATATCAGCAAAGTGGTGAGAGCAGGTGAAACTGATTGGTTAAGCGGGGAAAATGTGACGGGACCAGGAACATGAAGCGGCTGCAAAATAAAAGTCTAGATGGAAGAAGTGAGGTTGGCAATCCTGACAATATGAGTAACCACAACAGATCAAATTCTAAAGTTTTCATAGCTGGATTGTAATAATTTATCTTAGTTTATTTGCAATAAACAATGTACACAAGTTAATCTTACTTAATCCAGATAACACACAAAAAAAAAACATTAAGGGATATGATTCATGTGAGTCCAAATGATTTTACAGTGTTAAGTTACTTGGACTCAAATCAAATAATTTTTAGTGCTGAGATGGATTCGAGTCTTTGAAAACCTTTATTTATGAATCATATTCTCCTTACTTATGTAGGAGCGAATCATTTGATTAACAGCCTGCTTGTGTGAATGAACACATCCCTATGATAAACAGACTTAAATATGTTGAGAAAAGGCTACACTATTGCAGTTTAGTGTGAAAGCTGTTACACATTTCAGCCTTTAGATGTCAGCATTACCTTTTAAATCCCAGACTCTGAGGCAGTTTATAGGAAAACATTATTACATTAACATTTCTTTCTTGTGGAATTATTTCTTGAAGTTATTGTATTATCTTAATGAATATCCTACATTATTTATATTGCTGTTGTTGTAAATTGCAGTACCAGTATGCATTACAACAAAACAAATGTGCTTTCCCGGTTAAAATTTCAATAAATATCAAAATAATACTCTAGCAGCCATGGGATAAAATTAGTAATCTGGTTAGGAAAGCAGGAAAGGTGTATTTGAGTTATAAAGGTATACCTCAACTTGATGTTGTATTAATTCATCTGTATAGTTTTCAGTCATTGACCACCGATGCTTTCTGCAGCACTGAAAGGGATTAAGTGGTGGTTTCAGCCGTCAAAGACCTCATCAGGGTTCCTAGGGTACTCGTTACAATACAGATATTTCATTGCATACCAGTAAGTCCATCCATGGTCAGCTGAGAAGAAACAAAATTGTAGTGGTTTGGGAGTGATCTAGTTACAGTTCTACCTTATATTTTTATATAATTAGGCAAAGGATCTGAGTAGTTCTGCCACCAAACAGTGCCCGTAGGCACCAGGTTGCCCACAAGGACCACATGAGTAGCCCGCAGCCCTGTTCTAAAAATAGCTCACCATAGCGCCACTTACCAATGAGCTGCATCTAATCTTTTTGTTGCTATTCTTTTTTTTAAATCACATTTGATAGTTATTGTGAGATAACAGGTGTCTTCACATGGATGAATATCATTCATGTAATTGATCATTAATAATAATAATAATAATAATAATAATAATAATAATAATAATAATAATATGTAATTAACCTGTCAAGGTTTTGGTTAAGGGATGGACCCAAGAGAGGAGACAGTGCGAGGGATTGCATAGAAGGGGCTTTTATTGAAAGAAATGTAAATGGTGAACAGAGGTCGCTCCTAACAGGAGGATACTAGAAACCGGATTCAGAACAGGACCAGCACACGAAAGTTGTTAACTTAAATGAAAGAACAAACAAAGGCTACTAAATAAATAAGGCACAGATAAACGTTATACTACTAAAGCAGGTAAACACAAGGGGAAGGCTAAGGGGACTAACAGGAATATAAATGGACACAAACTACTGAACAAAAGATAACACGTAATAATGATCAAAGTAAAACTGAGCACAACTTAAAACACACTGGAAGGGAAAGATACCCAAGTATCAGAGTTGGGGGAGCACATAAACACAAGAACTAAGGGGAGGCAGACACAAACAAACTAAACATAAAGCACTGGCAACTGAAGAACACACAAGCAAACCTAAACACGAAAAACCAGGATCAAACAAGCAGGGAAAACTAGAGACTAGACCAAAACACTGAATTAAACAAAAGGCAAACCTCAGACCAAAACCACACAGGAAACACGGAGTCCAGGATTCCAAACTCCAAGATACTAGAGTCCAGATTTCCCAACAGTTCAAGAAACATACGTTTTAGGCTTTACCAAAAGTCCAGAGTCTACTGTGGGGTTGGTGAGAATAATAACAATGGCGAGGAAGACAGTAACCCTGATGGCAGAGACCACATTAACAACGACGAGGATCTGGGAGGGGAGTGAGGGGAAGACAGAACTTAAATAGAGGAGGGAACAGGTGCAAACAATGAGGGACAACGAGGGTAAAGCTGGGTAAACAGAACCAAGGCAACCAAGGAAGTAGGGAGAAGGGCCACAAAAATAAAAGTCCACAGACAGGAAGTGCAGAGGGACCCTGACAAACCCTCCTGTTATGTTCGTGATGTTCCTGGGTCAAATTGACCCGGGGCACATTTAATTATACAAAAGTCCCAAAAAACATTGTTTATATCTCATCATTAACTCCATTACTAACCATTTCAATCAATATTTAGTTCACAGATCATGATTCAATGATAATAAGTCACTCGTTTATTACAAAAAAATCATGTTAAAACTTTTTTTAATGTACACTGAAAAGACCTACATATAAATTACAATAGTTTTATATGCAATTGTTTATGGAGTGATGTTGATTAATTAAAATGAGACACCTCTTCTGTTCAGGGTCAAATTGACCGGTTTTAAGGTTAACAATCTAAAATAAATACTTACAAGTATTTTTTCACTTTGAAACTTCTCCTGCTTGGCTTATTTAGTGTAATAACATATAAATTAAAATGGTTCAGTTCACATATTTGTAACAACTCCTTACATGTTTATATTACAAAGCTAATGTCCGGGTCAATTTGACGCGGCAGAAAAAATAGAAGCTAAAAAGAGTCAGAAAGATCAAATACTATTTGTTTCTTTGCAACTATGAGACATAATACACCCCTGTCTCACACTCACACACACACACACACACACACACACACACAAGCATTCTCTTAACCTTGTCTTTATTGTGTGAGAATGCAGGAACCTTCTCAGGTCCCGTGGACAAACTCCACCCACATTGAGTGACCACTCAGATGTGTATTTGGGGACGAAGACCACTGAATTTCACAATTTTTCGGGTCCTATAACATAGGCCTTGGTCAAATGTTGTTCCTGGAATCTGCTGGAGCCACTCTCCCTGTTTGGGGGCCACAGCCCTAAGTGTTCCTATTAACATGGGTACTGCTTGTGACTTAACCTTCCACATCTTTTCTAAACTCCTCTTTCAGCCCTCAACATTTCTTAAGCTTCTCATGTTCCTTCTTCCCGATGTTGCCATCGCTTGGGATTGTTACCTCTACCACTACAGCCTTGTTCTTCTATTTGTCCACAACTACTATGTCAGGTTGTTTGGCCATTACCAGTTTGTCAGTCTGTATCTGGAAGTCCCACAGGATCTTAACGCTGCCATTGTCCACCATCTTTAGAGGTGTGTCCCATTTTGACTTTGGGACTTTCAGCCCATACTGGGCACAGATGTTTCGGTACACTATGCCAGCCACTTGGTTATGACTTTTCTTGTATGCCATCCCTGCCAGCATCTTGTACCCTAGTGTTATTTGCTGGATTGTCTCAGGGGCATCTTTGCACAGCCTGCACCTGGAGTCCTGCCAGGTATGGTAGACCACAGCCTTTACTGATCGTGCATATAGATAGCCTGCTCCTGTGCTGCTAAGATCAGTGTCTCTGTGATGTCAGTCCAGCCTTGTCCAGCCATAGGTAGGATTTTTCGATATCGGCCACTTCTTTTATCTGATGGTGAAACATACCGTGCAGGGGTTTCTCCTTCCGTGAGGATTCTTGCTGCTCTTTCATCGGCCAATTAGGTTTCTGATGCCTGGGGTATTCACTAAGCACATCATCACACGTCTGCACATCAATTCCTGATGTATTCATGTGTGTGTGTGTGTGTGTGTGTGTGTGTGTGTGTGTATATATATATATATATATATATATATATATATATATATATATATATATATATACTTAAGCATATGTTAAATGGTCTACACTTTAAAGCACTTTTTTCCTTTTTGCAAAGCTCTTTACATTGCTTGTCATTCACTCATTCACTCACTTGGTGGGGTTGGCCTGTACTGACTAGTAGCTAATCTAGTAGCTAATCTGATCCATGGTTCAGTGTACTGTTCAAGGACACTTCAACATGACAGTAGGATCCTGGAATGGGTGCATGACTGCTTTACGTCCCAAGCCCAGACAGGAGGACCCTGAGACTTTGTCTTATTTTCTGTAGCTGTGTCTTTTTCTAATAGATTTCCTTCTCTCTCTGGTCATTTTGTGTAGCTTTTAACTAGATTTTTGTCTTGTTTGGTTGTATTGAGACTCTTTGTGTCATGTAACAGATCCCTGAGACTTTCTAACAAGAGAGGTCCTGGGTCATTAGTCTTGTGGTCGGTGGACCGCTAATCCATCGATTACCTCAGTGTGTTGTAGATTTATATATAGTTGGACAATTTTTACACATACTTCTTTCTTTTGCCACTAGATGTCGCCCTGATATAATTTTCTCTCACTGTTCTTTAAAGTCTTGAGCTATGTCAGTGTGTTTGGGTTGTGGAAATACGCTGTGGAATAAAAAGTTGAGTCTAACTTCGGCATTTGCACCAACACCAGCTTCCCAAGAGGGTCCTGACAATCAACATATGTTTTCAGCTTTGTCACGCAGTTTTTTACGGAAACAATTTGAATTTTTTTTTTGTTATTTCTAATATGGGAAATGGATAACATGTTCATTTTAATATAATTTCCTAAAGAGTATTCCTTTATTACAAATTGAAAAAAGCTGATTTTCATATTCTGGAGCTCAAAAACAGACTATATTTGGTGCCTTTCAGGTCTATGTTTTAGGCCTTAGTGTCGGTTTTGTAACATAGACATCAGACCAAATCCACGTCAGGTTTGCGTTCATATTGGCCCAAAGTACAGGACACTTTCTATTAAGACGATTTCTCCCTGTCTTTCCAGGGGGTTTGACTCAATAATCATCGGCTTCAGTAGCGCTGTTAACAGCCGGTTTCAGGGTTTCATTGAGAAACTGCAGCCTCAGAGCTCCCGCAGAGAGCTGGTGTTGGCAATGGTTAAAATATTTTCACAAAGAACAGATATTTATAAGTATCGTTTAAAAAACGAATTATTGAGTGTAGCAAAACTACAAGGTGGGTATTACTATTGTTTTAATTACAAAAATAAAATTGAATTTTGGACGTTATTCTATCCAAATATGTTTGTCTGAAGAATTTTCGATTTTATAACTGAATGAAACGGTTGTTTAAAAATAGTGTAAGATTTGAATTTACTTGTTGTCGTTTATCTTTGAAAAAATACCCAAACCATACAGTCCAAACAAATAACTCTAATGGGACTGTGCTAAAATGCCTGAACGTGTCTGGACGTGACCATGCGTTGTAGCCCATTTAATTATTAAATGTATTATCTCTGAATTTTTCATGTTGCGGCCTAGCGATGTTTCCTTTGGGTGTATGTACACTCAGATTGAATTTAAATCTTTATGTAAACAGTAAGCATATTATGAATCCGAAACACGTTGTAATCCACAGCCCTTACATGAGAGAAGCTGACACAAACACATGTAATCCACAAACAGCTTTTACCAGCACCTCTCCTCTGTACCGGCGTCTCTGTGTGTGTTTATCTTTTTGAGGTCCAGTTTAAGTTTTACACATCCGGAGTGAGATAATGCATCGCTGCAGTCACTGTCCTCACAAAGACAGAAGAACAACCGTGTTTTTGTGTGACCTGTAAGGTGGATAGCCCCAGCGGCACCAGTCTGACTGGATTTCCAGAGAAAAGCTTTTATTAGAAGTGATGTCAACGGAAGGGAAATTGCTGTTTTCTTTAACTATCTGACAGCTTATAGTCCCACACTTCACATGATTTGATGATGATGACTATGTTGACGAGTGATTTACAAAATTTTGATATAAATATAAACTTAGAGAATTGTGTGGAGACATGGGCCTGTATTAGTCTATTTATGATATTATTGCACACAAGTCTAATACGTTTGCCACTATAGAACTAATTGGATTAACGCAGGATTGTAAGAGATAATTAGTCGCTATGCTACTGAACAGACAGAAGCAACATAATTCTACATTTGGCACGAAAGTCTGTTACATCATTATAGACACACTGTGGGACAATTTAAGATCAACAGTGATGCACAAAAAGAAGAAACAATAATCAGATTGTACTGTAAACGCATGAAACGCACTGAGCCCATGAAGTAATATTAGAATTATCTCAGGAGAATTGAACTGACACTAAAGCACATTAAAGCTGCTCATAATTTATAGAAAAATATTTAACCAGTAAATACATAGATATTGATAATCACATCAGGCAATATTATTACGAATTTCTCAATATATCGTGTAAACCCCACAGGAAAGTGCCGCTTTTGGCACTTGGGCCTTTGAATCGACACGAAAAAACAAACAAACAAAAAGCCTTAATATGAATTGCAGCAATTAAGTTGTTCCTTCATATGGTCTCCATAAACCAGGCTGTGCAGGAGCTTTTCTATGAACATCATGAAAAGGCGGCGTGCGTGTCTTTTATGCTGCATTACATTATTCAATCGGCTCACTTTGCGGGCACTTTGATGAAGTGCTGGCGCTGTGACGCTGACAGAAGCTTTGAGTCGCTATTCTCTTGCAGCCAGGTGATGAACGTCCCGCAGTTCAGGCGGAATACACAGTAATTAAAACCTATAAATTATCCACCAGCAGTGCTCTCTCATGAAGAGATAAGAGCGTGTTTTTCCAGCACGGTCTGGGAAACAATACAGGCTGACAATAGTGGCTATCCTGAGGAAGGAGAAAAAAGGTGGGATTTGGAGGTGTGAGTGGTTAAATAGACACATATCAAGATCTAGGCGGCGTACAGTTGAGTTTAGATAAAACATAAGAAATAAATGTGTCGTGTACGTTGGTGTGCAGCTGAGAGCCCCTCCAAAATGACTTGGTGTTAGTGTTGAGTGCATGTGATTATGTGTGGGAATAAAAACACAATGGCCTGGACGTCACATCTGTACTCTAGACTACAAAACCACCAGCTATACATGTTGACACAGGACGCAATATTTGAGTTTCAGAAGATAATTAGGGATCAAAGTGTAAATCTTGCTTTTCGTACAAGGTCTGTGTGTCCCACGGTGCCAATCCAGTTCAAAGTAAACTACAAGAAGGTGAACAGTTGAATTTCACCCAACATCCTGTAGCACACAGCCGTTGTAATAGTCCGTGTGTGTGTGTGTGTGTGTGTGTGTGTGCTTTTCTTTTTCTTCTCTTTCTCTTCCTCGGTTGTATAAGATGTAACAGATACACCGTAACAAGGCTGAAGGCGCGGAGCAGTGATAATCTCTTGTTTGGTTTCTCTATGAAGCCTGCTCACTGTTCCACAGCTCCCCTCATGACTCAGAGACTCCTGACATTATTGGACGTCGTCACCCTAGTTCCAAAAGTGTTCCGCTCGGTGATTGGTCCAGTGCGCTCTGGATGTTATTCATGCGCCTCCGGTTGGTGTGCGTCTGGGCGCATATGAATGTGATGTGAGGACTTTGTGAAGATCTGACTGTCATGCAGCGGCAAAAAGCTTTGGGTATGTGAAAGCGGCGCGCAATAGCAACCATAGCCAGTCTGATAGTAAATCCCCGACCATGACGCGCCGGAGCGCCTTTACTCAAGCAGAATCTCCAGAGTTTGCAAATAATTACACAAACATATTCGGTGTGAAAATAATAATGTTTTAGTGCTTCCTGTAGTCACAATTTGGATACACACAAAGACCCACTCAGTGGAAGTGGACTGAGAAAACAAGTCACGTTCTTCAAAGAAGCAGCGATGGAGGAGCAGCGGGATGTGAACAGTACGGATAGCAGCGAGGGAGAGAGCGTCTCCCCGTCCCCCAGCCTGCCTTCGCCGCCCATACTACCTTTGCAGGTCGCCCAGCAGGCCCACAGAACCACAAACTTTTTCATCGATAATATTTTGCGGCCAGACTTTGGCTGCAAGAAGGAGCACGACCTGGGCACGCGGGACAGGGCGCAGACCACCAGCAGAGAGCGCGTCCACCCGGTCAACAGGCCAAGCCTTCCCAGGACGCCGTGCCAAGACTCCAACTGCAGTAGTGATAGCACTTCGTCCTCCGCCTCCTCCACTTCCTTGACAAGTCCTAAAAAAAGCAGCGGTGGTGGAGCCGCAGTCGCCGCCGTCCCCACCGGGAGCAGCGGCACGAAACACGAGGAAAGGACTGGAGGTGGGACAGGGGAGAACACCTCCTCCTCGCTGGTGGTGCTGAATGGTACTGGGGCACCAACGCCGGAAACCCAACCGTTGCTCTGGCCTGCTTGGGTCTACTGCACACGTTACTCGGACAGGCCTTCATCTGGTAAGGCAATAGTTTCATGAAGAAAATCAACTCTGAGCGTGCTAACGTTCAGATCGTACTAAAACACCACCCTAAACGCAATTCGGTTTAAGTTTCTAACACGATAATAATTTAAGTGAAAATATGTTCATTTAGAAACTATTTTTTTAATTAAAGCGAGCAACAATGTTTTTAAAACTTTGTGATCATTTTTGGATGATTAAACCCTAAAACATTTTAATTTTAAACATGTCATCAAACATGTAGGCCTATGGCGTTTTACAATGTGTAGAATTAATATAATGTGTTTTCTGTTATCAGGTAGGTAGTCCTCTTTTACACTTTGTACTCTCCCAAAGCAACTTACTATGTAGCAAATATTAGATGCACATCACATAAAATATAGTCTCCAGCTTTCTTGTTAAAAAGGATTAAATGTAAACTTTCAAAAAAAGAAGTTAAAAAAATGTAAGTTAATTAATTTTTAACGCAGTGGACCTAATAAAGTTTTTCAAAGGCGTCAGCAACACATATGTAACACTTGTAAAGAGTTTTTTTCACTTCTTTCTGAATTTATAGTCGTTTACATACGAGTTATTTAAAAAAATATCTTTGTTTGCTTGAAAAACACAACACGTTTTAAGCTTGTTGAAATTGCCAACAAAAGAAATTGAACATGAACTTTGAGGTGGAGTTAAACATTTCATTCAGTCGTCTAATTTACTGTGATGTTCTTCACTCTTCAGACTTTTACATTCAGTGAGCCTTACGCATGTACGGGCAGCTGGCCGGTTTCGACGCTGTAGGATTATGGTGTTACAGGTGATAGCGGTACAAGCTTCCCAGCTTCTGGCGGGGTGTGACAAATGTTTTGGTTCACGGACTTGATGTGCAGATCGACAGCAGACATTTTCTATTGATAAGAAGTTATTCTCGTGTGTGTGCGTGTAACACTGTGCTCTCTCAAAGTCTAACCTGTTGTCCTGTCCGAGTGGCTAAGGTGGGATGTGAGCTGGTGTCAGGAAAGCGTAGCGGAATAAAACACAATGGAATTAAAAGTTAAAAATGGCAATCGGCCCCCCGCCTCGCTAGAGGAGACATTTTGAATTCATTATCCCCCTGTTTAATCTGGGCTGACTTCAGCCAATTTACAAAACGGAAGAAATGAAGGGAATGACTCTGTGGTATTTGATTATCTCATGCATGATAGGCTATTATTATGGCCTTCTGAAACTCTGTTTATTTTATTTTTACGCATTAAAATTTTTGATTTACAAGTAAATCATATTTTTGTTAATTAAATAAAAAAAATTAAATACATATGTGTGGGTATACCGTGTCGATATAAATTCCAAACGAGTAGTCTACATAAATGTATTCTGTATTATTCGAATAAAACAGGCTATGTGCATAAAAATATATGTAACTACACTATCTGCGTGATGGTGCATTTATGAATATGAAACATGGTTCAGTGTGTTTGATGTTTAGTTTTTTAATCGTCTTATTTACCCAGAACATATTCTTTTTATTTATAAAAATCTGTAAAAGGTATACATTTTTGAGGGGTCGTCCTTTTTATTGTGCGCCTTCTTTGTGTCTTGAATATTGTAGTATGTTAACTGATTTACTGACCAAGCCACTGCTTTTTCCACAAAGTATGAAATAACTAACCAAGATTCAATGAATCAGGTTGCTGTATTCAACCATGTAGTCACAACAAGGCGGCAATAACGAGGGTGTTAATGGGCTGATGCCACAGCCGCAGCGTCACTGTCAGTGCAGCAGCTCAGATCTGCTGCTGGCAGAGCTTTGATATTAACTGTACAATTATAATCACATGCATGTATGTATGTTATTAATCTTATTAATACTATACACCGATTTTGTAAGCATCACGGCAAATATACTCATAATTACACACAGAAATACATAAGCTAATAATGTTTTCTGCACCATGCGTCGTCAGGCCTAAATTAATACAATGTCTATATTTATTGTTGTTGTTGTCGTTGCTAAGAGCTAGATATTCATATTTCCGCTCTCCTGTCTCTTCGCAATTACTGCAGGCCCAAGGACACGGAAACTGAAAAAGTC
Organism: Channa maculata; assembly: GCA_020496755.1. Taxonomy (NCBI): domain Eukaryota; kingdom Metazoa; phylum Chordata; class Actinopteri; order Anabantiformes; family Channidae; genus Channa; species Channa maculata. The sequence continues at coordinate 248,792 of CM035609.1, forward strand.
GAAAAGCGGCAAGGAGGACAAGCGGCCGCGCACAGCCTTCACTGCCGAGCAGCTGCAGAGACTGAAGACGGAGTTTCAGGTGAACCGCTACATCACGGAGCAGCGGCGGCAGTCTCTGGCTCAGGAGCTCAACCTTAATGAGTCCCAAATCAAAATCTGGTTTCAGAACAAGCGGGCTAAGATCAAAAAGGCCAGCGGCTTCAAGAACGGACTGGCGCTACAGCTGATGGCGCAGGGACTGTACAACCATTCCACCACCACCATTCAAGAGGACAAGGAGGACAGCGACTGAGGAGCCGGGCCCGACCGGGTCCCCTACACACCTGTACTTTGTAAATATTTAATATCTAATTTAACGAATTTGGCGCTGGTGAGCGGAGCTGAGAGGGGTCTCCTGTCGGTTTCGTTCGGAGTTCTCTTCTTTCTCTCGTTCTCATCCTTTTCATAAATGACTGTACCGCAGAACAGACAAACGGACTTATGACTCTCGAATTGACCTGCCAGCATAAAACCAAAGATTTTATTGGAAATGAGAGCCTGAAAAATTTGAACTCACGGGATAAGCCGAAAGGACAAAAAAAATAAATAATTCAAGACAAGCCCCTCCCTCCCTCCCCGGTTCTTTTTGGGACCTTATACTTCCTCCAGCTCTGTTGTTTTGGTTCTGGACGGCGTTGCTGCTGCCCACACCAGTTACGAACACCACCGAAATACCAGTGGCTTAATTAGACTTGTGTGTGTGGACTAATTTCCTTATAAGGACTATAACAATCCTATATTCAAATTTAAATAGATGCCACAAATCTGTGAAATCAAAACAGGAAGCAAATAAAGTCAGTAATGTTAGAGTAATGATATACAAACGTCGAAGCCTTGCCCACCAAGACGTCACGTCCACAGATTTGGTGGAACTTTGTAATAACCTGAGAAGAGTCCATAATTAAAATAACACATGCAATCAGAATTGTACTGGCTGATTCCAGTGTTGGAGGCAGAATATTTCATAGTGATAATTTATAGGCAAAGGAATAAATTAAATAAAATGAATGAAAATTTGTTATTCTTTCTCCTTAGTCCTGTATAGTCCAAAATTGTGGTCTATAAAAATAATTGAATTTAATGGGGAAAAGAGGTTGTTGGTTAAGGACGATAAACATAACATTAGTATCCTTACAATCCTCCAGACAGTTCTGACACTGTAAATGGCAACAATAAATAAATATAAACTCAAATATAAATATTTGAGTTAATGATACACACTGGGTTTGCACCTCCAATGTGGGGCCACTAGTTTACAGTCATATAACAACGCTGTAAAACACACAGAGTGCAAAAACTGTGCTTAATTTGTTTAGACTAATAACACATATCTGTATCATTTCCTGTACTGTAGCCTGGTGTTTGATAGTGATAATGTATCTAACCCCATATGGCATCTTTGTTTTTCCTGTAACGTTTGCAGAGTTCGAACTGTTACTTTAAGGGACTCTTCTAAATTTTCAAATTTTTCTGACTATAGAATTACTACATTTCTTACAGAGTGGTCAATATAAGACTTATATTGTATATAAAGCAAGTCATAGTGTCTGGTGTTGCCTTATTTTGGCAGGCACAGCTGCAGAGGCCTGTAGGCCTGCAGATATACGTCAAATAGCAGCCAGGCCCCGGAAAAATGATGCCCATTTGTACATTTAAATCATGTTTCCAAATAAACACTTTTATAATGGAAAAAGAAAAAAATCCTCAGGAAACACACTGACCCATTTTTTTTCTAGAGGAAGACAACGGATATTAATTTAACAAATGGGGCTGCGCATGCGCGCACGTGTGGGATGCACCCCATTGGTTCAAGTGAGTGGGACAACTGAATCCATATTCATAGGTGTTTGGAAAGGAGGTGCATTTACACTGTGAGGCGCGACGCTATCAACGATGTTCAAAGCGTTGCAGGGCATGAAATTGCCTCTCCGTCTCTTTATGTTCACTTATTTCATCAACCAACCCTGTGCAGACCTGAAACAAAACTGTAGAAGTGTTGGAGGGCTATAGGAGGGGATCTCTCTTTGTGTGTGGGACCACAGGAAGCGCCAAGGCCAGGTTCAAGGTTTAGACTCCCAACTTCACCGAGCATTTTTAATGAGAAACCATAGACAAAAAGTAAACCAAGCAGCATTAAATTTGCCCTGTATTTTAAAAAAGTCAATTTATATTCAAATTGAGACAAGTACATACTAAGATAAAAACCTACGATTATTACATTCTTTCTTACGCTATTTCTTTTGCCTTAGTGGATACTAATGCAATTCAATTGTTGATCAAACTTTACCATTACTAATTCATAGTTTGTCTCTTAACTCTCGGATATTTAATCAAAAATTAAATGGTTGTTTTGTCTTTTAAACAATTGCATACTAATTAAATAATGTGTAACTCGCTGCAGTTATTTAAAAGCGTTTAATTCAACTTGACCTCGGCGCTTGTTAAAGAAAAGTAGTTTGTTATTCTTTATTGAAATGAACGGTAATAAAGAAAGTGAAGTTATTTATATATAAAAGAAAATAAAAAACATGCAGATACATTTGTAATTGACAGATGTGAAATTCTATCAAAGCCAGTCTTGAAATAAAAAAAAATATATATATTTTTATGTGTAAAGCAGCCTTCAGCCAAAATAAAGCTTTTCTATTAGTAAGCTGTTTTCATCTTAAATGGAACTGGTACTCAGCTAAATAACAGGAAGGGGCTTCATTACATGTCTTTATTTTACGATTATTTATTTACTCCAAGACAGGGAGGGAAACATGCACACATATGATATTAACCTGCAGAAGGAATAGAGGAATTCATTTCCTTGTTGGCATCTTAAAATCTGACAAATGGCCTGCAGTGTTATAAATGAAATAAATCATCATTTCAGATTCCTTCAAATATTTGCCTATTGAACACACCAATTTTATGTCATGCAATAGATTGTGGAACTTTATTTGCATTTCCAACGTGACAGTGAGATGGTGTTCCGTGTTTTGTACAAGCAAAATTTATTTGCACTGCAGCAAAAATACAAAAGTATAATCTCTTGTGCAAATTGAAAAGAGAGAGATTGATAGATAGATAGTAAACTACAAGCATGTTGCTGCTGCTGCTGTGTGCACTGTGTAATTATTTTGAACCAAATTACTTATCGAGTGAACATCTTCCTGATGACCAAGCTATTTCCTCCAGCCTGGAGCTCATCTTTCATCCAGAGCTTCGTACTTCCCTTACAGGAAGAGTTTGTCTCTTCTAGAAGCACTTTGGAGCCTTTCTAAAAAAAAAAAGTATTCCCTCCTTTAAAAAAAAGAAGGAAAACACAGGGTAACAGGCTGAGATCAATTTGTCAAATTCAAAGGTAAATGTTGTGACAGGCTGACTGGATCTTTGCCTCTACCTGTTTTTCTCCATTCAGCTGCTGGCCTCAGCCCTGTTGGGAGGACAAGGGGAGGTTGGCTTTTAGTCAAAAAGCCTCTGTAATTTTTCAATAGAAAGATGATAGGGTAATATCATGTATTCAGATTTGCTTTTTCAATGGAGGCATAACTGCTTGATAAAACCATGGTGCGTGCATGTGTGTAAAAGATGAGTGTGAAGCAAATTTTAAAACAATTAGACAAATGAACATTTACTAATCAATTATACAAAATGCATATACATATCTACGTGTGTGTGCATAGCACTGGACTGTGGCCACACAGTCAGCCCCGTGGCTACAAAGCAGCTTTAATTTACATGCAAATGAAGGCAATAAATAGTGGCTGCTGTTATCCTGCCTGCTGATGAAGAACTGTGTGGATGTACAGTATCAAAACACACACTGATATGTACAGCCAATATTTTTTTTCACTTTAGAAATTACCAAAAAGTAAGCACTTTAAAGTGGTAAGTTTTTATTTAAAGTCCCACAAATATAATTGATGCACACACGGAAGCAATTTCTCAAAAAATACATATTTCTAGTTTTTACTGTACTAGGAAAAGTTGAAGCAGCTCGAAAAACCAAAGCAAGTGAGTTTTATTTACTTTTTAAATAGCCTTTTCTCAAAGATGGAGCAACAGTGTTATGGAAATGAAATCCTTCATCTTTTTCAGTATTAATACTTAAGAGATAAATGTTTGAGCACACGTGGAGTGTTGTGCTGACTGTTGTGCTGACTTATTGCAGTGAAATAAACATTGGCCATTTTGTGTTAAATTTGAACATCTTTGTTTTGAGATTTAAAATGTGTGTGAGATTTTGTAGATGTACATTGAGCTAAACATTTACATGCAGCTTGGTCAAAGCTCACAGCTACAGACAAAGCTTCTGATTTCACCTGATGGACTGGGTCCATCCTGATGTCAATTCAGCCTTTTCGTGACGTCTGGTGTCACGTCCAGGGAACCCAGGGAGTTCATACCCTGCACCCAATAGCTCATCTGTCATTGCTCTTTGATCCTCAGCATGGGGAAACAGCGATGAAACATTCGGATACACAAACACACAAACAACTTTCATTGCATACACATTTGAATATCTTCTCCTACCACACACACACACACACACACACACACAGACATACACACACATTGGCCGACGATGGTGGGTAGTGTGGGAGGAGGCGGACTAAAACTCCACATGGCTCTCTCTGTCCACCAGCCTGTCAACAAGTGACCTATGAGGGCCAGCAGAACAGTTGCCATTTGGCCATCGTTGTCTTTATCATGGGTGAGTAACAAAAATGGCACTGAGATGTACAGGCCTCCCACACTGCTGCTAAAAGCATTGTGTGTGTGTCTGTCATCAGTGTCATACATGTAATAACTAAGAAATAGTTTTTTATGTGTGTAAATGTATATGTTCATCTGCCTGTCTGCTTTGCAGTGTTGTTTATAATGATGCTTGTTCATTATAGCATTTGTTGTATTCACATTACTAATTTAATTGCTCTGTATTGCTTTATATAAGCTGATGATGTCCCCAGCAGATTCCTCCACTACTAACTGTCAGTTTGCCATTTAAGAGCTAATAACAGTAGAGACATTTAAATCAGCCCAGGTTTTAGCATCTCATGATGTTGTAAAAGTGTTTTTAATGAATTCTGGTGTTGGTGCTTTTGGGTATTAAAGCTCTCAAGCCCATTTCCTCTTAGCCCCGTTTCCTCCCAGATAAACCACGCTTACAGGATTAGCACATCCTTAGACTGCAACATTGCAAGGAGCCTGGCAATATGTGATTTAATTCCCTTGCACTTCAACAGGACCTTCACTCAAAGGACTGAGCTGGGCATCCCCTGCTGAGCCAGCGCCATTTTGATTCAAGCCAGCAGCTAAGTGAAAGCCACCTGAAACCAACTGTCTGATCTAACTTTTGGTTATGTGTAAGAGTTTTGGAGTTGGTGATGATGCACAATTTATTAACAGATCTATTTAGTTATATTAGTTTATCATGTTGCAGAGTGCAGATATGTGTCACAATAGAAATATCCCTGCAGTCACAAGTTTTCCTGTATCACATTTTTCAGATGTGCATCATTTATGAGTTATTTGCTGTATTATTAGTTACAAACAAAATACATATTTCCGTTATGAGTGTTAGTGTAAATGAGCTTCACACTGACTCTTTAGTCTGTAGTTTCACTGGTGTTTCTACAATCTTTACTTACACAAGGTTTAACACAAGGTTCGTCCCATCCAAAATACTCTTCAAACCATGAGACATGAAGAATACCCATACACACCCATGTATTTGATTTCCAAACAGAGCTATAAAACTGTCTCCTCCACATCTTCCCTGCATCCACTATGAAAGGTTAAATAAGTAATAACAGTAACTCTTTTAATAGTTTACAATAACAAGCTCTTGATTAGATAAATAATAATAATAATAACTAGAAAAAGCCTTTCCAAAAAGAAAATGCACTGTGAATGCTTCGGTGCTGAAAAGATAGTCTAAGCAAACCTGAAAAAAGCTGAAAAAACTCCAAAGGGAATTATGTAATGTGTGATTGATGTCATTCAAAGCAATAATTTTAAAGCGTAAGAGTAAGAAAAATGTTTTAAAAAATATAAAATAAGGCTTTTTTATTGCTAAAAGTATTCTGAAGTAGTTAGAAGCCACAGAAGATGAAAGTAATAATAATAATAAAAAATAAAAACCTGGATATTTTTACTGTGAATCCTCCAGCATTCACAGTAGATTAAAATGTAGATAAAAATAGATAAAAATAAACATCTACATAACATCTAAATAAACACAGAAAAGTACTGAAGGGCAATAGAGGAAATGGATTCATTTTAGGTTTAACTTAATTTTAGATTACATTTCATTTCATCCAGCTGTAGATTTAAATTTAAGTTTGAATTCAAAATGTTTTCTGATTCACATTTTATGATTATGAGGCTTAATTATTATATTTATCTTCAAATTGATTATTTTTTTGTTCCTGTGCTAGTCCTGCTTTGCTGTAATGTATGATATACTGTATAAATATGTATGAGTGAGATTTTTCATGGCTGCAGCAGAGCAGACATTTATAGTGGTGTCAGAGATAAATAATTGTGGCGAGGGCCTCTCCACATGAGATGAAAATACTGCTGCAGGAGCCTGTTTGCACCTCCTCTGGGCAATAATAGACTTACACTGTGTTGTGATATTGAATCTTATCATATTGTTGCCTGATAAAAGGTTACACAGTGTTTAGAGTGTAAGAGAGATGGACAGTAGCACTGCTGCTCTACATATTACTGAGGAACAGAAGTTACATGATGATTTTTATCAGCAGCATGTAAATGACAGTCTATATATTTCTAATATATTTAAGTTACTTCAGCAATGTTGTCCTGTACATTACTACACAAACCTAAAATTAAATATTTATGAGGTTATGTTATGGCTATGTAGGATCACATCTTTGTTGGTTTGATAAATGTACAAAAACAAGACAGTTTAGGTAAACGTTTTGGCTTTTCGTCAATCTGTCAGTTTTTTAAATTTCTTGTATGTTGAAATTGAAATTTATTCTGAAAGATTCAGCACAATTATTTTAACTGCTTTAGAACTTTCAACAACAGCATTAATATTAATTAATAATAATATTAATGATTAAAAAAAAGCAAAGACTAGGTGAACACTTGGTGTGAGAACATAACTTCTATTTTCAGTTTTTCTAAGGAGGAGCATATCATATCCTTCACCACCTAGAAACATTTGCAATAAACAGGTTGTTTGTCTCAGAGTCATCCAACATGAATGTGAAGGGATACTGAGGTTGGGAACTAGATCAAGGTCAGTTAACAATCAGTTCCTTATGTATTGATTATGAGGTTTTCGTGTTTTATAATGTAAAAGAGAGAGACTCCGATGGTAAGGTGGAGTGGGTGTGCTCATCCCATGTGTTCCTCAAAGAGTTCAAGTTACAACTGGAAGGCATTTTGGGAATGGAGCACAGCACAGACCGTGGCTAACAGCTTTAACACCAGCAAGCATTATGTGTGGTCCCTTTGGAATTCTGTGTGTGTGTGTGTGTGTTTGTGTGGTTGTATGCAATTGGGTATAATAGAGTTGGGAGGAGAATTTTCTTTAGGTCAAGGCCTTTGCTTTTTTGTTAAATACTTTTTAATACCAGACAAGCATATTAATTAAGAACATTTTAATAGTAATTAAAAGGGGTGTATCTGATCATTTTTGAGGTGTGTTTAAGGGTTCATGCATCTGTCACATCAGGACCAGCATTTTGAATTCATTAAAGGAAACAAATACACAGGTATTATCCTTAAAGTAAGAAATAGTACCTCATCACTTGCTCAAATATAATTGAGGTATAAGTGGGTTAATTAATTGGGCAGTGTGTGTAGTCAGCTGAGAGCAGTGTTTAGAAATAAAAATGGCTAATTAATTACCTATAACTGCTGTTGCACCAATTAGATACAGGACATGTTGCAGATAATGAGAAAGATTAGATGTTACGAACTTGATGTAGGAAGAGCAATCTGCAAAACACCATTTTATTATAGACAATGCTACAAAATTCAAGCTCAGGTGAGTAAAGATTCAGGCTAGGTTCATATTGAGCTGAGCAGAAAATCTGACTTCTATGTGAGCAAATTGTAGGACATTATTCTCGCCCATCTCTCATCGGTCATCCACAAGCAATTGGTTATATGCTTTTTAGTGAGACTGAATGGGCGCCTTTGTATGATCCCAATTTATCATCTGCCTGATTCCAGCATGAGGGGAAATGTGCTGCTTTTCCAGGGGACCCTCCAGAGCGCAGAACTGCACAGCTGGTCTGTATAAGCTGCCTGAGACACTGACTGATTAACTTACTGCAGGTGCATTTGCCAGTCTGCATGAGCACCAATTCAACAGCAGTTGCTCCTCATCACACATGTGTCTGAGATACTCTTTGAAGTGTTAAGTTAAGTTAATGTTGATCTATATGTCGGACACTGATAAGAACATTTTATAAGTGGAAATTTCTTTTTTGCAGAATTGTATCATTAACCCTGTTCTCCTTTGTCTGTCTGTGAGAAAGACTTGTGTATCTGTCTGCATATTCTGATTATCTGTGTGCATGTGTTTGTTTTGTAGCATTTTACAGAATTTCCTATATCCAACCACTCATGTTTTTCCCCTTGTCTGCCAAATCACCATCTTCCAAAAAGCTGGATTGATCCAGCCCATAAAAGCTTGATATTGTTCCACGATTGCCACTTGTTCCCAATGCTGAACTTTCATAACTCCTGCAAAGGTTTGTAGTCTCTCCTAGTAGTAGACTGTTAGCTGAGGACTGCCATATGGAAGCCATTACACAGTTGCAAGAAACATATTTGGTTTCTGCTCCCTTTGTCGTGTTGAGGCGAGAGAGAAAAAAGTGAGAGTTCAACCCATGGTTTTATGTTTGCAAGTGGCAAAAGAGTGCACTAAGATCTATATGAAGCACACCTACTTCTCCAGGCACCATGATGGTGTCTTTAATGTTGAGATGAGCATGTGTGTGGTCTCTTTCCAGGCACCTATATCTGAATTGTATGAGACACTTCACACACACAAAAACAAACTAAAAATAGCAGGCACCCTCCTTCTGAGTATATGTATAATACAACATTAGTATGTTTGCCACTAAAATGCTGCTTTACATCACACAGGGTTTGAACTTACTAAACCTGTATGTCACTGTTGGCTCATTGTTTAACTTGTTTCATTGTAGCACACTACAGTTACTTATTGTATTTACCTTACTTATCTATCATACCTGTTTGAGGTAACTCATAAATCATATGTTGTAGCCTACCTGCATATGCACACCACAGGACAGGAGCATTTACTGTATCTCTACTTGTAAATATGTACAGATACATGTGAGTCCATCTCACAGAGTAAATTGTGTGGCTGAAAAAAATGGTTTATATGATGTTTTTAGCAACAATATTTTGAGTCTTTTTGGACTCTTTGGATTATAGATGTCTCGTGGATGTGGTAATTTTCTTTCTTATTTTTTTATATTGATGTGTAAATAGTTATGTATATTATGGATAAACACCTTAAAGGCTTAAAGACCCTCTCAGTAGTAGACTTTTAGCTGATTGTTAGCTGATTCTCTATAGCATTTTATTTTGAACAATGGCAACTTCTGACTCAGTGGCTGACAATGTATGGTGTAACAAAGGGGTGACAAGAGATTTTGCAACTTGGGATGGTGATGCATAGTAGACCATGCATTTGTTACTTTTAGGTTGGATCTACTGTAATTACTGTTATGCCCTAGTAACTCGCTAAAAAGCCTAGGATTCATCCAAAATGCTGCACCAAGAGTGCTGACTGGAATTAGCAAGATAGATAATATTTCACCTTCAATAGCTTTTCTCCATTGGATTCCCACATAATCTAGAATAGAATTTAAAACCCTGCTTCTTACATATAAAACTCTTAATGGCCAAGCTCCATCATATATATAAGAGTTCAAAGTACCATATCATGGTAGTGGTTCCCAGAATTTCTAAAGGTAGAATGGGAGGGAGAACCTTCAGCTATCAAGCTCTTCTCCTGTGGAACCAGCTCCCAGTTTAGTAGTCAGAGCCGGAGATGTTTACCCCTCCGCTGCGTACAGACTGCAAATGAAATAATTAGAGCATGCACAAAGCTGCCGCTGGTACCCATACCAGTAAGAGACTACATGAGAAAGAAATGCATACAAACACACTGAATGCAAAAAAAACATACAAAAATATTTTCTGATGTTTTATTGCAAAATGTGAGGTTTGGAGACCAACATTTTTAAAGGTTCAGGAAAACAGCTTATACATTTGTTTGGATTAAAATAAGCTATGAGAATAAATGTTACAAAACATGATTAATTAATTTTTTTTCAGTTCAGCTTTATTTATGTAGCTCCAATTCACAACAAAGTCATCTCAGGGCACTTTACACAATAAAGTCAAGATTATAAAAATGTATAGAGAGAACCCAACAATAACCCTAACAACAGTGGAGAGGAAAAACTCCCTTTAACGGAAGAAACCTCCAGCAGTGTAAGCCTATAGCAGCATAATTATAACTAACTATAAGCTTTATTAAAGAGGGAGGTTTTAAGCCTAGACTTAAAAGTAGAGAGGGTGTCTGGGGACTGGGAGCTGGTTCCAGAGGAGAGGAGCTTGATAGCTAAAGGCTCTAAATCCCATTCTATCTTTGGAAATTCTGGGAACCACAAGTAGGCCTGCATTCTGAGATCGAAGTGGTCTACTGGGATGATATGGAATTATGAGGTCTTCTATATATGATGGAGCCTGACCATTCAGAGCTTTATATGTAAGAAGCAGGGTTTTAAATTCTATTCTAAATTTAATGGGAAGCAAATGGAGAGAAGCTAGTGAAGGTGAAATATGATCTCTCTTGCTAGTTCCAGTCAGCACTCTTGCTGCAGCATTTTTGATTAATTGCAGGCTCTTTAGGGAGTTACTGGGGCATCCTGAAAGTAGGGAATTACAGTAGTCCAACCTAGAGGTAACAAATGCATGGACCAGTTTTTTGGCATCACTTTGAGACAGGATGCTCCTAATTTTGGCAATGGCAAATTTGGCAATCCGTAGGTAAATGGTCTGCACTTATATAGCGCTTTTCTACCTATTGGCACTCAAAGCGCTTTACACTGCTTCTTATTTACCCATTCACACTCACAATCACACACACACTCATACACCGATGGGGGAGCTGCTATGCAGCTGGCCAACACTCACCGGGAGCAACTAAATTGGGGTTCAGTGTCTTGCTCAAGGACACTTCGACATGTGACTGGAGGAGCCGGGGATTGAACCAGCAACTGTGAGATTGGTGGTCAACCGCTTTACCTTCCTGCGCCACAGTCGCCCCGGTGGAAGCTTTGTAGGTGGAAGAAAGCTGTTCTAGAGATTTTATATGTGAGGTAAAGGACAAGTCCTGGTCAAAAATAACTCCACACTTAAATAACACTTAGGTTCCTTGCAGTAGTACTGGAGGCCAGACTTATGCCATCTAGAGCTCTAGGCCATTTTCATTTTGTAAAACTAGGGGAAACTCATACCTACTCATAGGGGAAAAATGGTTGGAGACACATGAACTAATGTGACGTACAATAGTGAAAACAATAATAAAACTATGAGTTAATAAAAATGAAATGCTAGCAAAGCTAGCAACAATTTGAAAGAAATTCTTTCTTTGTTTCACCAATTTAAACAGCTTATATATAAAGTTTGTCAAACTCAAACTACACACTTGTGTAAGTGTGCACACAGCTGCAGACAAAGTGGTGAATGGCAATCCTTCTTAGTGTTTACTGTTAAACAGGACTTCTGTCCTGATTTTAACCTTTATTGTAATGTTTCCTGCATTAAGCTTAGGCATGCTACAGAATGGTTACAGTGCTAATTTAGCTACAGTAGGAACCTCTGTTGTAGGGTTGACTCTCACTCCCCCCATGTTTCCTGTATATTTTTATTACTATCGATCAAATAAAGGCTAAAATGCTCAGAAATATATACATGATTTATATTTCAAGGCACAAAAGACAGTACTGAACATAAAAATAAAGTCTATGTATGTTTCCTTAAACATACACCTTAGAAAATCTTAGTTGAAATCTTGACTCCAGCATACAACAATTTAGAAAAAAGTTTTGCTTTTCACTGGTGGCAATGTGTTAATTCTCTCAAGACAAATGTTTATCACCCTTCAGGTTGCTGTAATGTATATTAGGCATATGGCATATGGCAAAAACATGGTAGTCCATATGTTCTTCCATGCTGTTAGCAACAGAGCTGCTGTTACAACCTGGTGAAAGAGCACAGAGAGAGCTCTTTTCCCATAGGTAAATCAATAATACTTTGCTTCCTCTGAACAAGACTCTTGTGTACATTATTGTACTTTGACTGTCAAATGAAAGGGATGTTGTCCTCCTTGAAGTTGTTTCCTTATCGAAAAGTGCAGGGAATTGTGAATTTATTCTGGAAGCACAGAAAGAAACAAACCGAGTCTTACAAGGTTCACACTTCAAGCTTTACAATCAACCTTAACCTTCTGCAAAAGCTTCTTCTGCATTGTGATAGTGGCAAAGGTCATGCCGAGAGGGAATAGGCTTTAGGCTTTAGAATCATGGCACGTTTGACCATGTCTAATATCCTTCAAGCCAGAGGTAATGGCCTTTACCTGTCTGCTGGGCAGGCGCTGCAGTGCACAGACACAAGGTGAGACACCACTATCATAGTGCTCACCTTGAAAAACCAGCACAGACAACACACACTTATCAGCCCTACACACAAATACACACATGCACAGTGTATGGCATAAATACACAAACACACACATTCTACATAAAAAAAATATATAATATAATATATACAACTATATAAATTCTGCTCTCATGTACAGCCCTGCCAAGTGCATTATTACGTTTCTTTTTATTTGATTTTGCAATTCAGACAATTCTGGAATTAACCAATTGACCTAAATGAATTTGAGCATAAGTCATAAAAAAGGGGCAGGATCTTCGTCATATGCAAAACTATTGACTTTAAAGAAAAGTTTTGTTTTGTTGCAGGTCTGAATCTCGTTTTAATAGGTGAAGAGAAACAATGACATGTTAATTTTGGATCAATTTTGAAATAACTGGAAGTCTGGTATTGTTTAAAACACTTCAGAATATGTATCATTTGATATCACTGGGTTGGTGGGGGGTTGGAGCTTATCCCAGTTGTCACCGGGTAAGAGGCAGGGTCCACCTTGGACAGATCTCCAGTCCAGACTGTTGGAGGAAACCAGAGTACCCAGAAAAAACCCACCCAAGCAAGGGTAGAGGATTCAAACTCCTCACAAAAAGGCTCTAACCACGCCACCACCGTGTTACCAAGTTGTAAAACAGTTTACAATAAATTTATTTTTCTGTAAAAAAAAACAAAAAAAAAAACCAATACATTGCTGTAATTTTAATACAACAAATACCAGTAAAATATACCTTGTAATAAATTGTAATTAATTTTACTGTGATCAAATGAAACTTTTACAAAATCTTATTGGTAACTTTCTTGTTAGGTAATTAGTGTAAATTACTGTAAATTTTAATATTTTACTGTGATCTTGATTTTCAAGATGGCGCTGCAGGACATCCACAACAATAAGCTGGAGGAGTGGTTGGGACAGAACAAGGCACGGGATGTGTGGAAAGGCCTGAAGACCATCTCTGATCAAGGACAGAGGGACAGCTAAATGAGACCAACGCTCGGACATAAAACTGAATCTGTTTTTCAACAGATTTGATTCCAACCCCACTCACCCTGCCACCCTCCCTCCACCCTCTTCACACATTTCCAGTACAGTGGACACCACCAACATACCCCGATCTCTTTCAAATTCAGCTACCCCATCTCTGCCCCCCTCAACAACCAGCCCCTCACAGCCCCTTACCCTCTGCTGTCCATCTTTGCCTCCCCCACTCCCCCCTGTCATCAACATCAGACCACGTGAGGAGAGAACTGAGGTAGCTGAAAATCAGGAAAGCTGCAGGACCAGACAGCAACAGCCCCAGACTGTTAAAGGAATTTGCTCATTAGCTCTGTAAGGTGTTCACGTGCATTTACAGCCTGAGCCTCAGTCTGGAGAAGTTCCTGGTTCTGTGGAAGACCTCCTGTGTTGTTCCAGTTTCGAAGACTGCAAAGTCTGCAAATACACCAAGGAGCCAAACCACCACAGACATGTCACCTTGACCTCCAACCTGATGAAGACCTTGGAGAGGCTCATCCTCAGCCATTGTCACTCTGTGGTAAGTTTGCCTGAATGGACAAACATCAGGCCGCACAGTCATCTACCTGCTGCACTGGGCACTGAGTTACTGGAAGACTTATATAGCGCTTTTCTATTAGCACTCACAGCCCTTTACACTGCTTCTTATTCACCCATTTGACATGTGACCGGAGGAGCCGGGGATCTAACCAACAAATGCAATAATGGTGGACAACAGGAAGAGTGTGAACAAGCTGCTAAAGAAGGTAAGCTCTGTCTTGGGCTGCCCGCTGGACTCTCTGGAGGAGGTGGGTGAGAGGAGGATGTTAGCCAACCTGACATCCATTATGGAAAATGACTCTCATCCACGGCATCAGACAGTGGACGTTCTGTGCAGCTCTCTCGCACTCGCAGACTGATACATCCTCAGTGTAGGAAGGAGCATTACCAATGACTTTTCATCCCCACCTCTGTAAGGCTGTACAACTCAACAGTTCAGCTGTATATTTTTGGTCATTCTTGATTAATAATAATAATAATAATAATAATAATAATAATAATAATACATTTTATTTATAAGCGCCTTTCAAAACACTGCACAGACAATCAGCAAACAAATAAAAGAGAAGATAATGACAGGACAATGCTATTACCGATTATAGTGAGTAGGCCAACTTAAACAGGTAGGTTTTGAGTCTGGATTTGAAGGCCAGTAGAAAGTCAATATTTCTAATGTCCGGTGGGACTGAGTTTACTGAGGCAAACAGGGGGCACAGTGAGGTGGATGGAAGAGAAAGAGCTGAGAGAGCGGGTGGGGGTGGAAATGTGGAGGAGATCAGACAGATATGAGGGGGGTTGTGGATGGCCAGTGGAGTTGCTGTAGAGTCATTTAAGTTGTCGACCTTTGACTTTCATTGACTGGAGATCAGGGGTAAACGAGGAGGCAGTTTGACAAAAAGAAACAGACCGGATTTTCACTAGGGCAAGATAATTGAGAATGTTGATTAAACCATTATACTGAGCTACTAGTTCTTCAGGGGTGGATACATAGTCCGGACTAAGAATACTGTCAATGCTAGAGGAGAGGGTATCAATCTGTCATTGATATTCCAAAGTGAGCTGAGATGTGGTGGCTTGATTTCAGAGAGGTAGAGTGTGAATGAGAGGAGGAAATGGTCAATTATATGGAATTCATCAGCTGTGCAGTTGGAGGGGCAGAGTCCAGAACAGCAGATTAAGTCTAGAATATGTCCTTTTGTGTAGTTGGGGAAATCAATGTACTGATGGAATCCAGAACTCTGAAAAAGGTGAAAGGTCTCTGGTGAGAGGAAGATTCTTATTGTCCAAATGTATGTTGAAATCCCCCAACAATATTACATTTGGTGAGAAAGTGGAGAGATGGTATGTAGAGCATCAAAATCATTTAAGTCATTGTGTAGCTTAGGGGAACAGTAAATTGTAGCATCAATGGTGGTATTTTGAAAACAATACATTTTAGTGTTTACTTTTTTGGGATGAATTATCACAAGACCTCCTCTGTGAGAGAGGGTTGACAGATGTAAACAAAACCCAGAGGAGTAGCGTCATTAAGTTGGGAAAAGTCATTGGGCTGTTGCCATGTTTCCGCCAAACAGAGAAAATCAAACTTATGGTCAGTGTGGAGATAGCCGTGACTGAGCGGATGTTAAGCAGACCAAAGTTGACAGAAGTGTTGTCAAGTTTGGTAGTGGGGTTAGCCAGTCTAGCTAGGCTGGCTAATGCAATGTGATTGACAAGTGAGGAGACGGGAAGCGGAGGTTCAACGTAAAGGTGTATTTAATAAAAATTAAAGAGTGAAGGTGAAACAAAAGTAAAAATGACTCCATAAAGAGGAACAAGTACAACAAACAGTGTAAACCAACAACATAAACCCAAACACAAACTTAAACACAGCAGTGTAACAAAATAAAAACCAAACCTTAGACCAAAAATGAGAAAACAGGAGTCCAAACCAGAAGTGGCAAAGGAACTGGGAACAACAAATGTACAAACATATAAAGCTGGATACGGGAACACAGAAAGCTGGGTAGAGCAACACACATTACCGGTACAGGTGAAAACAAATCAGGACAAGTGAGGTAGGAAAGACACCAAACAGAGTAACGGGTAGCGACACAAGAGGCGAAACAAAATAAAAGCTAAGGACAGGAAATAAAACTGGGACAAACTGAACACAAGGACAGGGTTGTGAAAGGACCCCCCCCTTTTAGGGCCAGATCCAAGACGGACCACAGACAGACAAAATGTCAAGGGACCCACTGACCAGGGCGGGTGGAGGGAGGCCAGAGGCGGGCCCGGGTAAATCCAGAGCTGAAGTCCCGCCGGGGTTCTGGGTGCAAGAGCCCACGAGCAAAAAGTACATTCTGAGCCGAGACAGGGACAGGCAGCGACGGCTGAACCCCTCCGGCAGCTGAACCTGGAGGAAATAATTTATAGTAAACTGTAGTGGAATTATAAATGGAAGATTAAATCCATGTAAAAATTGTTTTAATTCAGGTTGCTCTTTTTAAAAACATCTGTAAAGAAAAAAAAACTGTATAGTTTAAAAAAACTAAAAACTTAAAAAGAAACAGACATGCATATATAGTAACAATATTTACTCCTGCACATTCATAACATGCATCAGCATGCAAACAATACGCACAATTACTTAGAGTAAAAAACTTCCCCCACATAGCAAGCACCGACATGCTGCCCAACAGTGCTGCAGCCACTGATGTACAGCTGATAAAGAGGATCCTGCCTAAGTTCAGCTCTGACTTCACCTGAAGGGATTGAACATTCTTCTGCCATCAGTCAGCGTAAAGTAGCACCCCAATCCAGCTGCTCTGACTAAACCACATCCCAAAGTTCAGTGTCTAATATACAGACAAGACTGCTTGAGGCAATGACCCAACAGTAAAAGATAGATAAGAAGTGTTTACAAAGTTAATATCTAGAAAGTGCTTTTTCTTGTCAAATGTGATCTGGCTAAAACTTTTGTATAAAAAATTGAGACGGTGAGGCACAAGTTCGTCCCGACAAATGCTTTCACTATTGGGATTCATAGACATTACGGTGTCCAGCCAACACATCATATTGACTTATAGAAAAAAATATTTAAACAAAGCGGCAGAAGAAATGTTTCAGTTACGTGAGACATATCTGGAATATATATGATAAAAAGTGTTTTGTATTTGTTGTTTTTTAGTGCATAGGAAGGTGCAGAAGAGTTTTGTCTTCAAGAGCTGTTAGAATTTTGGAAATAGGTCCACCTGCGTAGGACCACTGAGCTGAAAAGTTTTTGTTTGGAGTTTGGAATTTTTGCTGGTGTACATGTAGGAAGCATCACATGCCAGTGCACAGTAGAAGGTAGAGATAGATAGAGATATAGTAGACTTGAATGAGGGTGTTTTGCTTATGGCGTGCTGTTAGGTTGACAAAGTCTGTAGGTGAGACTCTGAAGGAAGACTACTAGACTGTGGTGCAGGAAGTAGAGCGGTTGCCCACCCATAATCTTGCAGTTGTGACTTCAAGCCCTGGTTCATCCTGTCACATGTTGAAGTGTCTTTGAGCAAGACACTGAAGCCCAACTTAGTTGCTTTCGGTGAGTGTTGGCCAGCTGCATAGCAGTGTATGAGTGTGTGTGAATGGGTGAATAAGAAGCAGTGTAAAGCGCTTTGAGAGCCAATAGGTAGAAAAGCGCTATATAAGTGCAGACCATTCTGCACTGTTGCCAAGGGCTTGCTCAAGCGGTATTTCTTTGGTTGTTAGTTTAGGTGAGGTAATAGTTGAAGTTAGCTCAGCAAGATCTATGTGTTAAAAGCAGTCTAAGAGGGATTGTGGCTTTATTGATGATTCTAGTATTGTTGTATATGAAGATCTACCTGTAATATTTGGGGGGAGGATCTGGTGAATCCTGTTAATAACCTGACCACTAAATGAACAGATCACTGAAATAATTGGGTCATCGTACAGGATCCTGAAAAGTGATTGCAAAAATTTGCTAAATAAAAGCTCAGTCATACTTTTTTTGATATTTTTTTCTGGAGACAGATTTGGACAGGGATAACGCATGTGCTCCTATGTATACTACATTTGTGGATGCTTGACCCATGCTCCTGTTTCTGCACACTCTAGGGTTTCTACCGAAGGACTGTTTACTGATTAATTGTAGCTCTTATTTTTACTTAAATAAGTGATTTCTTCACACAAGAATTAATACTGGAGTCGTAACATACGCTTGTATTACACAAGCACCTGCTCTTGTAAAACATAACCAGCTAACGTTTACAAATTCCACATTTCACCTATATTAGCTTCGCTACCTTAGCAGTTATCCGCTTAGCAAATGATGTGGGCTACATAGAGAATTGGAAACGTTTTTGGGGAAAACTTAGGCTGATTAGGAGAGATCCATCCATCCTACTTTAGATGGTGCAGCCTAGGATGCAGAGATCCAGTCCTACACGCCTCTCTGCAGTCTCCTTACAACCCCCACATACCTATAGAGACTGTGTCTGTTCCCCGACCAACTAAATTACATAAACTAAAAACGACAACAAGAGGAGTTAATCATGATAACCTAATAAAAGTTAAGACTACTCATCTTACAGAACAAAAACCCCAAACTATTAAATGTGAATTATTAAATATCAGATCTCTCTCTTCTTAATCTTTGTTAGTAAATTACTTAATAAGCGATCATCAATTCGATTTATTTTGTCAGTCTAAATGAGTCAACCCCCCCAAGTCATATTAATTATCATGTTCCTAGAAGCACAGGCCGAGGTGGAGGAGTAGCAGCAATCTTCCATTCTAGCTTATCAATAAACCCTAGACCTAAACATAGCTATAACTCATTTGAGAGCCTTACTCTTAGCCTTTCACACCCAAACTGGAAAACTCAAAAAACACTATTATTTGTTATCGTGTACCGGCCTCCAGTCCCTTATTCAGAATTTTTGATTGAATTTTCAGATTTTCTATCTGATTTAGTGCTTAGTACAGATAAAGTCATTATAGTGGGTGACTTTAACATTCATGTAGATGCTGACAGTAACTGCCTGAGCACTGCGTTTAATTCATTATTAGATTTAATTGGTTTTTCCCAAAATGTAAATAAACCCAATCACTGTTTTAATCACACGTTAGACCTTGTTCTTACGTATGGAATTGAAACTGATAATTTAACAATATTTCCGCACAACTCTCTTCTGTCTGACCATTTTTTAATAACATTTGAATTTACAATAACAGACTATACAACAGTTAGGGAAAAATTCCACTATAGCAGATGCTTAAGTGAAAAAGCTGTAAACAAATTTAAAGAAATTATTCTTTCATCATTTGCTTCACCATATGTCAATACAATGAAAAGTAGCCACCTTAATGTTACTCCTGCACAAGTTGATTATCTTGTTGACAATTCTGCAGCCTCACTACGTACAATACTCGATAGTGTTGCCCCTCCGAAAAAGAAGGCAGTAAACCAGAAGAGGTGATCTCCATGGTATAGTTCACAAACACGCAACTTAAAACAGGCAACACGAAAGTTAGAAAGGAAGTGACGTTCCAGAAATTTAGAAGAATCTCATTTAGCCTGGAAAAACAGTTTAAAAATGTACAAAAAAGCTCTCTGTGATGCCAGAACAACATATTATTCATCTTTAATAAAAGAAAATAAGAACAACCCCCGGTTTCTGTTCAGCACTGTAGCCAGGCTGACTAAGAGCCATAGTTCTGTTGAGCGTAGTTTTAATAATAAATAAAGTTGTAGCTATTAGAGAAAGAATTCACCAGATAGATCTTCACGTACAGCAGTGCTAGATGGTAAATGTTCTGCACTTATATAGTGCTTTTCTACCTATTGGCACTCAAAGCACTTTACACTGCTTCTTATTCACACACTGATGGGGGAGCTGCTATGCACTCACCGGGAGCAACTAAGTTGGGGTTCAGTGTCTTGCTCAAGGGGACACTTTGACATGTGATCGGAAGAGCCAGGGATTGAACCAAGAACTGTGAGATTGGTGGACAACCGCTCTACCTTCCTGCGCCACAGTCGCCCCTAGCATCATTGATTAGGCCCCAAACCCTCTTAGACTTCTTTTTACCCATAGATTTCTCTGAGCTAACTTCAATTATTACCTCATCTAAACCAACAACCTGTCTGGTAGACTCTATTCCAACTAAGCTGCTCAAGGAAGCTTTACCCTTAATAGATACATTCATATTAGATATCATCAATCTATCTTTAGAAACAGGCTATGTACCACAGGCCTATAAGGTAGCTGTAATTAAACCATTACTTAAAAAACCCTGTCTTGACCCAGGTGTTTTAGCCAATTACAGACCAATATCTAATCTCCCCTTTATTTGTAAAATAATTGAAAAAGCAGTTGCAAAACAATTATGTGATCACTTTACAGGAAGAATTTGTATGAAGACTTATTACAGTATTTAGAGTTCATCATAGTACAGAAACAGCACTGGTAAAAGTCACCAACGATCTTCTCATGGCCTCAGATAATGGACTAGTTTCTATACTTGTTCTGTTAGATCTTAGTGCTGCATTTGATACCATTGATCACAACATTTTATTACAGAGACTGGAACATGAAATTGGGATTAAAGGAACTGAACTAGGTTGGTTTAAATCTTATCTACCTGATAGATTTCAATTTGTTCATGTTTATAATGAATCCTCCATGTGCACAAAGGTTAGCTATGGAGTTCCACAAGGCTCTGTGTTAGGACCAATACTTTTTACTTTATATATGTCTCCTTTAGACAACATTATTAGAAAACACTCCATACATTTCCACTGCTATGCTGATGATTGCCAGCTACAGTATATTTATTTATGGAACCAGATGAAAATAATCAGTTAATAAAGCTTCAAGCATGACTACAAGACATAAAGGCCTCGATGTCCCACACTTTTTTACTTCTAAACTCAGACAAAACTGAATTCATAGTATTTGGGCCTAAAAATCTCAGAAATATGATGTCCAACCATATTGTTACTCTAGATTAAAAGGTAGAATGGGATGTAGAGCCTTTAGCTATCAAGCTCCTCTCCTGTGGAACCAGCTCCCAGTTCAGATTTGGGATGCAGACACCCTCTCTACTTTTAAGTCTAGGCTTAAAACCTCCCGTTTTAATAAAGCATATAGTTAGTTATAGTTATGCTGCTATAGGCTTAGACTGCTGGGGGACCCACCCCCTGATGCACTGAGCTCCTTTCCTCCTCTTCACCCTCTCTCCTCTCCTCTCACCCCACAATTGTGACAACTGTATGTCGTTAACTCTGTGTGTTTTCTCCCGTAGTTGTCTTTGTCCTTCTCTGTCCCCCTCTCTCTGTCCCTTTCTGCGGGTGTCTCGGCTTTGAAGCTGCTTACAGTTTACACAGCAGAATATCACCATTCGGTTATGCATTTAACAAAATAATCACCCTTTAATTTCTAATTGTATTGAATACTTCAATTGTGGTTCTGCTTATATCACATATAAGTTACAATGCAACTTTTTCTACATAAATTTGCCTTCACCCAGACAGAAAAACTTACGTATGTCAAAAATCTACCATACAATAAACCGCCATGTACATATTTCTTAGTCTTGACTTCAACGGTCTGCACTTTTCTAGTGCTTTTCTACCTAATTGGTACCCAAAATGCTTTACCTTGCTTCTCATTCACCCATTCGCACTCACACACAGATGAGCAGGCTGCTATGCAGCTGGCCTACACTCACCATGAGCCATTAAGTTGGGGTTCACTATCTTGCTCATATCTTGCTATGATATGTAACTGAAAGGAGTTGGGGTTCAAACCAGCAATGCTGGGATTAGAGGACAACTGATCTACCTGCTGAGCCACAGTCACCCCATTGTCCTAACTTTTTGGGATGTGCTGGGCATCAAATTTAATATAAGCAATTTAAAAAAAGTTTACCGCTTGAAACATTTGGTATGTTTCCTTTGTACTACTCAAAATTAAATGTAGTTTTCATATGATTTCAAAATGATTTTATTTTCTTTGTATGTACATTTTAGACAGGAGGTTGTATAAGAAATTTTGAAGTGACATAGAGTATTAGTATTTTTATTTTAAAATGCCTGAAAGTGGCCAGCACATTACTGAATACTTGAGTATGAATACTTACAAGGAAAGGTGTCTTTGATGTGCGTTTGATGAGAAGAAAGCAAAGCATTTCAAACATTTCAAAGTGAGTTCTTATTTCATGTCAGCAAGTTAAAAGTGATCATTGTTCATGTGTGGAATGTTTCAAAATGGAGAACTAAATCTTCTAAATGTTTTATATTCATTATAAGGATGGCAATCTATCTTATTCTCCTGTGGAATATAATGGAGAATAAGGATGTGTTTGAGTCCATACGCTCATGTCAGCCTGACACGTTGGAGGCCATCAGAGGCAGAAGTTCAGCCAGAGTTCACTGGGCTAGTGCTACCACAAACACCCAGGGAGCCTCGTTTCCATGTGTCACTCTAATGTGGCAGAGAGATGAAGAGCTGCTCACATCCAGTTTTCTTTCTGCTGGGACCAGATGCTGGGTTTGGCAGGGAATGGAGGAGTGAAAATACTGTTTCTGTATGTGTATGTGTGTGGTGTCTAAGCAAAGTTTATATTAAATCTGGAGGCATTTCAATGTTATTTGTAATGTTAATTTCTCCTACATAAAATGAATTTGATGTTTTCCAAACACTCTAAACACCTAAAAACTGCACAGACTATGTGGACATACAGTAATACAGTGACACTTTATAAAAAACAGCTAAGTAATAGTTAACTTATGCATATACTAATCATTTAATAATTGTGTTCACGTTAAGTAAGGTATTGAGCTTAATGTTGAAGTAGCCATCAAGAACCAGAATCCAGAATCAATTTTGAGGTTTTGATTGAGAGGTCCCCCCCAACTAGAAGATGCAAGATGAAGCACTTGGCAAAATGCTAGAAAGTAAGACATATCCACCTCATCTGTGGGAGGATTTTTTCTACTATTAATGATGCAGATAGCAAAACCTGCTAAGTAACCTGAGCTGACTCGAGTCTTTACTTTGATAATGATATTTTTCAACCATCAACCATAATATTCCATCAACATAATATTTGAATATTGCATGTAGGGGAATGCAAACTTGACCCTAAACCTAACATAATAATAATAATAATAATAATAATAATAATAATAATAATAATAATAATACACAACTAGTACTTCTTTTTTCTTTACCTTTTGGCTGTTCAGTTTTAGGGGGCACCAAATGGAATCATCTGCCTCCATCTAACCCTATCCTCTGCATCCTCTTCTCTGAACTTAATGTCCTCTCTCACTACACCCATAAATCTCCTCGTTGGTCTTCCTCTAGAACTCCTGCCTCGCAGTTCATATTCAGCATCCTTCTACCAATATATTCACAATTTCTCCCCTGAACATGTCCAAACCACCTCAATCTGGCCTCTCTGACTTTATCTACAAAACATTTAACATGAGCTGTCCCTCTGATGTATATTCCTGATCCTGTCCATCCTTGTCTCTCCCAAAGAAAACCTCTACATCTTAAGCTCTGCTACCTCCAGCTCTGCCTCCTGTTTCTTTTTCAGTGCCACTGTTCCATTGTCTTGAAGATCTTTCCTTTCATTTTCGCTGATACTCTTATCACACAACACAAGGATTATGTTGACAAACTCATCTGGCGACTGTGGCGCAGGAAAGTAGAGCGGTCGTCCACCAATTTCACAGCTGTTGGTTCGATCCCCAGCTCCTCTGGTCATGTGTCGAAGTGTCCTTGAGCAAGAAAATGAACTGAACACCAACTTAGTTGCTCCTGGTGAGCGTTGGCCAGCTGCATAGCAGCTCCCCCATCAGTGTGTGATTGTGAGTGTGAATGGGTGAATAAGAAGCAGTGTAAAGTGCTTTGAGTGCCAATAGGTAGAAAAGCTATATAAGTGCAGACCCTTTAAGTGAAGAACATTTATCTGTCAGCCTGTCCATTACCAGAGCAAACAAGAAGAGGCTGAGAGCTGATCTTTGATGCAGACCCACCTCCACCTTTGTCAGCACACCTCACCACTGTCTTATCGCTCTCATATGTGTCCTGCACTATGTGTCCTGCACTAACATACTTCTCTGCCACTCCACAGTTCCTCATACAATACCATAGCCCCTCTCTCTGCACCCTGTCATACACTTTCTCTAAATCTATGAAGACAAATTGCAGCTCCCTATGACCTTCTCTGTACTCAAAGCAAATACTGCATCTGTTGTACTCTTTCTAGGCATGAAACCATATTGCTGCTCACAAATGCTCACCGCTGCATTTAGCCTAGCTTCCACTATTCCTTCCCACAACTTCATTGTATGGCTCATCAGCTTTATTCCTCTGTAGCTATAGCATCTCTATTAACCTTGAGTGGGGAGTTTAATCATTCCTCGCTCACTTCCACTCTCCCTACTTTCACGCAATATGTGAAGTGCCATATCAGGGCAAACAAGACACTGGACTTGCCGTATGCTAATGTCAAAGACACATACACCTCTCCCCCTACTTAGTCATTCTGATGACAACGTGGTCCAGGGGTGACCGTGGTGCAGGATGTAGAGTGGTCATCCACCAATCCCCCAGTTGCTGGTTCGATACCCGGCTCCTCTGGTCACATGTCAAAGTGTCCGTAGGCAAGACAATGAAGCCCAACATAGTTGCTCCCAGTGAGTGTTGGCCAGATGCATAGCAGCTCACCCAGTCTTTACAGTACATTTACAACCTGAGCCTCAGTCTGGAGAAGGTCCCTGTCCTGTGGAAGACCTGGCTCTGGTTTCTTACATATGCCAAGGAGCCAAGCCACTACAGACCAGTCACCTTGACCTTGCACCTGATGCAGACTGTTAAGGAGGGCCAGCTCTGCCTGCAGGACTCTGTGGAGGTGGTGGGTGAGAGGAGGAATTTAGTCAAGCTGACATCCCTTATTAACAATACCTGTCACCCTCTACATCAGACAGTGGAAGGAGCGTTACTGCAAGTCTTTCATTCCCACCTCTCTACAACTGTACAACTCAACCATTCATCTTAATATTTCTGGTCATGCTTAAATTACTTGGCTATGTGTTTGTTTAAACCGTTTATCAAAAAAACCCTCTACATAGTAAATTTGAAGGTTCTTAATAAAGCATCACTATGTGGTATCAATAATCAAAAGAAGCAGTTTCAGTTCCCTGTACAAACCTGCCATAGAAAATGCAGCAAATATCCCTATCTAAGGGCGGGGCATTGGGCTACAAAGAGACATGTTGCACATAGACTGTACAAATGGTAAATATTGTGCACTTATATAGCACTTTTCTACGTTCAACTCCCTCTCATTCACCCATCCAAGTGAGGAAACCTTACACGTTGTAAGTGTGTCCTAAGTTGATTCCTCACTTCTGTCTGCTGCAGCAGTGGGTTTCTGGTTTGAAATAATATTATAGCACAGGTTTTTATTTTTGGTTCAAAATACAGTGCTGCACTGTGTATGTATGTATGTTTGGTCAATCTGTTTAATAGGCCAAGCAAAAAGTGTTTCTGGCTCACTTGGAGAAACAAGATGGAAGGGACTGGTGTTGAATGCTGAACTTGTGTTCACAGACTGGTACCTGCCCATTTAAAATGTGGTAACACACTAAGTCAATGCCAGAGAACTAATGAGATAAAAACCAGCTTCCGGTTTGGGTCGCATCAATTCAATCAAGGCCAACAAATGGCGCTTGAACACACAACTGTCAGGATAGGTGTATTAGGGTGAACCCAAATGTTAACACGGAGAGAGAGCATGTAAAGTAGAACACAAGGAAGAGAACCAATACAGACAAGATAGCTACTGACCAGAAACTTAACCAAAGACACAGAAACTGGACACAATTGAGAGCAGAGCTGGCAAACTAATAATCTAAATTAAAAAGGCACGCATACAATAACTAGGGGAGTAAAGTTAATCAGGGTGGTGAAAACAAGGTAACTGGGCATGAGCAGACTGGACTGGTGACACTAAATGTGCTACACAAGAAAACACACACACACAACACACGGATTAGAGATTCTAAATAAACTGAACAAGGATACTCACAAGAAGGAAAAGAACAAGAATCGAGAGTAGAGAAGCTGAATAATCACATCATGAATACAAATACATAAAATGATGTATATCTACTGGATCTAGCAAAACAAGATGACCTGAGTAACAAAAACACATAAACCTAAGAACAAGATAATAACAGAAATGGTATTAAACCATATAAAACAGCAAACACCAACCACTAACAAAATACAAGGTCAAGACAAAATGGGAAAACAGAGTCCAAAAACAAGAGTCAGGCAGAGCCAGAAGCCTGGGTGTTCCATTAGGAAAACAGGAGAGAACTGTGGGGTGAGCTGGGTTCAAGTAGGCCGGGGAAACAAGAATTAATGAGGTGAGTAAAGTGACTGAAATGAATATAGGCAGGAATGGGACTGCGGGACTACAAAATAAAAACCCAAAATAAAAACAGGAAGCAGGGCTGGGAAAAACAGGGTGAGCTAGTAGAGGAGAGTGGGAGTCAAAGAGAGGAGGAGAGACAGAGAGGGAAAGTGCAGGAGTTGACAGAGGTGAAGGAAAGGTGAAGATACCATACTCTGTTGTTAGGTCCATGACAACAGCAAAGACAATGGCCAATGAGCATGTAGTGTTGCAAAGTATGTGCTTGTGTGAGAGGAAAAGACAGCAGAAGACCTGCGACCATGTATGTTCAAACTGTAAACAAGTGATAGCTTACCATTTTCCTTCCTCAGACAATTCATAAATACTTCTAATGGAGTATGTGTCTGATAAGTTACATCTACAGCACAAATTATACTGGCGTTGTTAATGACATGGTCTCTTCTCATGCACTGAAATGATAAGCAGAACACCGAGTCTGAGACACATCAACACCAACCCACACCAATTATACACAAATGTGTCTGTTTGTGAATACAGACATGTTCTGTATATTGTACTTCAAATGAAACTTAGTTTATTAGATGAAATTTGTCATTAAGTGGATTTAGTAGTGAGGCAGAGGCAGTGGCTTGTAGTTGTACTTTTTCATTTTATATACTATGTCATTGCTTAAGGGATCAAATATTGAAACGTCTTGTTTCCATTGAACTACACTGAAAATCAGAGTGTCAGTCAGTGATACAAACAGATACCCTGTCAGCATGTAATGCAGAAGGGATTAAACAAAGTGACACATTACACAGAAATAGAATAACTCTAAAGTTTAAACGAGTCTTCAATCAGGCTATCTTCCATCAGGCTAAAGCTTTATGAGGCTTCATGCACCCACCAAAGTAACTGTAGAAACCAAATGTCACACTAACATGCATATTTAAATTTATAATTGGAACAAAAGGGGAGGTGTTACGGTAAATTAGGGTTTTATTGACAAAACACAAAAAAATAAATTAAAACAGACCAAGGACTCAAACACGCTGGAGAGGGTAGATAAACTAAATTATAACCGTGCCAGGGAAGCAACGGAACTAACTAAGAAACTAGGGTGAGGTAAACAGGGAAAAACATACAAACAAACTAGGCGTAAAACGCAGAGTGACAGCCAGGGACAAATAAATAACCAAACACAAAACCTGGACCAAACGAGTGGGGATAACAAGGGACTAAACCTAAACGCTGAAACAGAAGAAAACAAACAGGGAACAACAAATGTGAAACTAAACCTCAGACCAAGGGGAGAGTGTAAGTGTAAGGGGAGAGAGTCCAAACATGAGGATCAGGCTGAGCATTAAAGGAGTACACACAATGTGGAAAACAAAGTCCAAGAGCAAAAAAAGTCCATAAGAATGTTCAGGGAGGAGAAGAAAAGATCTGGCAAGGAGTAGTGGGCAGAGTTTGGTATAAATACACGGGAGCACAGGTGAAAACAATCAGGGTAAACAAGGACAAAAAAGAAGCTAAAGAAACTAACATTAGGAAGTGGTACTGAGGGACTGCAAAAAAGCCAGGGGCAGGAAGAAAACTAGAGAGGAAAACTGAAATCCCGTAACGGGGACTGTGACACCAAAACAGCCAATGTTTATTATTTGCTGTACATGTCTACAGTTCATTGCTGCTGCATGCTCATCTCCATTGCATTTAGACTGTTTATAAGTGAGTCCCTGTGGCACTTCATTTATTGTGTGCCAACAGGTGGACTCAAAGAGAGTGGCAGGAGAACTGATTGCCCCTCTGGTGCCCACAAGGATGAACAAACACTGCAAAGTGGCCCTATAAGGTACATCCACAGTGGAGCAAATCTTAAGTTCCCTGTAAGTTGCCCTTGCAGTAGAGCAAAAACAATAAAGTGCCTTCCAGAGCAAATAAATAGAATGTATCCGGTACATTTTTGCTAACCCTTAGACAGCCTGTGAAAATGGTAAAATAGTCTGCACTTATATAGCGCTTTTCTACCTATTAGCACTGTACACTGCTTCTCATTCACCCATTTGCTATCAAAATCTCACACACACTTACACACCGATGGGGGAGCTGCTATGCAGCTGGGCAACACTCACCAGGAGCAACTAAATTGGGATTTTTTGAGATGTGTTGCTGCCATCAAATTCAAATGATCTAATATTGAAATTTACGAAATGGTGAAATGTGTCAGTTAAAGTTGTTTATGTTCTTTTGTAAATAAAATATGGGTTGATGAGATTTGTGATTTATGTTTTACAAATAGTCCCAACTTGTTTTGAATTATGGTTGTAGATTTCTGAACTGAAGCGCACAGTATATTATACACAAATATACTGTATATACCACATATATATACCACATTATGAACTGTTGTTTTTACTAATTACACTTTCACAGATGATCATTGAACTAAGTGTTGCTGTATAAGCTCTGTAAATAAGTGAGCTTTGGAAAACTTTACCCTGTGTCCTTTTCAGCCCTAACAGAGGCCTGAATTCCATAGACCGGCCAGATCTCATAGAGTCTTTTAAAACTTATTTGTGTGTTTACTAAGAATGGTCTTGTTAAAGTTGATTTAATGCTCAATCTCAGTTGACTTCAAATAATTGTGGTATTCCTGCATGCTTCTAGAAACACAGTAAAACGTTTTAAATCCCTTTGGAAGTTTACCACTTTTGTTTCCCTTCAACATTGAATCATTGTTAATGTAATTTAGCTTTTTTGACAAACAAAAATGTACAAAAAGCTCTCTGTGATGCCAGAACAGCATATTATTCACCATTAATAGAAGAAAACAAGACCAACCCCCGGTTTCTGTTCAGCACTGTAGCCAGGCTGACTAAGAGCCATAGTTCTGTTGAGCCTACTATTCCCTTAACGCTGAGCAGCAACGGCTTCATGACTTTTTTATGAATAAAATTGTAGCTATTAGAGAAAGAATTCACCAGATCCTCCCCCAAATATTACAGGTAGATCTTCATGTACAACAGTGCTAGAATCATCAATAAGGCCCAAATCACTCTTAGACTGCTAACTTCAATAATTATCTCATCTAAACCAACAACCTGTTTGCTAGACCCTATTCTAACTAGACTTCTCAAGGAAGCTTTACCCTTAATAGATACGTTCGTAACATCAATCTATCTTTAGAAATCTACCACATCTTGACCCAGATGCTTTAACCAATTACAGACCATTGTCTATTCTCCACTTTATTTCTAAAATAATTGAAAAAGTAGTTGCAAAACAATTATGTGACCACCTGTACAGGAATAATTTGTATGAAGACTTTCAGTCAGGATTTAGAGTTCATCATTGTACAGAAACAGCACTGGTAAAAGTCACCAACAATCTTCTCTTGGCATTAGATAATGGGCTCGTCTCTATACTTGTTCTGTTAGATCTTAGTGCTGCATTTGATACCATTGATCACAACATTTTATAACAGAGACTAGAACATGAAATTGGGATTAAAGGAACTGCATTAGGTTGGTTTACATTTGTTAATGATGAATCCTCGATTTACACAAAGGTTAGCTATGGAGTTACACAAGGCTCTGTGGACCAATACTTTTTACTTTATATATGTTTCCTTAAGGCAACATTATTAGAAAACACTCCATAAATTGTTATGCTGATGATACCCAGCCTTATCTATCTATGGAACCAGATGAAAAAAATCAGTTAATGAAGCTTCAAGCATGCCTACAAGACATAAAGGTCTGGATGTCCCACAATTTTTTACCTCTAAACTCAGACAAAACTGAATTCATAGTATTTGGGCCCAAAAATGTCAGAAATATGCTGTCCAACCACATAGTTATTCTACATGGCATAAGTCTGGCCTCCAGTACTACTGCAAGAAACCTTGGATTCAGTTTTGACCAGGATCTGTCCTGTACCTCATATATAAAACAAAAATCTCTAGAATAGCTTCTTTCACCTACGGAACAGTGCCAAAATTAGGAGCATTCTGTCTCAAAGTGATGGCGAAAAACTCCATTGGCTCCTTTGGCTTCCCATAAAATCTAGAATGGCATTTAAAACCCTGCTTCTTACATATAAAACTCTGAATGGTCAAGCTCCATCATATATAGAAGACCTCATAGTACCATATCATCCCAGTAGACCACTTTGATCTCAGAATGCAGGCCTACTTGTGGTTTCCAGAATTTCCAAAAGTAGAATTCTAGTTCTGCTGGAGGTTTCTTCCGTTAAAGGGAGTTTTTCCTCTCCAATGTTGCCTAGGGCTTGCTCAAAAGGGAAATTGTTGGGTTCTCTCTATACTTCTTTATAGTCTTGACTTTATTCTGTAAAGTGCTTTGAGATGACTTTGTTGGGAATTGGTGCTATATAAATAAAGTTGAATTGAATCTTTACAAATTAAGGCAATTAATTAACATTTAATTCAAAACTTGCAAATCTGGTTAAATAGAGATCACCTAACGGCACTGCATGTGTTTAAAGGAAAGTAGTATAAATACTGTGTCTGAAAGGTCCAGTTACTAATTAGATCAAAATCTGCACCATGACGTCAAAAGAACAATGCAATCAAGTCTTTAAAACGATTATACAAAAGCAGAAAAAAGGCAACAAAACTAAGAACATTTACAAGTCAGTGTACATCCCTTAAAGTGCAGTTACCATAATCTAAGAAATTGAAGCATCTGCATATGCTCAAATCTGCTTAGACTGGGTTTTTCTGAAACACTGATTATGCAGGAAAAGACTCCTGAATAGGGCCAACAAGAAAAGTATAAGCTTCTGTGCCTGAAGAACTATGTGTCTGTTATTCACAATTACATTTTATGGGAGAGTGGCAACTATTCATATTCAGTATCAGCTACAGTTTGTCAAACTGTTATGTGAGAGACCCACAGTCAACTGGAACCAGAAGTCAACTGCAAAAAGGTCTAATGAGACAAAAATTAAGCTTTTGATCATCTTGTTACATTTGGCAGAAACCAAATACATCATCAAAAACACACCATCCTCATGGTGAAGCATGGTGTTGGCAGCATCATGCAGCAGGCCTCTGAAGGCCTGTTGTTTCTCCCATCTGCAGCTGGACTGAGTTGGGGTTCAGTATCTTGCTTAACACCTCAATGTGTGACTGGAGGAGCTGGTAATCAAACAAGCAAAAAACACTGGAAACTCCAACTGCAGGGCAGACCTGCTAATTTTCTATTTGCTCAGCAGCAAATATTTAGATCATAAACAAAACAAACATATAAGAACAAATGGGAAGTTTTAAAAGTCTACTTTGGTGATGTATATGTGATGGTCCAAGAGTTTAAGAATAAATTTATTTTTAAAAGATAGAATGACTATTCACCTGTGGTCAAATGACCAACACAGAAATATTAAGAGGACAAACACATTTTTTAAACTAAAACTAGTTAAAACAAAGTCAAATCTTAAAGCTAACTAGCTGTTCTGTTTCTATTTATGGGAACTTTCCATGGTGCACAGGAATGTGAAAGTAAACCTTTGCAAATCCTCTGTATGACCTGTTTTATAAATCAGTATCATATCAGTCAAATAAATGATTTTCCATAGGTTGGGAATTTTAATTAATATGAAAAAAAATAATTTAGCTATTATTTGTTGAAATTATATTCTCAACACCAAAATTCAGATACTGTAATAATGGTTTATTACACCAATATATCCTCAATAAAGTCATAAACCTATATATACATATATGTATGTATATATACATATATACACACCAGATGTGTGTTAGACTATAGCTGTGTGTGTGTGTGTGTGTGTGTGTGTGTGTGAGTGGGTGTGGGTGTGTGTGGGTGTCTGAGTGTTTTTGAGTTTTGTAAACCTAATGCAAGCTCAACTATCTGCATAAAGTAGAATGTCTAATGTGATGGATTAACAAAAGTGATATATTCATGTCACCATAGGTTTTTTAGGTGATGAGAAGGTGAGATTGTTTCTCAAATGTGATACATGTTATATATATGCAGAGGGCTTGTCAGCAATTTGATTTGTGATTTGTGAGTTCTTCAGAAAGGCTTTCAAAGTGTGGTTTTTAGGCCCTTTCCGTACCCCCAGATTCAGACCCATAGCAGCAGAATTTCTCAATCACATCTACATTTCACATAATGAAAAACTGCAGTACCTATGTTATTTCATGTGTGCTCAATGTTGAGAGAGGCAGGGGCTCTGGAGGACCGTGCTCAGGATCAATAAATGCTTTGGCATACAATTTCCACCCCCCTTGCTCATGTGGAGAGAAAATATATTAAAAATCAAAAAACTGTTTGCCGACAAGCCTTTGGGGACTGTGTGTATTTAGTTTAGCTCCTGATCTACGTTAGCAGTTTTGGTTCAAAGCACAGGGAATCTAAGCCAAAAGCAACTGTGAAACCAGTCCCTTGATCACGATGGCATTGCCTTGATTGAATTTCCATGCAATGGTGGCTCAAGATCCTGGCAAGAAAGTGTGTAAGGTACAACATATGGGTCGAAGTAGCCATATTTCCCAAATCCCCACTGAAATGAGAGCGAGAAAGTAGAGGACCAACCAAATGCATTAAAACATTTATGTGGAACATTTTGGATGTTAGAGCAGGGAGGTGCAAAGATGAGCTGAAATGGGGAACTTAATGATGAACACACAGACATAGTCCTTCATTAAAGAAAAATTGACTTAAAACAATAACACACAGCCAGATAGCTATGTTTTCCTAAGCTGCATTAAAGAACAATGTCTTCTTTCGGGGGTATTGGTGATTTTCACTGTGTATGCCTATATGTGATTTTAAGTCCCAACCCAGTAATAACTATAGTAATAATTACCCAGTTATGGTATCTGCTGATTATCAGCACGCTTGCTGACCCACAACAATTCACGTCTTGTCTGGAAAGATGCATGACCGTACATTTGAGTGTTTTTATTCATTAAGCAAATGTATAATTCCCTATTACCTCTGCTCTTAAAATTCTGAGCTCAATCCAGCAAATAGCTGAAGGTCTTACCCTTGGCCTTTGGTAATGCCAGTGCTTGCAGTAATTAAAAGATCATTAAAAGAAATGTTTTGAATTTTCATTTAATTGATATAATATTGCTATATCTGCCACCCTACCCTCACTACAGGTTCTCTCCACCCATGTCACAAACACAGCCTCGTACAACTTCCACTTTTCTCCACCACTTTTAACTTTCTCAAGAGTTTAGTTTTAATGTCTGTATAGGGGTCATGCTTTAACACTGAGTAAGTAAACCTATGTAAAAATCTGAACTTATAAAATTAAATTAAACTTCCTTACTGAAAACATAGATGTTTTTGACGTGAACAGTTATGTGGGAGACAACTTACATGGCGGTACATCACAGCATCTCATTACATAACAATTCCTGAACTACATGAGCAGTGAACAGCACACTGATTGCACTTTGATAAAACCTCCTTAGGTACACAGACAAGAGACTTCTGAGCTCACTAGGGTTTTTTCTGTCTCTCATACCTGACTAAAGACTAATTATCCTCAGGAAGCTTAATCAGGATCGGGGTGGGGGAGAGGACGATCGACGGAGCATTCAGACATGGAAAAGTGGCAGACGGTGGGTGTCTGTCTCATCCCTGGGTGTGACTAAGGTACTGCTGCCTGGCTGCTCATGGCACACTAGCCAGTCAGAAAGGAGCCACACACCAGGCAGGCATCAGGAGCCTATGGATGGTATGACTACAATGCCCCCCCAGCCCCTTCCCTGCCATTCTCCATGTTGGCCTGGTTGTTTTTCATTACTTCCCTGTGGCGTTGTCAACATCTGTCGCCGATGAGTGTGAATTTCTTGCTGTTTGAGGCATTGAAGCAAGGCTTAAGTTTATTCCCTGTTGCTCAACAGTGAACATTGGAACATTGCCAAAATTAGGAGCATCCTGTCTCAAAGTGATGGTAAATGGTCTGCACTTATATAGCACTTTTCTACCTATTGGCAATCAAAGCACTTTACACTGCTTCTTTTTCAAGCATTCACACGCACACTCATACACTGATGGGGAGCTGCTATGAAGCTGGCCAACACTCCCCGGGAGCAACTAAGTTGGGGTTCAGTGGAGGAGCTGGGGATTGAACCAGCAACTGTGAGATTGGTGGACAACTGCTCTACGTTCCTGCACCACAGTCACCCACGATGATGCCGAAAAACTAGTCCATGCATTTGTTACTTCTAGGTTGAACTACTGTAATTCCCTACTTTCAGGATGCCTCAGTAACTCTGGGAATTACCCTGCTTCTTACATATAAACCTCTGAATTGTCAGCTCCTTCATATATAGAAGACCTCATAGTACCATATCATCCCAGTAGACCACTTTGATCTCACAATGCAGGCCCACTTGTGGTTCCCAGAATTTCCAAAGGTAGAATGGGAGGCACAGCCTTTGGCTATCAAGCTCCTCTCCTGTGGAACCATCTCCCAGTTCAGATTCGGGACGCAGACACCCTCTCTACTTTTAAGTCTCGGCTTAAAACCTTCCTCTTTAATAAAGCATATAGTTATAGTTATGCTGCCATAGGCTTAGACTGCTGGGGGACCCACCCCACGATGCACTGAGCTCCTTTCCTCCTCTTGACCCTCTCTCCTCTCCTCTCACCCCGCAATTGTCACAACTGTATGTCATTAACTCTGTGTGTTTTCTCCCGTAGTTGTCTCTGTCCTTTTCTGTCCCCCTCTCTCTGTCCCTTTCTGCAGATGTCCCCGGCTTTGAAGCTGTGTGTCTTCCAGCGTGCAGCTACTGGTCCTACATACCTGCCCGATGTTTTGTTGT
Source organism: Channa maculata (assembly GCA_020496755.1). Taxonomy (NCBI): domain Eukaryota; kingdom Metazoa; phylum Chordata; class Actinopteri; order Anabantiformes; family Channidae; genus Channa; species Channa maculata. The sequence goes on from CM035609.1 coordinate 284,365, forward strand.
TGCTTTTTCTTGCTCTGTTCTTTTCTCTCTTCACTTTCCACTCACCCCAACCAGTCAAGGCAGATGGCTGCCCACCCTGAGCCTGGTTTTGCTGGAGGTTTCTTCCGTTAAAGGGAGTTTTTCCTCTCCACTGTTGCATATGGCTAGCTCAAGGGGGAATTGTTGGGTTCTCTCTATACATCGTTATAATCTTGACTTTATTCTGTAAAGTGCCCTGAGATTACTTTGTTGTGAATTGGCGCTATATAAATAAAGTTGAATTGAATTGAATAGTTTTAGTTATTTCATCCTAAAGAAGGCGACTGTGGCGCAGGAAGGTAAAGCGGTTGTCCACCAATCTCACAGTTGTTGGTTCAATCCCTGGCTCCTCTGGTCACATGTCGAAGTGTCCTTGAGCAAGACACTGAACCCCAACTTAGTTGCTCCCAGTGAGCGTTGGAGTGTTGGCCCCTACTGGTGTGTGTGTTTGTGAGTGTGAGTGGGTGAATAAGAAGCAGTGTAAAGTGCTTTGAGTGCAGACCATTTACCATTACTGACACAGGTAACCAGCTGTATCAGGAGAGTTGCACTAGCTGACCAGAAGTCTCCCCAGTCCCTCTGAAGATCTGTGTCATCAACACTGAGCATTAATGGGGGGCTGTGGCACAGGAAGGTAGAGTGGTTGTCCACCAATCTCACAGTTGTTGGTTCAATCCCCAGCTCCTCCAGTCACATGTCAAAGTGTCCTTTAGCAAGACAAGCAAGAAAAGCGCTATATAAGTGCAGACCATTTACCATTAAAGAGGAAGGGGTAGAGGGTTTGGTCCATTTGGCAAGTAGGGGTACTGGTTTCTATCTGCAGTTTAAAGAAGAGACTATTGGCTTTCCCAAAAAAACCTTCTGTTGAGACTTTTGTCCTGTTGTAACTTGCAGCAGCTCAGTGTACTGAGACTCAACCACTAAAAAACCCTACAAAAAATTAATCCAGTGACTCTTTCAATTCCACTTTATATATATATATATGTCTGGAAGGAACCTGTTGATGTTTAAAGGATGTTTGGACAGTCCAAGCTGTGCTGTACCAACTCTGTACAAATTGTTCCACATTGCATCCTGCAGATAGTTCCCTCCTTATATGCAAACATTTTTGGTCCTTTTGTGGACTCTGTGGGTGTCTCAGGAAAGGAACTGTACAAGATGATGGTTAAGGCCATCGACCAAAAGCAACTGACTAATCGTAGTGACCCTGTGAAGGATTCATTTGGGGCTAAATCCTGAAAGACAGGTGATAATTCTACGTGTTTATTATTGAGGTCAAAGTGGTTGGAGTCATACTAGAGTACATTTCATTAAGAGGTGGTTCTAATGTTTTGGCCCCTCACGCATTTTAAATATGTTTAAAAATTGTAATACATCAGACACAAATAAAAAAATATAACTTACTTCTTTTGAGAAAGTACTGCTCTGAGAGGAAACCTTAAAACCATAAAAGCTAGGAACAGGACGTGAAGCTGGGGGAAATGGGGACAAACTGCAGCCTTTTTTTTTTCCTCTTCTGGTTCTTCCAGGGACAGAGCGGTGATTCTTCATCCCTTATCGCATTGGTATCTGTGTAGGTCATTGGGGGAGTGTGGGACGTCTTCCTGGTACCTTGCTAATGACAGACCTTCCACTCCTCTTCCTTAAAGGTCATAACTAATTCCTTCCATTAGCCACTTTGACACTGCGCAGACTGAGGATGGCCATAAAGCAGTAGAATATGAAGCTTCAAACCTTATGAACATAGCCTGAGGGGTGCATGCTGGTCTTGAATGCAGTTTTGTAAAGCAGCCAAAAGATATGATTGCTAACTAAAAAAAAAGGCCTAACTAGACTAGACTAGACTTCACCTAACAGCCTCCAGAACAGCTTGGTGCCACAGAGGTGGAGGCTCAGATAGGCTACAATATTTAATATCATAGAAGACAGAGTCAGCAAGCCAGTTGGCAGATGTCTCCACTGTATCTGTGCTCTGTGTCCTCCTTTTCCCGAACAGACAATAGAAGACGCCTGTTGCTGTCTGCAGGCAGCTGACACCACATCCTCGGTTTTCCATAAATCACTGTTGTAAAGATCAACCATGTCAGGAGACTGAATTGTGTGCCGACTTCTCTAAAGGCGATTATGTGACGCTAAGTATGCATGATAACACAAGTTCACAATTAGACACACCCATTCAACACTGGGACAAGGAATGATGGAATAAGGGCTGTGACTGTCACCATAATTTACTGCATTATAATACCACTGCCAACATAATATATGTATGCAACAGATTGCTGTCCAGTCAGCTGCATCAGTATGCTCCTCCTTTGATCTTCCCTTATCTCCACTGTGAACTGAGTATTTATTTAAACAGGCTTCTCTGCTACTGTTGATTCATTACAGCCTTCCATCCTTATGTAGCTGTGCTCCACTTATCTGACACACTGCATCTATGCTGATTTACAATGACACTATCATCAGTATGTCAATACTTGGCCCGACAGACTGTGACAATAGCCTCAAGCTACTTCTATTTTTCCCTGCTGAGGTTGAACAGGCACACTTACAGTCACATATTGACAGCCTTGTGAATGAAAAAGTTATTTAAAGCATCTTCCACAAATTTAGCTGCCAGTATCCAAATGACCATAGGAACCAAACTGAAATTTAAACTTGTTTTAGGTCACTCAGGATAAAAGCAGAAGTTCATAGTCATCATACACTGGCCTATTTGATATATTTGATTTAGTTTGCATTAGAGCCACACACATAGGCCAGTTAGGATCTATCCTAAAGGGTAATGCAGTTAGGGGGATTTCTAGAATTTATATATAGAATTTAAACTATTCCTCTGAGTATTGTAATCTGTCATCTGTTAAGTTTAATATTGATACCATGCTATTTTAAATAAATATTACCTTTCTGTGCTGAACTGGGTGAATCCCACACCACCAAGCGTCACCCAGCCACAAAAGCCACTGAGTAACTGCTGCCTTGACTTTATAATTTTTTATAATCTTTTCACACAGTTGATTGGATTGTGCCTTTGTCTTCATGGTTTAGATTTTAGCCTAGTTACTGAGTCACCAGTAACAGGACCTTTCAGATACAGGTGTAGAAACTGTAATTCACTACATTTAGAAAATCTCTATTAAACCGTATGTTTTTCTATTTACAAATATCTTACAAAAATATAAATTACTAAAAGCTAAATCAACCACAAGTAAATGTTAAAAAAAAATAGATGATAGTTCCTAAGAATGCACTGTAAATGTTGTTTACAACTGGAAAAACACGATTAAAAACTTGGAACAGCAGAATCAGGTAAGGAGAAAACAGGACACAGGAAAGACGGGTTGCTCAACTAGTAGGAAACAGGAGGATGTTCAGGGAGAGAGGGGCACAAGGTTACTAGAAATAACAGGTAACATGAGAATCATGAAACTTAAATCTTGGAATGTTGTGTTTACAACTTCAAAAATCTTTAAATGTTGCTCCGCCTTCAAGATTCTGCTGTCACAATCATGTTCCCTGAGTTCAGTTTGTCCCTGTTTCCCCCAGCTTCACGTCCTGTTCCTGTCATCAGCCCTGGTTATTTTTACCTGTGCCCCTGTCTACTTGACACAGCTTTCCACAGTTCCCTGCCAGTTTGTCTTTATTATTATGTTGGAAGCCCCAGGATCATTTCCCCGTTCTCTGTTCAGTGTGTTTTGTACTTGTTTGTTTCATCTGAGGTGTGGTTGTTTGTTTTCACCTGTTTATTTACCTTAGTTATATAGTCAGTTTCCTTCCTGTTCCCTACAATAAGCCCACTTAATATTGTAACATACCCAGTTGGCCTAATTAATACATCAAATGTCTCATCTAACCCCCATAATGTCTATGCTGTATTTTAATTGGCTGACAGATTGTCGGGACAACACATACATTACCCTGAAAAATAACAAGAAAACCCATAATGAAGTTGACTATAGTTGACATAGACTAGACTGAAGGAAAAAAATACTGTGTCACTACTAATCATACAATTAATAAAAAGCAGTAAATTACTTTTTGTAATACACATTGAAGACTGGATGCAAAACATAATAAAAATGTTATTAAACATATATTAATGTTATTACAATTATTAGTTACCTGTAACTGTGATACATAATTGCATTTTATTTGTTTTCCTCCTAAAATAACATTTTTTTTGTCAGCACTGACACTCATAAGGGAAATAAATGCTTAGAGTGGCACTTTGCCCTCTCTTTTTTGCCACAGTGAAAACAAGAGGCCTGAATCTTATTTTTTCCTGCTTTAGGTCAAAGAACAGTTTACATTAGTGTGACTCAGATAGAATCTGTGTCTGTCCTGTGATGCACAGCTTTGGACTCTCCTCCAGGGTGTGAGCAGCCAAGACGATGCTATCAGCTGGCACGACAAACAGACTTGTCAGCTCCACAGGATTCATAGTCAGGCAAGAGATTTGGTCTTTGCAGGTCTAGACTTACATGCTTCATTATAACACAGAAGGGCAAGTCTGCACAAAGAGAGCACATATGCCTTGGTTGTGCATGTTTTCTCGCTCTGTGTTCTGTGTCATGCTGTACAAATGTTTTGATTTACAATTGATTTCTTTCTTGCTGAGGCTGTGCACATTTTGTGTGTGAGACAGAGACATAGGAGCAGACATAGAGGATAGAAAGAGGAGTACATTTAACGAGCTAACTCCATGGTCTAATGAATACAAATGGGCCCTCATCTTCTCCATTTTGCATAGCTGGTGGAAGGCAGTGTGTAACATTAGCAGGTCTGGCTCGACGGACACTAAAGGAGCTAATCATTACCCTTTCAGTGGATATCTATCACCTGGCTAGCCCTACTCATCTGCCTGTGTCTGCACATGATGGATGTTTTGCTACCTCTAATGCCAGCTTGCTCGTGCATGCAGACAGATAATCAGAAAAGGAAGTGAAAGCATATCTCATAATTATGATTATGATCCATACCAGCAAATTACTACTTAGAGGTTTTGACGCTTTGTAACTTGCTCTCTAATGCCATTCATAATCATCGATCACTGTGGAGATCCCTGTTGGTAATAAAAATGAGTTATGACAAAGGACTGAAAGATGGATAGGAGGTGTCCAACTGGATATGGAAATGGGAGGAGATATGGGTGAAACTGAGGCTGTTGTAGAAGCACAGGTTTTCCCAGAAATCATCTACAACTGGCTGTGAACCAACAGACACATACAGCTCACGTATCTGCATGAGAAACATGGTTGGGGTGAACACGGGCGATTTGTTACTTTCATTGGCCTAAAATCTGATTTATATAAGCTCCTCTGATGTCCTTTGAAGATTACAAGCCTTCATGCAAAAAACAGTAGCCATCAGATCATCTAAAATGTAATTATCTAGCACAGAGTTAACACAAAGTTATAAGAAGGGGAGGGGGTAAACAAGCCAAACAACCCCTTCCTGAGACGACGAGCTTGCAACATCTTGCTAATTTCTGCATTTTGGTCAGGAGTGGGGGGTGGGGGGAAGTTGTGGGAGTGTAATCCTTGCCCTTTTTATTGGCTTGTAGTGATTCCAGAGCTCTGTGGCTAATAGGGCATTATCAGGGCCTCAGCCTCGCCAGACAGCTGATTAATGTCGGAGGAGATGACACAGAGCCCGGTTGGGCCTGATAAAAGGGCATTGGGATTGGAGGGAGCAGGATGATGAACGAGCTCTGAAGTTCACGCCCGTGTCTCATTAGCACACCTTACTCTTTGGCGTTTAGCTAATGTAGCGCGTCGGTGCTGTGCCTGGCGTGGCCGGCTCAGGGGAGGAACACTGTAGGCTCTGAGGAGCAAGCAAGCTGGAGGTAATGTCTGGTAGTGAAACCTAACTGAGGATAGTTTAATCACATACACCCAGACCACCCCCAGCGTGTCTTACATAACTGTGTCCAAGGCAATGGATATATTGGATTTGTTCATGTTATATGTGTGTTTGTGTGTATATATGTATGTATGTAAATATATGTATGTATGTATGGGTGTATATATATATATATATATATATATATATATATATATATATATATATATATATATATATATATATATATATATATATATATAGACAGATAGACAGATAGATAGATAGATGGATAGTATATAGATATATCTATATCTATATAGATATAGATGATGAAAAGAGAGCTGATGAAAGAGTCTCTGACACCAGAGGCTTCCACTGCACCTCCCTACAATATGATAACTGTTGGAACATATTTCTCTTAGATTTGATATTCATGTTTCTTCTGAAAAATATGAGAAAATTTTGCACTTTGCAACATTAATATTACTGGCAATTCCAACCAAACAAATGAACATGTAAGTGCTACAGCCAAAGTTTCTACAAAATACCAGCAATATCTTTATAATATAATATGATGTCTATTTTATATGGATTTCTGCTCTGCTAGCTACTAGTTTTGTATTACAGTACTGTTGAGATAGTCAAACCAAATAATGTTAGAGTGGAGAAATGTATGTAAACATCTAAAAGTGCAGGATAAGTCATCAGAAAGTCGTCAAGTGTGTAAACATGTAATGTGTGTCTATCCTACATGCTAAATATTTATGAGGATCTGTCCTGTATCATTTAGTGCCACCAGATGTACATCCACCACCCGCCTACCTCCTCCTACTCTCCATCCCACAATAAAAGCCCATAAAAAGCCAATTACATCCAGGGCAATGTAGCTTATTGATACCTAATTAGATTATTGTTAAGGGTGCTGTTACCCTCATGGCTAAGAGTGCAATGTCACAGCATCTGAGTCCCACCAAAAGTGATAGGGGGTGTTGTCTTGGGCTGAACCCCTGACCCCAGCCTGCTTCAGAAGGGTCATAGAGCCAAGCAGGACAGATTGAAAACATGCTGCACCAGGGGAGATAGGGTACCTAAAAGCCTAAAGATTGCTTTCACATTTAAATGAGCACCCGCCTGTGCCTGGTCATATAGTGCAACAGACCTCTTCCCCCACCCCAATCTCTGGAACTAATGTTCTCATGGAATCTTACTACTGTGCTGTAGCAGACAGAAAACAAATGAAAATAGTAGGCAATCCATATGGGGAAATAACCCAAAGTTTGGATTAAAGGAAACAACTCTAAAGACAATTAGCGGTCCCATTCTATTCAGGAGTATTTCAACCACCAACCCCTATGACTCTGTTTTAAGAAGAAACTTTGAGCATGATTTACAGTGTGGCATTCTCCAATTAACCCCCCCAAAAGATGCGAAGTATAGTATATATTCAAATTGTAAATGCTAAAAAACAAAACAAACAAACAAAAAAAAAACTACTTCCTTTCTGCTCTTTCTCGCACTTGCATCTCATTAATTGTAAACACTTTTCTGATAGGACTTTGCTTTGATGTTTTCTCCTTGAATTAGATTTTTGCTGCCTTGTACCTCACTTGTAAGTTGCTCTGGATAAAAGTGTCTGCTAAATGACTAAATGTAAATGTAAATGTAATGCTCCACTTATATAGCACTTTTATCCAAAGCACTTCTCATTCACCCCATTCACACACACTGACATCAGTGACTATCATGCAAGATGCTCACCTGACCCACCTGGAGATACTTGGGGTTCAGTGTCTTGCCCAAGGACACTTAGCCATGACCAGGAGTCAAAACACTGACTCTGTGGTGCGTGGATGACTGCCTTATCCGCTACAGCCACAGGAATATTATAATATTCAATATTACATTTAAAACAATAAAAAAAAAAATAGAAAAAAAAATAACTAGCATCAAGTTCTCTCTTATGAAGATAGTGCACTTCTGTGCAAGTACAAGTAGCAGTAGTAGTAGTTTGAAACCTTTAATTTACTTTGGCATTTATCTTATTGCTTAAGTTCTGTCCAGACTGTGCTGTACTGTTTAATTTGTTACATATAGTCAATCTATATATAACATCTAATATGTGTAATAATGGGGAATACACAGTCACAAAAAAATCACAAAACCACTGAAAACACAATGCATTAGGTTAATACAGATGTGTTAAGATATTCAACCTATGTCTAAATGCTGTATAAGTACACAGCAAAAATAAGCTACAGTATAAAAAGTATGAAATAAAAAATAAGTCCTACAACATTAAAAACTGTAAATGTCAGATTATAAAAAAAAATATTTTGAAACCTCACTTACATTTGCAACATTGTTGTTTTTTTAAAACTGGTGCACCCTGTGGTAAATACATGCATCAGTAATATAATTTCTTCTTATTTTGACTTATTCTGAAAGCAGAGCTCATAGATTTTAACTGTATAGTGATGTATTTTTCAGATTTTCTCTCTTTTCTTCTGCCTTTCTTTTGGAGTTTGTGTCCCTGCAAAGTCTTGGGGTAGAGTGAAAAAGAGAGGGATTCTTACTGTGAGTCTCCGCTTGTACTCGAAGTTTCCTTGTTTTCATCTCTCCCTGTTACTGGACTTGATTGATTTAAAGTTCCAAACCAGAAACCCTGGATAAACACTCAGGTACGTCACATGCTGCGTACTCGCTCTCTTGCCTTTAGATCAGGCAATGAGACCGAGTACAAAGCTGCCAAGTATGGACTGAGAAAAGCCATCACAGCGGCCAAGAGGCAGTACAGAGAGAAGCGGGAGAGCTTCTATTCCACTGCTGACTGGCGGATGTGGCAAGGCCTGCAGCACATCACAGACTACAGGACCACCACCAACAACATCACCTCAACAAACAGCCTGCCGGACGACCTCAACACATTCTACACCCTCTTAGAGACCCCCAGCTACACTGCAGAGAGCGGGCTCACACACACCTGGACCACCCAACCCAACAAAGCTCTGAGGAAGATCAACCCCCGCAAAACAGCAGGACCAGACAACATTCCTGGGCGGGCCTTCAGAGCATTTCCCAATGAGCTGGCTGATGTTCTCACCTCCATCTTCAACCTCTCCCTCAGCCAGTGCACCGTTCGTTCGTGCTTTAAGACCACGACCATCGTCCTCCTGCCTAAGAAGAGCCCACCCACTTGCATGAATGACAGGCCAGTGGCACTCACTCTAATCATCATGAAGTCTTTCGAGAGAGTGGTGCTGGCCCACATTCAGAGCAGCATTCCAGACACTATTGACCCCCTGCAGTATGCCTACCGGCCCCACAGGTCCACCTGCATCGCTGGCGGTGACGAGGCAGCCTTCAGGAGGGAGGTGGCCAGTCTGGTGTCATGGTGTGGAGAAAACAACCTCACCCTCAACACGGACAAGACAAAGGAGATGATAGTGGACATGAGAAAGGAGAGGAGAAGGCATCAGCCACTTTCATCTGGGAGCTGGAGAGGGTGAGCAACTTTAAATACCTGGGTGTCCACATAAGTGAGGACCTCACGTGGACACCTCACATCGCGCAGCTGGTCAAGAAGGCCCAATAGTGGCTGTATTTTCTGAGGAGGCTGAGGAAGTTTGGCATGTCGCCTAATATCCTCAGCAACTTCTACAGCTGCGTCATCGAGAGTGTCCTGACCAACTGTATCACTGTGTGGTACGGCAGCACTACTGTGGGCCGCAAACGCCTGCAGAGAGTGGTGAAGACTGCACAGAAGATCACCAGGACTCCACTGCCCTCTCTGCAGAGCATCTACCACCGCAGAGTCCACAGGAGAGCTGCTTCCATCCTCAAAGACCCCTCCCACCCCCAGCACGGACTGTTCACACTTCTACACTCAGGACGGAGGTACAGAAGTGTGAAATGGATGACTTCAAGACTAAAGAACTCTTTCTTCCCTCCTAAACAGCTGATAGGAGTTTGCAATCATGGACATAACTGTTTACATGGACATAACTGTTTACATTGATTTACATTTTTGCTTTTGCACATTCATTATTTCAGAACTGCACTACCTCACTTTTATTGCCTTTATCGCCTTTTATTGCCTTGCTCTTATTTTTTATTTTTATTTTTTTCTATTTTTATTTTACTTTACTGAATGGCATTTATTGTGGATGGCAAAGTAAGAATTTCATTGTGCAGGGAAACATGCTTTCTGTGCATATGAAAATAAACACTTTGAATCTTGGAAAGCCACCAGCGCAACTGCAGACGCTGTTCATTTGCCTGTGTCTGAGTCAGTTGACAAACTGCCTGTTCCTGTGCCAATAACCAGCCTGGTACTTAGTCCGCCCCTGAGTTGGCTGACGCTCCACCTGACCCTACCTGACCCATTCCTGGTTCCAAAGATTCTTCGTCTGCTTCCAATAGCTGTTCCAGATTAATCAACACACCATTTGTAGTATCACTGCAGGAACTCATTCCACCAACTCAATCTGCTTTGGACTCAACACAGCATCAATGTCTTGTAATCAGTCAGTTACTGATAAACCTGAGATCTCCAGAGACCCTGAAGCTCGCTGTGCCGCGGCCTTCCACATCATTAGCTCCAGACCCAGGTTGTTAGACTTGCCTGGGGTGACCAAGGTGCTGTTGGGTTTGAGCACTGTCAGGAGGGAGGTTGAACAGGCACAAGCCCCTCCTGTCAAGAACTCCTCACCTCCTCACCCGAATTGGTGAACCTGCCTGAGGCCGAACCAGTTTGTGAGTTGACTGACATCAAAAGCCTGTTCCTGAGCCTGTCTCTGAGTCAGCTGACTTACTTCCTGTTCCTTCTCCTGCCCTGGAGTTAGCCAACATCCTTCTTGCTCCTGAGTCAGCCGTCTGCTCCTGCCCCCAAGCTGGCCAACCTCCTGCCTGTTCCCGCCCCTGAGGAGACCAACGCAGAGTCTGAACCTGAATCTGAGCCCGTCCCTGTCCAGGTCGACGCTGCCTGCGGTCTGGAGAGGCCTGCCCAGGTCGACGTTGCCACCTCTGTTCCTGTCCCCAAGCAGGTCGATGCAGCCAGTAGTTCAGAGAAACCCACTTTGGTTGATACCACCAGTGAGGTCCACCCAGGTCAACGTCATCATTAGGACACTATGTTTCAGTCCTGGCCCCAAGATGCGCTGTTGATGTGGTCCCTGTTTCTTTCCCTGGGGCCATCCAACTGTTTGCGTTGTCCCCCTGGGTCCTTCCATCGAGCTCGAGGTAATAGACTGACTCACGCCCTACTCCAGATCCCCTCCACCAACTGTAGGCACCATTTCGACAGCGATGTGTTCTCTGGTTTTGTTGTTCAGTTTAGGACCACCCCCTTAATTATATGATATATTTGCCCATGTTAGTCCTCTGTTAGCGTCACTTCTAGATACTCTTACCACTTTCGTGTTTTACTTTGGACTTCACTTACCAGTTTCTTTCCGGGATATTTATTGCTTGCCTCATCTTGCTCTTATTTAATTCACAGTTTATCCCTGTCCTAGTTGTGTTTAGTTACTTTGTCTAGTTTTGTCAATGTTTAAATTTTGACCTATTTTGAAGTGGCTCCACAGGGGATTCCATGTTCTGAAAATACGAATGAATAGTTATTGGAGTAATGAATAAAGCATACTGTATATTCAGAAACATATTACTGTAGGTGTGTGCTATTCCTTTGAAAACACATTTGGGTGTTATGAGGTGTGTTTGAAAAGTAAATGTGTACAGTGCAGTGCTCAGTGGGTGGCAAGGCAGCTTTTTTGTTTAGGTAGATAAACATGGGGGTCATATCAAAGTACAGGTTATTAAAGTACCGGTTGGTACTTCAAAATAGAACACTGATCCATTACCCTTTCCCTACCCCTCACTTGGTGTACTGCAAACAAAGACATCTACGTTGTTGCTACTTGTGACTGTCCTTTCAGTGTTATATTCATTTTACTGTTATTGTTGTAAACAGAAATATGAAAATGTGTTTCTGATAATATTTATAATAGTTTTATAAATCAAAAATTGACTGTGACATTAACAAAAAATTTTTTATTCTAATTTATTTTAATTCTCCCTTCACTTTCCACTCACCCCAACCGGTCAAGGCAGATGGCCGCCCACCCTGAGCCTGGTTTTGCTGGAGCTTTCTTACGTTAATGGGAGTTTTTCCTCTCCACTGTTGCCTAGGGCTTGCTCAAGGGGGATTTTTTGGGTTGCTTCTACATACTTGTGTAGTCTGGACTTTATTATGTAAAGTGCCTTGAGATGACTTTGTTGTAAATTGGCGCTATATAAATAAAGTTGATTTGAATGTATTTTCATTTACACTTAATGACTTTCTATACTTTCAGGCTAAAGCCTGTTTAATACGTGATTGATGCACCACTCTGATTTAAGAGTCCCGGTCCATTTTTATTCCCACTCTACCCCAGTTATGTAGAAACATAAACAAATGTACACAATGAGCAATCACAAGAAGAAGATGTTGAATGTAAACCGTGGAAAATATTATTGTCATCAGATCTCAGACACAGATCAGGTTGTATCAGCAAGTTCAAGCTCTAGTTCTGCATTGGATAACTGAATATGACCTTCCCATCTCCCCTGAAACACAAACCAGTCTTTCTTTCCCATTCTAAAGGGTTGAACAAGAGGTTTTCAAAGTCGTATTAAAAGTGGCTAAGGCTCTCTTGTGAAGCATTAATGTCTAGACGACTCTTTTCCAATGAAAGCCTCAGAGGCCTCATCTTTCACCCATATCCTCTCCTTCTTTTGTCTTGTCCCTGTGTCTCTCCATCTTCCCCGCTGGCACAGGACAATTACCAGCCAACACTACTTCCTAAACGTGTCATCGAGGGCCAAGTGATTCCCTGTTGGGCTCTGGCAGCCAGGGTGCGAGGGCGGGACCCCCATGATCGATCATGCAGAGCCACAACACAAGAGAGTGACTGGCTGCTCTCCAAGGTCTTGCGGATGCAGGTGTCAATCACAGTAAGATAGGCGGACAGTTGGAAAAATGACCATGATGTTAACAGTAGCTGAATTTCTATCACTGTCAAAAAGAAATCATATATTTTGATCTGGACTAGAAATCAAACTGTCTTAATGTACTGTAGGTGCAACATGGGTTTATGGCTCACACAATCATGTCTTTCTTCCACCCAAACTGGATCCTGTTCTCTGTGGCCCAATCCCAGTTCTCCCCTTACACAACCACTTGACGCTAACCCTTTGTGTTGCACATTCATGTGAAGTCATACGAGAGTTTTCTCTGTTAACCATAATATTACCTTAGTTTGAAGTTGTTTGATGTGTTAGACCCATTTCTTGTTAAAAAATAGAACAAAATAATCTGCTATTATTATTTAAGCAATGTCAAAAAGACAGTTAGTGAACTAATGTCTAATGTTAACTAACAATCTGAACGTTAATACAAGACAGTCCTACATTTACATATTCATTTTATATTTATTCTGTATTTGTTTGTATTTCATAATTAAGATTTAATCTTGTCAGCATCGCATCGCTCCTCTAAAGGCAGTGCACGCATGCAGGGTAAGAGGACTGCTATTGCATACTGCTACTAACATTAGTGTATTGCGATTGTAAGTAGTAACTCTGAGATGTGTGTAGTGTTACAGAGGTGTCCTCATGTTTTACTGGATACTCAGCAACCTAGACTGCTCCTTTAGCTCTGAGGATATTTTTTTTTTTGGTTTGTCCCGATTGGTAGGACATTTTTCAATCACTAATTACTCTATTTTGAGGGGAAAGTCAAAAATAAGGGAACACTCAAAAACAAGGGATAGGGGTATAAATTAGAAATTGGGATTGGCCCTGTCTCTAAGCACCTCCTCCCTGTGCCTTTCACTAGCTAATGACTACATCGGCACAACGGTGAGGGGGAGGTCCAACAGTGTGTCTAGGTCTTTTCATGCCAGAGGGGCCTCTGCCACAAAAGGCCATACACAAAAGACTTCTCTTATTCTCTCATTATTGACACTCTTAATTATTTAAGCGGTCTGATAATGGCTCAAAGCCTCACCATATCAGCAATAACCTTCTGTCGCAGTTTTGTGTGTGTGTGTGTGTTGAAAGGGGTAGTATATAAATGGTAAATGTTCTGCACTTATATAGCGCTTTTCTACCTATTGGCACTCAAAGCACTTTACACTGCTTCTCATTCATCCATTCGCACTCACAATCACACTCACACACTGGTGGGGGAGCTGCTATGCAGCTGGCCAACGCTCATAAGGAGCAACTAAGTTGGGGTTCAGTGTGTTGCTCAAGGACACTTCGACATGTGACCGGAAGAGCCGGGGATTGAACCAACATCTGCGAGATTGGTGGACAACCGCTCTACCTTCCTGCAGCACAGTCGGTAGTATATACTGTAGTCTATCTCTGATTCTGAGCATATCCCACTGATGATGGACTTAAATCAGTGTTGAATCACCAACAAGGGTCTCTGTATTCATAACCAAAGTCCCAATCGTACAACAGTGTGTGTGAATTCTTAAAGCCTCCAGAGGTCATCAGGGAATCCCATTTCCATATTGTTTATTAGCAGCTTTGCATGCTTGCCAGCACTTCCATTCGAATTTGGAACCACAGGCACTGTGCGATATTGTTGTCTTATTAATTACGTGTGGGGGTGTAAGCACAAATCTCTTGATACGTCAGCCACAGACTTCAACAGCTCTGCTTTATTATGAAAGAAAACGTTAGCCTTAATTAAACGACACACTTTTATTAGTGCAGCATGTAATAGCAGCTTCCATTCCTGTCAGCGCCTGATGCTGGTGTTTTCTGCCAGTCAGTGGCCTTTAAGAAATAAAAACCATCTAATCCCATTTCAACTTGTGTAATTAGAGAGAATGCTCTTGCCATTAGTCAGGCACAAATTGCCCACTTACCCTGGCTTATAAATATTTGAGAGACACTTCTTATAAATTGTATTGAAAGCAATTTGCCTGAAAGCAAATTAATAAGTTATTTATGAGGAGTGTTAATCAGTTATCTTTTTTCATTCATGGCTGTACTTTATTTAGGTCTAGTCACTGAGATAAACAACTGACAATAACAAGCATATGTAGTTTAGCTGAGCTGCAACTTCTAGCCAGGTTCCTGGCTAGGTGATTCTGATTGATTTCTTTAGTGATTTCTCTACTAAGATATATGGTGTTGCATTTAGAAAACTATGTAATTATTTATAAGTTTTATTTATAAGTTTTATTTTACATTGTGGGGTGCTTCTGTAGTATTAGACTACTAGGGGCTTTCTTTAACATTCTTTCCATTTTGTTACAGAGCGGTTGTCCACCAATCTCACAGTTTTTGGTTCAATCCCCACCTCCTCCAGTCACTTGTCAAATTGTCCTTGAGCAAGACACTGAACCCCAACTTAGTTGCTCCCGGTGAGTTTTGGCCAGCTCCCCCATCGGTGTATGAGTGTGTGATTGTGAGTGTGAATGGGTGAATAAGAAGCAGTGTGAAGCACTTTGAGTGCCAATAGGTAGAAAAGTGCTATATAAGGGCAGAACATTTACCATTAATATTATTGTTATTGACACAATAAAAATTAGTGCTAAAAGTTATTCTTAACAGTTACCATAACGTTTGTCTTATCAAATGAAAAAATGCAGGAAGTTATTTCTCAGCTGCTACTTGGAAAACTATGTAGTTGTGTCAGTCTCAGTCACC
Organism: Channa maculata; assembly: GCA_020496755.1. Lineage (NCBI taxonomy): Eukaryota > Metazoa > Chordata > Actinopteri > Anabantiformes > Channidae > Channa > Channa maculata. Next base: position 299,932 of record CM035609.1, read on the forward strand.
CTACTTATTAACTTTGTGGAGTGATTGTCTTATCAGCTGATGATAGACAACAACTAGGCAGAGAAAAATGCATAGTTAAGAGTGCTGTTGACTATTTCAGAATGTTTTATACTTTTTAGTAGCTTGCTGATTGCTCGCTTATTGAACATTGAACAATGTTGTTGCCTTGCTAATTTGTACATTTTCAAGACTAAATGGAATTGCTTTAACACTATTTTTAAAGTGTATTGCCTTTGCACTTGATATTACAGCATCCCAGTAATTCCAGACTTTACTCGATTTCATGCTGCAGCCCAAATGCATGATTTTGGCTAATATATACTTTGTCAAATATCTGATGCAGGAATAGGATGCCAATAGAGGATTGGTGTAATATGATTAAATGTCGCTGTTCTAGTAAGAACATTAGCTGCTGAGTTCTGGACCCTCTGAAACTTTCTAATGCTCAAATATGGTAAACCAGACAGCAGCACATTACATTTCAAGTAGTTTTACTAGAAATGAATGATTTATTGAATCAAAGGCCGTACTTAGATCTATAAGAATAAGAACTGGCTCATAGCCAGAATCCAGTTTTAACGAAAGGTTATTTGCTACTTTAACAAGAGTAGTTTCATTGGAAAAGGAAGGTATTAAAGCCAATAGATAAGGCTCAAGTTAATTGTTGTTATGTAGATGTGATGGGAGCCAGCTGCTTCCAGCACTTTTGAAAAGAATTGGAGGTTTGAAACTGTTCTGGATCGAGATGCAATTCATTTCCTACAATGTGTCTTAAAAGGGACAAACTGTCAAAGTTTTTGTTTAAACATAGCACAAAATCAGAAGGCAATTAATTTGCTACACAATGGATGAGTTTTGAATCTCATCTTAAGTTACAGTGCATCCAGAAAGTATTCACAGCACTTTTTCCAAATTGTAATATTTCACAGCCTTTTCCAAATTGAATTAAATTCCTTATTTTCTTGAAAATGTATATATAAAAAAAAAGTTGCATATACTTAAGTATTCACCACCTTACTTTGTTGAAGCACCTTAAAGTACCTTTAGCAACAGCGTCAAGTCTTTTTGGGTATGATGCAATCAGGTTCAAGTCTGGGCTCTAGCTGCGCCACTCGAGGACATTCACAGAGTTGTCCCGTAGCCACTCCTTTGTTACCTTGGCTGTGTGCTTAGGGTCGTTGTCCTGTTGAAAGATGAACCATCACCCCAGTCTGAGGTCCAGAGCTCTGGAACAGGTTTTCATCAAGGATGTCTCTGTACATGGCTGCATTCATCTTTCCCTCGACCATGACAATTCTCCCAGTTCCTGCCACTGAAAAACATCCCCACATGTTTTTGCCACCAGATGCTTGGCATGGTATTGGCCAGGTGGTGAGTGGTGCCTGGTTTCCATGACACTTGGCATTCAAAGATTTCAATCTTTGTTTCATCAGACGGGAGAATTTCATGTGCCTTTTACTGAGGAGTAGTTTCCGTGTGGCCACTCTTACTATAAAGGCCTGATTGGTGGAGTGCTGCAGAGATGGTTGTTCTTTTGGAAGGTTCTCCTCTGTTCACTGGAGCTCTTTCAGCGTGACCATCGGGTTCTTGGTCACCTCCCTGACTAACGCTCTCCTCTCTTGATCGCTGTTTGGTTGACTGGCCCACTCTAAGAAGAGTCCTGGTGGTGCCTGGTCGTGGTGTTTAATAAATTTGCTAAGATTTCAAACAAACTTCTTTCATGTTTTCATTATGGGCTATTGGTTGTAGAATTTTGAGGAAAATATTGAATTTTATCCATTTTTGAATAAAGTTAATGGTCTGCACTCTGCATATAGTGCTTTTCTATCTATTGGCACTCGAAGTGCTTTACACTGCTTTTCATTGAGCCATTCGCACTCACAATCACACACAGATGTGAGAGCTACTGTGCAGCTGGCCAACACTCACCGAGAGCAACTAAGTTGAGGTTCAGATCTAGGAAACTTTGAACATAACATAACAAAATATGGAAAATGTTAAATGCTGTGAATACTTTCTGGATGATGAGTGGAGCTCCTGTTGCTTGTGGTCATTCTAACCAGGCGATGGACAATCCTTTAAGTGGTAGGAGTAGAAAATTTTGGTTCCACTCCCATGAAATTCCAGTATCATCCATGACTAAAATGGACATTTGAGAATCTGATTCAACGCATAATCATGCCAGGGACAAGTATCAGCCACATCAAGTTTGGTGGGATGAGAAACTTGGGGTTTGCATGTGATCCTCATGAATTTAGCAGTCAAGCAGACTAGTTAGGGTCCCAGTTTGTCTAGGCTGTAGGCTTGGCACTTTGTTCTATACCAGTTTTGCTGTGTCATTAGTACAGGTAGCTGATCTCCCTCTCAAGATCAGCAACTTTTAGTTCCAGTGTGGCTTAGTTTCATTTCAGGTTCTTGCAATTCAAGCAGCTCACGTTAACCATGGAAACAGGTACAATGGTCGCACCATCCCCGTCGAATGTTTGGCAACATCTAGCAACCATAGTGAATTACGTCCTTCAAGCCCTATATTGTCAAATGAGAAGGTTGGTGTGATTAAATAGGTAATAGAACACTAGACTTTCCTACAAGAGACTGAAATTTCAGGTCCAATGTGATTCTACTGCTATTGATGTTGTTTCAACCAGTCACATAATGCTTGCACTGTGACACATGATGTCACATTAAGGATGTGGTGATTTTTATGTCAAATTTTTTTTACATATTTACCAATCATCTATATTTAGCGCCTAATCATAACCTAACCTAACCGGATGTTGATGTGCCTAATCCTAACCAAAGCACTGTGTTTTCATAGTTTAATTTATGTGTTTTTGAATAGTCGGAAAAAAAGCATGACACTGGCCACCATTTTGGCGTCATAACAACAGCATTCAAGTATTTGTTGCCTGGCACCAAAAGCAGTGTAATATCAACAGGCACATGAAATGATAGAAACAAACAACCTATATGAGCGTGGGAGGGGAAATTGGTTTAATATTGCTTTATTATTAGCTTATTGATAAGTTATATAACTTAACAAATAATTCATTTGCGAGCATACACAGGAACTACTTTATAGCTCCAGTGACTTCTCTCCCATTCATGAAACTCAGTCCTTTAATGTTGCCTTGCTATGTTCTTAGCTTCTAATGGCATGGTGATGTTTGATCTGCAAAGAACTTGTGGAAAATGGTATATGATCATTGAAAAAGAAATATTCCATGAACAACTGTGATAAACTGGCGACCTGTCCAGGGTGTACCCTGCCTCTCGTCCGATGACAGCTGGGATAGGCTCCAGGCCCCACATGACCCAAATAGAATAAGAGGTGACAGATAATGGATGGACATCAATATTACTTTTTATGTAATGACCAATCTCTAGCTACATACTGTATGTAAACAACACTATAATGTATTACAACAAATCTAAATTGTTTTCAACAATTTAACTTAAACTGTGTTCATTGCCAAATGACCTGCTATATTTCTGCTGCTCCACATCTGCTGTGGAGACACATTCAAAGTTTCCCACTAGTCATAAAATGATAATAAATCTAAATTTCTTGTACTAGAGGGGTGATGTGCTGGTTTGCAGAGCCAATGAACAGGTCGTGTATTTGGCCAAGGAAGTTTTTTCCAATACATAGTTGATATTTTGAGTCTGTATATTCTGTGTTTGTTTGGCTGTATTGGTAAACTACAACCATTCAAAAGGTCAGGTTACTGGAAGGTCCAGGATAGATAATTTGCTGCTGTGGACAACTCCTAAATGTGAGGCTCTCTTCTTGACTTGAGACTTTGCAGTTTCACTCTGTTCCTCTATAACATGAATTAACATGAAAACAATGTCTTCTTGCTACAAGGCAATGGTGTTACTGCACCACCACACAACCATTCAAATAAATACATTAAAATTAGCAATTGTATTTAATACCAATAACTGAGAAAGAAATGGACAGGGTTATTAAAGAGAGGAGAAGAGAGAAAAGGAAGAAAATGGAGATGACTGATGGGAGAAAACATAAGAAAAAGATTTAAAGAGAAGGGTGCCTAATATAAGACAGGCCAGGTGTTCAGCTGGTGCTGTGATGGTGTGGTCTGGCAGCAAAGAGTAAACACACATTCCTGTCATTGATATGCATGGGATATAAATACTGCATGTGTGTAGGTGTGTGTGTGTGTGTGTGTATTTTATACATTCTGTGCTTATCTCTCTGTGATTTTAGTCTCTTTGTAGTTTGGTTGACATTGTAACAAGAAATAATGGCACTTTAAACAGAAATCACTTTAAACAAAGGATTTGAACCAGGGGGCCAAGGAGTCCTCTTCAGCAGGTCATTTCAGGGATCCATCCATTAGCATAAGCACAGATTCAGTAGGGGCAGGATGGTAAGGCTGGCTCTGGCCAATAGTCCTATAATATACACAACATACACAGAGACATTCACACAATCAGGGCATTCCACACATAGCATCCCACCCTCCTAAAAATTGGCTGCTGACCATTATACTGACCCCAACCAGGACACTGTTTAAACCTCCCACAGGCATGACAGGTGGCAGTGGAAGGAGCTGAGGTGAGTGGAGGGAAAAGCTTGACATTTAAAACAGACTAAGTGACCTTTCTAACCTTTGTGCTTCAGACCCTTGACCCTCTCTACTTCTGACACACCTGCAAAAGCTGGTCCACAATATGTGAACAACCTGTTACCATGCACCATCAAGCCTACTGCCAGGATGACATTAACGTAAAGATTGTATAAACACAGACAGGGATACTTTATGGGCAGGAACAACTTTACTGACTAATAGATACACAAAAGCTTCTTATTTTCATCTAAATATACACAGTGAACATTCAATTCAATTCAATTTATTTATATAGCACTAATTCACAACAAAGTCATCTTAAGGCACATAATAAAGTCGAGACTATAAAGATATATAGATAAAACCAGACAAATCCCCCTTGAGCAACCCTAGGCAACAGTGGAGGGGTAAAAACAGACAGAAGCAACATAACAATGAGCACCAATGTCTCTACAATAACAGTGTTAGTTGACCCTAATCTATTCAAGGTAAATACAGTGCATGGTCACTTCTAACAGCACTAACTCAACGCAGAGACTTGGAATTAATCTTCATTAAGATGCTTGTTAGTAGCATAGTAGCAATAGTAGCTGTGTTAAAAAGTGGCCATAGACAACAGATTCTGTTGAAATTACTCATAATAGTACACTGAAAAAGATGCTTTACTGACTTCCCGGTTTAAACACTTAAATCATTAATCAGCAATGACAACTTTAAAACAGATATTGGTTGGCTAGTGTTTAATAAAAATGGTTTATTTGAATCTTTATTAGCAAATTTAATTTGATTTTGTTATTAAAAAGTCCCAGCAGAATGTTACTGGTTCAGACACAGAGATAATTTTTGAGTCTCCCCTAACCTTTTAATAGCGCCATGTAAGAGGCTATGCGTATGATGGTTCCGCTAAGATTGCTTTTTAAAACCTAAATTAAAAAATGTACATCCTGATTATAGTATAGGATGCAGTGTTGCAGAGTGACTCTCTTGCAGTTTATGGCTCCTGACTGCTCTGTCAGTCAAAATGCTGATCACACCAAACAGTGGACCACATTTCACTGACCTCACTAGCTTTCGGCACTGCTGATGAAACACTCACAGCAGCTGCACTGACCCTGCTCTAACCTCTCGGTATTATTCTTAGTTTTGCAGTTTGTACAATGAAAGAAAAACAAATAAAATAAGAATTAATTTCTTGTGTTTTTAAGGTCATAGTAGATTTCTTCTAGATTACCTGTACTTGGGGTGATTGGGGTGTACAACCTCAATTCCAAAATGTTTGAAGGATGTGTAAAACGTAAATAAAAATACAATGGAGAGATGATTTGCAAATATCATCAAACCATATTTTATTCACAATAGAACATAAACAACATATCAGATGTTGTAACTGAGATAGTTTACCATTTCATGGAAAATATTAGCTCATTTTGAATTTGATGGCAGCAACACATATCAAAAAAGTTTAAAAAATAATTGCTGCAAATCAAAAACAAATGGAGCATTTGAAAACAAATTACGTTATTTAGCAACAGGTCAGTAACCTGAATGGGTATAAAAGGATCATTTCTGACAGGCAAAGAATCTCGAATGTAAAGATGGGCAGATGGCCAATCTGCGACAAACTGCCAAAACATTCTGGAAATAAATTTCTGAAAACCCTCCCCAATTTAAATTGCGAAAACTTTTAAGATACAGTATAAAATATAATCAAAAGATTCAGAGAATCAGGAAGAATCTCTGTGCTGATGGGACAAGGCCAGATGTCAAAACTGGATGCTTGTGATCTTTGGGCCCTCTACTTGACATCACTGCAAAGGCTCAGGAACACTTCCTGACACAAAAAAAAAAGAAAAAAGAACGCTTCACTGTAGGTGAACACGGTTTGCTGAGCAATCCACAAATGTTAGTTAAAGCTGTATCATGCAAAGAAGTCCTAAACCACATACTGCCTTTTCCATGAAATGGTAAAATGTCTCAGTTTCAACATCTAATATGTTGCTTATGTTCTACTGTGATTAAAATATGGGTTAATGAGATGTGCCAATCATGAAATTTTGTTTTTATTCATGTTTACACATTCTCTCGACTTTTTGGGAATTGCATTTGTATTGAAGCAAACAGTTTAAATTTCTTTTTTATCTAATAGCACCAATCCACAACAAAGTCGTCTCAAGGCACATACATCAAGTCAAGACAATAAGGACATATAGAGCAAACCCAACAAATCCCTTGAGCAACCCCTAGGAAACAGTGGAGAGACAAAACTCACTATACAGAAGAAACTTACAGGAGAAGCAGGCTAAGAGATGGTTGGAGTGAGTGGAAAGTGGACGGAGAAAAGGGCAACAAAAAGCAACAACAAAACAGTGGGGAGGTTAGTAGCTGCGCAAAGAAAAATACACAGCTCCAAAGCCGAGGACACCTACAGAAAGGTACAGAGAGAGTGTGTCATGATCTGGCCCACTTCCTGTTCTAGACTTTTGCTTTGTAGCCCTTTTTCTCCACTTCCTGTTCATGTCATCCAGCTTTACCACCTCATTATCGCTCACAGTTGTTTTCACCTGCACCCCTGATTTTTTGTTTTTATACCCCGCGTTCTGTAATTTTGTTTATATCTCTTGCCCCATTTTCCTTTGGTTTGTTCCCCTTGTCTACCCCATCTCAGTTTCTGTATAGGTGTGCACCTTGGTGATCGGTCTCAGTTTTCATTAGCTCTGGTTCACTGTCATATGTTGTGTTCAAGCAAGTTGATGTTCAGATTTTAGTATTTTAGTTCCTTGTTAAATTCCCTGGTTTATGTGCTTAGCTTGTGTTTTTTTGCTTTCACGGTTATTCGGCCTAGCTTCCGTTTAGAGTTGTTATTCATCCCTTGTGTTTTTATAAATAAAACTACTCGCTTTTCACATCCCTCTCGCGGTATTGCCTCTTGGGTCCTCATACAAAACCATGACAGAGGGAGACAGAAAAAGGCAACTACGGGAAAATGACACAAAGTTAAAGTCATACAGTGACGTTAAACATTACAGTGATTCTCCAGAATCTGGAGATTTTTTTAAATATGTGAGATAAAGGACAAATCCTGGTCAAAAATAACTGAGGCTCCTTGGCCTGGGGACTAGAGTTATGCCATCTAGGGTAAAGATCTGACTGGATAGCGCGAGTTTTTTTAGGCCCAAATACTATCTTCAGTTTTGTCTGAGTTTTGAATTAGGAAATTGTGGGACACCCAGGCCTTTATGTCCTGTAGGGATGCTTGAAGTTTGATAAATCTTTTTATTTTATTTCATCTGGTTTCATAGATATAGCTTGGTGTCATGAGCATGGCATAGAGTAACTTCTAATTATGTTGCCTAAAGGAAACATATATAAAGTAAACAGTATTGGTCGGTACAAAAAGCCTTTTGGAACTCCGTAACTAACTTCTTTGTGCTTGGAAGATTCCTCATTGACATGAACAAATTAGAATCTATCTGATTTTAAACCAACCTAATGCAGTTCCTTTAATCCCAATTTCATGTTCCAGTCTCTGTAATAAAATGTTGTGATCAGTGGTGTTGAATGCAGCACTAAGATCTAACAGAACAAGTATAGAGACGAGTCCATTATCTGAAGCCATGAGAAGATCGTTGGTGACTTTTACCAGTCCTGTTTCTGTACTATGATGAACTTTAAATCCTGACTGAAAGTCTTTAAACAAATTATTTCTGTACCAGTGGTCTCATAATTGCTTTGCAACTACTTTTTCAAGGATTTTAGAAATAAAGGGGAGATATTGAATATTGGTCTGTAATTGTCTAAAACACCTGAGTCAAGATGGGTTTTTTTTAAATAGCAGTGTGATTACAGCTACCTTATAGGCCTTTAGTACATAGCCTTTTACTATAGATAGATTAATGATATCTAATATAAACATGTCTATTAAGAGTAATGCATTCTTGTTAGTTTTGATGAGGGAATGGTTGAAATTAGCTTAGTAAAAAGCTGTCTGAAGGATTGGGGCCTGTTTGTACATGAAGATCTGTCTATCTATTAAATTATCAGTTTCAATGCTATATGTAAGGACAAGGTCTAGGGTGAGACTAAAACTGTGTATATTTTACATTTTGAGAAAAAAACTATTGATTTTAATAAATTAAATGCAGTGTTGAGGCAACTACTGTCAGGATCTACATGAATGTTAAAGTCACCCATCATATTGACTTTATCTGTAATAAGCACTAAATCAGAAAACCTGAAAATCCAGTCACAAACTCAGAAAAAGGTACTGGAGGACGGTACACAAAAACAAATAGATAGTTTTCCAGTTTGGTTGTGAAAGGCTAAGAGTACAGTTCTCAAATGAGTTATAACTATGTTTAGGTCTAGGGTTTATTGGTAAGATTAAGTGGAGGATTGCCACTACCCCTCCACCTCAGCCTGTACTTCTTGGAATTCAATTCAATTCAATTCAATTCAACTTTATTTATATAGCGCCAATTCACAGTCATCTCAGGGCACTTTACAGAATAAAGTCAAGATTATAAAGATGTATAAAGAGAACCCAACAATTCACCCTGGAGCAAGCCATAGGCAACAGTGGAGAGGAAAAACTCCCTTTAACTCCAGCAGAACCAGGCTCAAGGTAGACGGCCATCTGCCTCGACCGGTTGGGGTGAGTGGAAAGGGGAGAGAGAAAAGAACAGAGCAACAAAAAGCAACAACAAAACATCGGGCAGATTGGTAGGACCAGTAGCTGCACGCTGGAAGACACACAGCTTCAAAGCCGGGGGACACCTGCAGAAAGGGACAGAGACAACTACGGGAGAGAACACACAGAGTTAATGACATACAGTGGTGACAATTGCGGGGTGAGAGGAGAGATGGTCAAGAGGAGGAAAGGAGCTCAGTGCATCGGGGGGTGGCTCCCCCAGCAGTCTAAGCCTATGGCAGCATAACTATAACTAACTATATGCTTTATTAAAGAGGAAGGTTTTAAGCCTAGACTTAAAAGTAGAGGGTGTCTGCTTCCCGAATCTGAACTGGGAGCTGGTTCCAGAGGAGAGGAGCTTGATAGCTAAAGGCTCTACCTCCCATTCTACTTTTGGAAATTCTGGGAACCACAAGTAGGCCTGCATTCTGAGAGCGAAGTGGTCTACTGGGATGATATGGTGCTATGAGGTCTTCTATATATGATGGAGCCTGACCATTCAGAGCTTTATATGTAAGAAGCAGGGTTTTAAATTCTATTCTAAATTTAATAGGAAGCCAATGGAGAGAAGCTAGTGAAGGTGAAATATGATCTCTCTTGCTAGTTCCAGTCAGCACTCTTGCTGCAGCATTTTGGATTAATTGCAGGCTCTTTAGGGAGTTACTGGGGCATCCTGAAAGTAGGGAATTACAGTAGTCCAACCTAGAAGTAACAAATGCATGGACCAGTTTTTCGGCATCACTTTGAGACAGGATGCTCCTAATTTTGGCAATGTTCCGTAGGTGGAAGAAGGCTGGTCTAGAGATTTGTTTTATATGTGAGTTAAAGGACAGATCCTGATCAAAAATAACTCAAAGGTTCCTTGCAGTAGTACTGGAGGCCAGACTTATGCCATCTAGAGTAACAATATGGTTGGACATCATATCTCAAATACTATGACTTCAGTTTTGTCTGAGTTTAAAAGTAAAAAATTGTGGGACATCCAGGCCTTTATGTCTTGTAGGCTTGAAGCTTTATTAACTGATTATTTTCATCTGGTTCCATAGATAAATATAGCTGGGTATCATCAGCATAACAGTGGAAATTTATTGAGTGTTTTCTAACAATGTTGCCTAAATGATAATTAATATGACTTGTGAGAGTGATTTATTAAAACTCACATATTCTTCCTGCTGCAACCAACTTTCAGTAAGACAAATCGAATTGATGATTACTTACTAAGTCATTTACTAACCGAAAAAGAGACTTAGACGAGAGATCTGATATTTTTTTCTATGAGAGAAATAGTCTTACTATAGTCCCCTTGTGTTCTTTTTTTGGTTTATGTGTCTTAGTCGGTTGTGGAACTGACATTTAGGAGTACTTAGGAGTAGTGAGGGGTGACGCTGTATGGACACTGCAGAGAGGCGTGTAGTACTGGATCTCTGCATTCTAGGCTCAACAATGGATTGTCAGACTTTTGGTTGTCTGATAAAACCAGCTATGGCAAGCCATTTGAGCATTTATTACATATCCCTGGTATCAAATTAAATTTCTTCCACTTGTTTGGCAAATAAGTGCAAATAAGTGCAGTACTGTATGTATGTAAGTGCACTAGTTCGCAAATTGGCCACACTAGTTCAACAAAATTGCTTACTAGTTTGCTAGTGAGGCTCAAAATGTTTACTACTAGTACTAGTGAGGTCTAAATCTTCCAAAAGTTAACTAGTTGATGCCCCTTTGGCCTTACTAGTTAACTAGTGAAGTGTAAAATGCTTACTAGTAGTACTGGTGAGGTCCAAAACATCCATTAGATAACTAATTGAAGCCTTTTTGACCGTATCATCAATACTAGTGAGGCTCAATATGCTTGCTAGTAGTACTAGTAGTACTACTTTTCTGATAGGACTTTGCTTTGATGTTTTCTCCTTGACTTAGATTTTTGCTGCCTTGTACCTCAATGGTAAGTCGCTTTGGATAAAAGCGTCTGCTAAATGACTAAATGTAAATGTGCTAGTGAGGTCCGAAAGCCTTACCAGTTACAGTATTGTTCAAAATAATAGCAGTACAATGTGACTAACCAGAATAATCCAGGTTCTTTTTGGGTCCAAGGGCCACAGACAGTTTGTGAGACGACCCCCAAACTCTGAATTCAAGCCACAGTACACAGTGAAGACAGTGAAGCACGGTGGTGGAAGCATCATGAAATGGGCATGTTTCTCCTACTATGGTGTTGGGCCTATTTATCACATACCAGGGATCATGGATCAGTTTGCATATGTCAGAATACTTGAAGAGGTCATGTTGCCTTATGCTGAAGAGGACATGCCCTTGAAATGGTTGTTTCAACAAGACAATGACCCCAAACACACTAGTAAACGAGCAAAGTCTTGGTTCCAAACCAACAAAATGAATGTTATGGAGTGACCAGCCCAATCCCCGGACCTTAATCCAATCGAGAACTTGTGGGGTGATATCAAAAATGCTGTTTCTGAAGCAAAACCAAGAAATGTAAATGAATTGTGGAATGTTGTTAAAGAATCATGGAGTGGAATAACAGCTGAGAGGTGCCACAAGTTGGTTGACTCCATGCCACACAGATGTGAAGCAGGTTTAAAAAACTGTGGTCATACAACTAAATATTAGTTTAGTGATTCACAGGATGCTAAATCCTAGAAACAACAACGTTTGTACAAACTAGTCTTGAGTTTGTACAGTCAACGGCAGACACTGCTATTTTTTTGAACACGCCCCTTTCAACTAATTACCCAATTGCACAGCCCTAAGAGCTGCACATCATGAATGCTGGGTGTTGTTTGTTTTCTGAGAATCTACTGCACCTACTGGTAACTTGTTTGCCACGTAGCAATAAAAAATATACTAAAAACCTGGATTATTCTGGTTAGTCGCATTGTACTGCTATTATTTTTGAACAATACTGTAAATCCACTTATGACTTTACCAGTTAACTGGTTAAAGCAAAAATGCTGACTTATTCACTAGCTCAAGCCTCTTTGGTCTTCTAGTTTGCTAGTGAGGCTTAGAGTCTTTACTAGTGGTGCTAGTAAGCTTCAAAACATCCACTGGATCACTAGTTGTTTCGCTTTAGTAGTTGTAATAGTATGGCTCAAATGTGATTACTATTTAACTAGTAAGAGTCAAATATTCCACTAGTCACACCAGTTAAGATGTTTTAATTTTACAGAAGTAAAAGTCCTATTAGTCACATTAGTTGAGGTGTTCATATCCTTACTAGTTTACTAAGACCCTAATTCTGGTAGTCAACATTTTGAGTGCACTAGTTGACATGTCCATCATACAGCATTTAACTAGTGCAATTAGTGGACATAGTGACTCTATTTATCTAGTAAATATTTTAACTCTTCTTCTTACAAATTAACTTTACAAATTTACAACTTTAAAGACAAATTACCTTTACTAGTTCACTAGCGAGCATTGTTGCCTTCACTAGTTAACTAGTAAGCATTTTTCATATTATTAGTTAACTAGTAAAGAAAATAGCAAAGAACCTTCAATAAATTAACTAGTGGATGCTTTGCATCTCACTAGTACTACTAGTGAAACATTTGAGACCCACTAATAAACTAGTACGATTAAATGTTTGTTACTACTGTAACGTGGGGGGTTCAATATGTGGTGGTTAAATCACTCAATAAACAAGGATACAAGGATCAACTCATGCAAATGCAATCAAGAAACAGATAAGCAGATTTAGCCCAGCAATACAAGAGAGAAGAATAAAAATAATATCAAATTAGATCCCTGCAAATTAACAGGGATTACACAAATTGCACACACATTGCACAAAATCTCAACTAAACCTTACACTACAGTAGTACAATTTTTTGGTGAGCATGGTGCACTAGTGGACTTCACACAGGACAATAATGAGTTCACACTGAGTGCTATAGTAACTTAAGGTCTAGCAGCATTTATTTAATATTATAAAAAACATTTCATATCCATTATTATTAACAGTTTTTTAAGCTATATTTGTCATACTAGTTACACTATCAATAATAATTGATATATTTTATTAAGTTAAGTTGTTAGTAATTGCTTTGAGCTAAGTTTAGCAGTGTTTAGACTTGGAGCTTTTATTGTAAAATGTGGAAAGCAGAAGTGGTGTGAGAGAAGAAATTTCTTCAATTGACAGTGTTTGGAAAAAAAAAAACACCATTCAGATTTAGACCATGGAGCCTCCACTTCATTATTTTATAAATTTCTTCAGTACAGTAAAGTCAAAGTTCACAATTCTTAGAAACTATACTAACAGCATTTGTATAAGACTTTCAATGATTGAGTAATTTGGTTCAAGGACCCATGATTGAGACAGTAAGAGAGGGTTTCAAAGTAAAAGGGAAATGATTCCCTTTTACTTTATTATTAAAGGGATTTAGGGGAATGTGAACACACGCACAAAGAAAATCACTCCATAAGGAGGAACAAGAATTACACACAGTGTAAATTAACAAAATAAATCCAAACACAAAATTAAATACCAAAAGGGGAGGACAAACTAAATAGCGACTGTGCCAGGGGAGCAAGAAAATAGACTACACACATACAGGAAAAACGGCTAATAAACCAACGGGGTGCACGCATACAAGACACACAGAATACAGAGTAGATAGAACTAAACGTAGTGTACACCCAGGGACCAGAAAAACCGTAACTAACACTGGAATGAATTAACAAAGACTACTAAACAGAACTCTTAAATATAAGTAATAAACAAACAGGAAGGATAAACAGTGTAACAAAAGAAAAACCAAACCACAGACCAAAAACAGTCCAAAATCGGGAATCAGGCAGAGTCCAAACAAGGGAAATCCAGGATCATCCAGAACAAACAAGGCATGGCAAACCAACAGGGAACAAGGAACACAAGATTACAGCTACCTTATAGGCCTGTGGTACATAGCCTGTTTCTAAAGATATATTGATGATATCTAATACCCTATTAAGGGTAAAGCTTCCTTGAGCAGCTTAGTTGGAATAGGGTCTAGCAGACAGGTTGTTGGTTTAGATGAGATAATAGTTAAAGTTAGCTCAGTGAGATTTATGGGTAAAAAGCAGTCTAAGAAAGATTGGTGACCTACTGATGATTCTAGCACTATTGTACATTAAGATCTATCTGTAATATTTGGGGGGAGGGTCTGGTCTGGCATTTCTCTAATAGCTCCAATTTTATTCATAAAAAAGTTATGAAGTCATTGTTGCTCAGAGTTAAGGGGATACTTGGCTCAACAGAACTATGGCTCTTAGTCAGCCTGGCTACAGTGCTGAACAGAAACTGGGAGTTGTTCTTGTTTTCCTCTATTAATGATGAGTAATTTGCTGTTCTGGCATCACAGAGAGCTTTTTTGTACATTTTTAAACTATTTTTCCAGGCTAAATGAGATTCTTCTAAATTTCTGGAACCCCACTTCCTTTCCAACTTTCGTGTTGCTTGTTTTAAGTTGCGTGTTTGTGAACTATACCATGGAGATCACCTCTTCTGGTTTACTGCCTTCTTTTTCAGAGGGGCAACACTACTAAGTATTGTATTGTGAGGCTGCAGAATTGTCAAGATAATCAACTTGTGCAGGAGCAACATTAAGGTGACTACTTTCCATTGTATTAACATTTGGTGAAGGAAATGATAAAAGAATCGTTTCTTTAAATTTGTTTTTAGCTTTTTCACTTAAGAATCTGCTGTAAAGGATTTAGTTTCTTTGCTTTGGTTTTGTTAATGTTGGTTTTTGCCCTCCATTTTGGGAGATTTTTAGTTAGTTCTTGCACCCTGTTCTGTCTTATAGTTGCCCATTATATGGGCAATAAAGTTGCCCTTTATTCATCACATTCCCCATCTCTGTTTGGGCTTGGGTCTGGAAATTTATACAAGACCTCACAGACATTTTTGCTCAAGTGTGTGTATATACAGAACCAAAGGGAAATTCAAGGTCACAGCAAAATGCCATCTATGTATTTGAGTAGCTGGATTAAAAAATATTTTAAACCCAGAAGCAGACTCATTCAGATGTGATGAGACACCAAAGTCTGCAACACTGCAGCATGACAAATTTAAAATTTACCCTGCAGGCCCTCTCCTTTTGCTCCTCAAATTTACAGTTGCGATTTTTTTATATGAACTTCCACATCTACAATGAATAAATTCATTGTGCATGCAACAGAGGGGGTTGTGATGCCATGCAGAAAAATAGGGCCTTGGATTTCAGGAGGCCATCACAACCCCCTGGTGTGTTTCTCATCCAAACTCATTTGGATGTGTGACTGGGAACGAATCAAGAAGAATTACTTCTACTCAGCTGAAAAGCTATCTCAAAAACACGCAGACACACGTGCACAAACAGTACACAAATACATACATGTCCAGAAACATAAGCACACTGCATGTTGCACAAGTGATATTTTTTAAAGCATTGATTTTCATGCTTTTATAGTATCTTCTTTCAGATTAAAAAGCATTGAAGTGCAAGTTGAACTCTTAGTTCACGTTTTGATATTTACAGGATGATGTAAAAGCACCTATTGGACTATTGCAATTGTTTTTAAGATAATATTCCCCAGATCATGTCCTTTGGGTATTATTATCCTTCATCATAACTATCAAAATAATTATTTTTTGAGCAATGGTTTGCAATTTTGGATCAAGAGGATGGAAATAATGTATGATAAGTGAAATTGTTTGGATTGGATGTAACTACAACCCTGTTCCCCCCTTAAAAAATTAAATGTAAAATTTAAATAAAAACAGAATGCAATAATTTAAATGTAAATAGTACAAAGACAACATATCATATGTTCAGAGAAATTTGATTTATATGCAAACAATCCAACAATATATGTCTCAAAGACAACAGCAAAAGACTGGAAGAGTTCTGTAATGCCTAAAAAATAAAAAATAAAAACACCTGATGAACATCTCACAACTAAGAGGTTAATTAGCAACAGGTCAGTATCATCAATGGGTATAAAAATAGCATCCCAGTAAAGCTGAGTCATCAAAATGTAAAATTATTGTTTTGCAACAACCTTTTTTTGAAGAAAATGAGAATTTCTAATAAATGTCTTGGAGCAGTAGTAAAGGCGTGGAGTGGCTCTTTGTGCCAGCTACAGCCTTTCTGTGTGGAGTTTGCATGTCCTCCCCATGCTTGTGTGGGTTTCCTCCAGGTACTTCAGTTTCGCCCTACAGTCTAAAGACATGCATGTTAAGAGAACTGGCCGTAGGTCGATCTGTGCATGTCTCTCTGTGTTGGCCCTAAGAGAAACTGGCAACCTCTCAAGGATGTACCCCAACTCTCACCCAGTGACAGCCTGGATAGGCTCCAGCCTCCTGCAACCCTTAACATGATAAAGATGATGGATGTAATAATAGAAGGATGAATAGATAGATGGATGGAGTCACATCACGTGAGACACAAATATAATAGTTGTGGTCTGAGTCTGGCAGTATTCAGAAATGTAAGTTAAAACTCTCCCATGCTAAGAAAAAAAAACATATATACTGTAAACAAGATCCAGAAGCATTGGTACCTTTTCTGGTAGAATTTAAGGTGGGAGAATGGGCGTGTTGGAAGGGGTGTATTGATGATGTTTTTTTAGATGCATCGATCCAACATGTTGTAAACAAAACACAGTTTTCCACATCCTAATATTTCTATCATGTTGTGCCTCCTGTGTGTGCTCACCCCTCACTAATATCATGCGAAGTTCCCTGTAAGAAGACTTCTGATTCGGACAATCTTCTATTGTGTGTTACATGTCTTAAACACAGTTTCTTTGGACATTTTGCAAAGTTCATATGCTCAAGATTACATAAAGCTTATCCCTTCCAGACACCCTGGATACCCTCATTATTTGCAAAGAGGAGGTGAGCAGACTCTTTTACAGTAAAGCAGGCTCAGATAAAAATCTAAAAGCCTGTGCTGACCAATGGCCCCAACCTTTACCTGAATCTTCAGAAGGTCATTGGATCTGTGTGAAGTTCCCTAAACGTTCAAACATTCTATTGTAATTCCATCACCTAAGGAAACTTTTATCACTGGACTAAAAGGCTACAGGCCAATTGCTCTGATATTTGCGGAAATGAACTCTTTTAAATGACTAATTTTGGGGCAACTATGGTGCAGGAGGTAAAGCAGTCATCTACCAACCCCAGGGTTGTTGGTTTATTCCCTGGTTCCTTCTGTCACATGTGAAAGTGTCACAAGACACTGAACCCCAACTTAGTTGCTCCCGGTGAGTGTATGCTGCATAGCAGCTCCCCCATCAGTGTGAGTGTGTGTGATTGTGAGTGCAAATGGGTAAATAGGAAGCAGTGTAAAGCACTTTTTGTACCAAACAAGTCAAGTCAAGTCAAGTCAAGTCAAGTCAAGTGGCTTTTTAGTTTTACACAGTACACAGTAGAAATGAGATAACGGTCCTCCAGAACCATGGTGCAACACATAGGAAAGCACTATGTAAGTGCAGACCATTTACTATTTACCAATTGAAACACCTGAACGACATCACAGAGCCTCTAATAGACCCCGTGCAGTTTGCAGTCTGTAGATTATGCAGTTAAAATGCTCTGCAACACACACAATAATTTCATCACAGATACAGAACCACTCCTGTTAAAACTTATTTATTTTACATTGGATTTGTGAGGACATCTGAACAGCTCAACAGAAGTGATCAATTTAACAACTGAATCAATCAACAAATGTTGGTGTAGTGTAGTGGTATCATGCAGCGCTCACAGGGGCCTGTAAAGGTTTGAGCTTTCAAAATCACCCACCAGTTCCCTGCTTTCTCATACAGTAAGTTACACTAAGTAAACTGATTGTCCAGGTTTCCTCATAATGCAGAATCTCTCCTGTAATGTTGTGTGTATGCATGTGTGGATGTGTGGTCCAGCTGTGTTGGAATCTGTGGGTTGTCTGTAGATTCAATATATCGTCACTTGGTTTATTTAACCTCAGGATCTCCAAGCAGTCCTTTCAGCTCTTTGATCTCCACATACATTTCATGGAAAGTGATCTGTGTTCAGTAAAACGAAAATAGCAAAGGGCACTGGGCAAGACCACATAGATTCTGTCAGTTCATCTTGCAATAAAGAACTTTTTTTAAGGCAGGTACCTGTCATATTTTACAGTTTCAAACCAAATTCTACATATGCTAGTTTAGTAGCCAAGTATAAAGCGTGTAGTTTTTACCTTTGGCAGTTACTCTAGTGGTTTAGGATAGCATTGTACTCATTGCATTGCATTGATTTTTGTTGCTGATATCTACAGCAATCTGATGAAAAATGTCAAACAGGCTAAATAAAACAAAGGTATGGCAGGATATAATCTTACTTATTAATGATACTCGCACATGTTTATCAAAGTGGCAGCTTGTCTCATTCCTGTAATTCATTCCCAACACTTCCCAAGGCATCATATTGTGTCACTTTACGTCCTTTGGTGTATCATATTGATGCCACAGGTACACTTTAGCATCTTTATTGGGGGCTCCAGGAGCACCACTATTTGACACTTTACATACACACAAAACGGTATTAGGGCCATTTCTAGGGTAACATTCAGAGATAACATGGGTTAGAGTTAGGCACAAAAACTTCAGGGTAAGGTTAAGTTAGGAGACAAATTACATAAAGGCAAAATGCAGTGTATAGAAAACAGACCAAATCAAGTACATGTGTGACAGCGGGTACCTTAAGTATCAGCGTCACGCAAAAGGAATGAGACAATTAAATTGTACATTCACAGTGGTTTGGTTATGATTAGGCACAAAAACATCAGTGTGAGGTTATGTTTAGGTAAAGACGTTAGAGTTACTGAAGAAGTTTCTGTATGCCTTAAATATCTGTACTTTCTTAACGTCACAACATGTGTCACATGCTGTGTGTCACTTGATTGTTGAAACAGCAATAGTTGTTTCACAATAGTTTTTCACAACAATAGTTGTTTCACATTGGACTGGATTCTCCGGCCTCCTTTGTGAAAGCTATGTGTTTTGTGAACCATTCAACACCCTAAACTGCCTCCTGATAAAGGAGGCAGTTTAGGGTCAAGATACTATGTCCTGGTATATAGTTTCGTACAGCTGCTGGATTTTGCTAAGAGGTAGGGTGTATCCCTTGTTTTGTTTTTGGCAGCCAGTACAAACGACAAATGACTTTTCTATTTAATAAAAGTCTATCAAATCAATGTGCAGGCCATGCAATCCACTGTGGTGACCCCAGGCAGATGCCATGGGCCAAGAGAGAAAGAAAATGTAATTAAATTATTTAAAAATTATTGCTTCCATGCATTTGCTCTGTTCTTTACTCATACAGACTAAGACGTGTCTACACTTGCATGTCTATACCAGTGTTTAATCAATGTATGTAGTGTGACCGATGACTGGATATTCATTTAGATTAAAGATTAGATTAGTTTCATTAAAACATATATTAAAAATACACACTAAGAAGTGCATTTTAAAAAACCTGTCATCTGTATCATATTATAAAGGAAGAAAAACATCTATATAATGTATTTTTTGTCAGGTAACTTTAAAATACTGTGAAAGGAATCACAAAACATGTTCATATTGTACTTTTAATTAACTGTCAATTTTGTGACAGAAAGAAAATGTTAATTTTACAGAAGCATAATGTTGACCCTCATATCACTCCTACAGTGACCTCCACTGGCTACCTGTTCCTCAACACAACCAATTATCTTGCTGCTTTCAATTAGTCTATTGTGCACACGTGTGTTTGTGTGTGTGTGTGTGTGTGTGTGTGAGAGAGAGAGAGAGAGAGAGAGAGAGAGTGTATTTGTGTCATTGATCATTTGCCTCTTTATTATTATGATTATTATTAAAAGGTGAGTGGGAGTAAATACTTTTTTGCCATTTTATGGACTACAACAATCCCAATAGATAATGAACCAAACTGGCTGTTGTAAACATCAATCACAGTTTATACACAGACCTTGTCATTCTAGAAAGTAGGTGCTTTCTATAAAGATATTCAACCTGATGAAGAGCCAGTGAATTCAAAACCTTGTCTGTGTTTTAGTATAAAATCAATTGAATGGTGTATTGAGGTAACCTAGACTAATGTAAATCTATGCATGTTTAGATAAGATGCTTAACAAAAGTTGACAGTACAAAGGATGTTCTAAAGATGAAATGTTGGTCTAGAAGATAGGAGAAGTTAAGGAGGAAGTAAATCATGTGATTTTAAAGCACAGGCAGATAGGAAAAAGATATCAATAAAAATATCTTTAAGGAGGATAGGACCTGTTACCTCGTGACACAACTCTGTGTCCAATAGAATGGTGGAATATGTTGTCCTGGTGCTGCCATATTCCTTTCTCAGTGACTGACAAAGTGCAGTGAGCCATAGCAACTATGGAGAAAGGGCCTCTAGGATAAGAAGACTTGAATTCCCACATTTTTTTCCATAGACAGGAATTACACATCTGTATATCACACATCTCGAGGCTTTCAGTGGAGCTTTATTGGCAGCACCGCTGCAGGCTTCCTTTCTCCTTCTAACAGATAACTTATTGTGAATTCTTCAGGCCCCATCTTGCTCCAGGTGTCACAGCCATTGCCACAAGCTCAGGCAGGATATGCCCTTTTATAGGCTGTTCACATACAGTATGTGTAATCCAAAGGCGTGACAAGGCACAGCTTAGGGCATTCACACAAGTTAAAGTCATGTTGTTGTCTGCTTGTCTGCAGGACCAGACATATGACCACAGTGACAAACAACATAACACAATTAAGTTACATTGCCATGTAACAACTGGCTACCAAGGGGAATGTGACATCATGCTTTCCCCACCTCTAAATACAATATGGTATTATCTACCAGCCAGAATGTACCACATGAATAATAACTTGGTAAATGGTCTGCATTTATATAGCAGTTTTCTACCTATTGGCACTCAAAGTGCTTTATACTGCTTCTTATTCACCTATTCACACACACACTCAAACACCGATGGGGGAGCTGCTATGCAGGCCAACACTCACCGGGAGCAACTAAGTTGGGGTTCAGTGTCTTGCTCAAGGACACTTCGACATGTGACCAGGGGATTGAACCAACAACCGTGCTACCTTCCTGCACCACAGTTGCACCTTTATGTTTATGTACTTATCATTTTTGTTAAAACTTTGACAAGTAACAATGTTTTCATGTTTGGAGTATTATTACCAGTTTATCACCACCAGACATATGAGATCAGCAACCCTAACAAGATATTTCTTGTATTTTACTAATCTATTGTTTTTCAATTTTTCTTTGAAGATTTTGTTTATGTAGCTAGTAGCACATAAGGGTGCAGATACTTTTTCTTCCAGACTTTTCATTTCCAACCAACACTGACTCAACTGACATCACTTGACGACATTTATCAGACTTCACGCAGCTCCCTCTGGAGACCCTTAAGGCTTTATACAATTTTCAATTGAATTGAATTCAATTCAACTTTATTTATGAATAAACCTCCAGCAGAACCAGGCACAGGGTGGGTGGCCATTTGTCTTAACTGGTTGGGGTGAGTGAAAAGTGGAGAAAAGAAAAGAGCAACAAAAAGCACACATTTACATATAGTTTACTTTAAGCTTATAACCTGACTAAGATGTGTAAAATCTATTGAATTCCCCTTTAAGTAAAATACTTATAGGTCATTTCATGTAAATTGCATGAAATCAAATAAGGCTGTGGCAGGCAGTTCTTCTATAAAAGAAAGTTTTAACAATAAGACAATCACATCTTTCTTAGGGAGTGATCAGCCAGGTCTCAGAGGTGAGAAAGACCTGTCATGTTCCACACATTTAACTCCATCACTGTTCCCATGAGTGAACAGTATGAACTTTCAGAACACATATATAGACAACACTATGTACAAACTACTTCCCAGTGGTCCTGGATCAGTCGTAAACCAGCATTTGAACACAGTTAAAAAAGCACTGTGTGTGTTGCCTCTATAAGCCAAGCTGTATCACCAAACCAGGCTGATTTGCATAAATCACTTTCTACTGTACACCTTGACATTTCCAAAAACAAGACCGCAATCATGAGAAAACAGCAAAGCAAAAGCGTCAATAAAAATATGAATGTAAGTATCTAGGAGATGTTACATGCATGACATGATTCTCGATTTCTTCTCCATTCCCCAGCTCATTAAGGCTGTGGCTGAGTGCAGTGGGCTAATTGAGTGAATTGTCTTTCAGTGGACAGTGTGTGTGTGACTCAGAGGTTATTCACACGTGTGTGTGTGTGTGTGTGTGTGTGTGTGCTAGACTATGCTGCTCCAACGCATTCCCCTGGATTGTTGTTGGAACTCGGCTTCTGACAAAACCAGCCAGGGCCCTCAGTGCCTAGATAACGAGCTGTATGCTTGACAGGTGTGTCGAGATTAGGGGCAGACTGTTCCCTAACACACACGCACACACGCACACACACATATACATTACCAACCACCCCATTCACTTACAGTAAACATCCCCATCATTCTTCCTGCCCACTCTGGGGAGCTAAAGGAGAGAACATGTTTGACATAATTAATTGGCTCTTTCTAGAAAGTGAGTCAAAAGAGATGAAAAGGGTTATCAGGCTGAAATAATTAATTTGGAACTAAATTCGCTGACAGTTGGGTTCTCTCAACAATTCGCCTTTTTTCACTCATCAGTATCTCTTGAATGACGAAGGGCCAGATACTGGCTAGACTGAAATGAAAGTGTTTTAATGAAATATGGCTAAAAAGGAATTTAATTAATTTGAACCTGCAGAGAAGGTCTTGCTCTTATACATTTTTTTTTAGAATATTGCCTTTCATTATGAGGCTAATGTAGCAAGCATTTTCTTCCACCTAATTTTAAAAGAAAGAGGAAATTATATGGATTAATAATGGTGGGGGTGGTCACACACATCTCTTCCATTACGGTTTGTATAGTGCCCATCCATATCTTAGCATCACAGTAATTAACGGATTTCAGGACTATTATGCCAGTCAATGAAAAGAGTTTGCTATCATTGCCCAGACACAAAAGCATTTCTAGGACAAGCACTAGCTGAATGAATGAGCGTGACCGAGTTGCATCAGTTAGGTTGCTGATTCTAATCACACAGATTCATTTAAGCACTGAGAAGATAGGCAACGTTTGCAAATTGAATTGATGAAAGCTAATTTACCCACATATTTGTCTGATCACTGGTGAAATGACCCTGTTGTTCCCTCTGGCTGCTTTATGTTGAACCACAGTACAGGCGTTTAACAACTGTTGAGAATTTATTGTGTGTTTTTGAGTGCTAGCAGCTTTGCAATGTGTCAGGTGTTGTGTGAATGTGTGATTATGAGTGACTGCGGGAAAGAAAGAAAGGGGAAGCGCTGAGTTTGTGGCTGCTACCATCACCATTAGTGCTAATTATGTTCTTTGTTGAACGGACAAAGGTGAAGTAATTCAGTCCTTTAACACTCTCTTCTCTCTCTCTTGGTGAATCTACTTAGACTCTGGAATTATTAGCCCATGCCGGTTGTCCTCCAAGTTCCTGCTCTCAGATATCTTTCAAAACTTCGAAAACACTATGCAATTTACAAATTTTTCTGATGGGTTGGGGCTCAGAATATCCTGACTGACAGAGTAAACAATGAGATTTCCAGTTCGTGGAATAAGCTCTAAACAAGCTCAGCTTATGCTCACCCTCTTTTACAACGTTCAATGTTGATCAACCTTGATCGACCTACTATGTTTCAAATAATAATTAATAAACATTATCATTAATTCAGTCGTAGTAACTGTAGAAGTATTTGTTTAGTCAGTTTAGTAATTTGTCAACCGTAAAGACTATTTTGGAAATCTGCTTATGGCATTTTCACACATTTAGAAGAATTGCATAGTAAAATGCTTCAACACAAACAGCAGCCTGATAAACAATTTATCATCTGAATGAGCTATAAAATTGCACTCCCCTCCCCAGAGAGTGGGTCCAGTCCTCTTCTCCCTTTTTTCTTTTTTTTTTTTGTGTTTGTGATAATCTCGACCCCAAACTGCTGCTTATTCTCAATGTGGGGGAGCCCCAGTGCTCTCAGGGGACCCCTGAAAAGGATCTGGGGCCAGTGAAGCAGCACTCCACCAGGGACAACCTAACATCCTGCACTTCTCCCTCTGGATCATGCATATAATTGTCACTGGATGCTCGTTAAAAAATCCAATTAATCTGAATGGATTGGCCATTACAGGTCAACAGACAGGGCACCTAAAACAGTTGGCCTTTAGTTCATCTCATATGTGGCTCTAAATGAAGACTCGCTGTACCATGACTCCATAATGTCCCCTTGATGTGCCATTAACATTTATTACTCAAGGCATTGCAGCAGGCTTGTATCAATATAGGTGCAGGACCTGTACTCCTTAACTCAGGTCGACATCATCAACAATTCTTCATGATGAGGTGGATTTGTATTGTTGCTGACTTTTCTCTTTTGTAGACAATAACATATTCCTCATTCCATATTAGCTGGTTACAGAACCTTTTTTTAAAACATGTTTCATTTTATTCCCAGCATGATTGTTTGGTTGTATTGAAGAAAAAGTAAAAACATTTTATTATAAGAGTAATTTATGTCTCAGTTTTTCAGCAAATTTATTGTGTTTCTTTTCTCTCTCCACTTTCCACTCACCTCAACCAGTCAAGGCAGATGGCCGCCCAACCTGAGCCTGGTTCTGCTGGAGGTTTCTTCCGATAAAGGGAGTTTTTCCTCTCCACTGTTGCGTAGGGCTTGCTCAAGGGGGGGGAATTGTCAGGTTTTCTCTATACATCTTTATAGTGTGGATTTTTTTTCTGTAAAGTGCCTCGAGATGACTTTGTTGAGAATTGGCGCTATTTAAATAAAGATGAATTGAATTGAATTATAGTTACCATTGTTAGATTCTTTGCTTCTACAAAAATATTGGAAAATATATTCACAGTACTTCAAAATGTATAAAATTTGTTATTTTCCCCCAAATTCTACAATAGCACATAATGACAACATGAAAGACGTTTGTTTGAAATCCTTGCAAATGTATTAAAAATAAAAAACGAAAAGAATTACATGTACTCAAGTGTTCATGGCCTTTGCTTAATACTTTGTTGAAGCACCTTTAGCACCAATTACAGCTATTTCTTGTCCCGACATAGTACACCGTCCCTTAGCTAATCCTCTGTTATATTGGCTGTGTTCTTAGGGTCATTGTCCTGTTGAGGGATGAACCGTCACCAGAGTCTGAGATCCAGAGCACTCTGGAACAGGTATTCATTAGGGTGTCTCTGTACATTGCTGCATTTATCTTTTCATGAATCCTGACTAGTCTCCGAGTTCCTGCTGCTGAAAAACATCCCCACAACATGATCCTGCCACCACCATGCTGTACCGTAGAGACAGTATTGGCCAGGAAGTGAGCGGTGCCTTGTTTCCAGACATGACACTTCAAAGAGTTCAAACTTTGTTTCATCAGAACAGAGAATTTTGTTTCTCGTGGTCTGAGAGTCCTTCAGGTGGGCTGTGATGCGCCTTTTACTGAGGAGTGACCAATGTAGCGCCCCACGGCTTATGGGAGCAACTGTGAGAGGCGGCGAAGCAGAAGCTAAGGCTAACTGACTTAGCTAACTAGCTAGCATAGGTGCTAGCAGGCTAATAAGAGAGCAACTTGTCCAAAATGACAGACAGAAGGGAGAACACTTGTGCCCCATACACCGCACAGCTCCAAGTGCCTCAAGCTGCTTAACAAGAAGCAATGATAAGACAGCTATTGTCTTTTTACAGCTACCTCTAGTAATAGAGATAGCAGGCTTCATTGGGGAGTGCTGCAGGTTGCTGTTCTGGAAGGTTCTCCTCTCACCACAGAGAAACACTGAAGCTCTTTCACATTGACCTTCGGGTTCTTGGTCACCTCCCTGACTAAGGCCCTTCTCTCGCGTTCACTTAGTTTGGCCAGCCGGCCAGCTCTCGAAAGAGTCCTGGTGTTTTAAAACTTCTTCCATTTACAGATTTTGAAGGCCACTTTGCTCAATTGTGCCTTCAATGCTGCAGAAGTCTTTCTTTAGTCTTCCACCTTCCATCTGTGCCGTTATACAATCCTGTCTCAGAGGTCTACAGACAATTCCTTAAACTCAATGGCTTGCATGACAAGCATTTTTAACTCTGAAGCTTTCCAAATCATGTCCATTAAACTGCATTTCACACAAGTGAACTCTAATCAAAGGCCATTAAAATTTTTTATTTTTAAGAAATTTGCTAAGATTTAAAACAAACTCTGTTCATGTTTTCATTTTGGGTGTTTGTAGAAAATACTGAATTTAATCAATTTTGGAATAAGGCTGTAACATAACAAAATTTGGAAAAAGTTAAGTGCTATCAATACTTTCCAGATGTACTGTATCTCTTTACATCAGATCATAATGTCCCACACAGTAATGCTCATGTCAACGTTTGGTCCATAAACCTTGGATCAGGTGAACAATATTTCTAACACTTACAGGAGGGTTTTAGTGAGTGTTCCTGCATGCATATCTAATGATAATCAGTGACAGAGATCAGCTGATGTCTGGGGGTCGGGGAAAGTTCTTACCGACAACATGGAAGCAGTGTTTCATTCTTCATAGGCATTTTTTCTGGTTTTCACATTATTATTTATTTTTTATTGATCGCTGAGTTTTAAAACACACTCATCATTGTCTTGGGATCTTATTTAGTTATACTCGTTTTGCTGTTGTCAACAAATATTTAATATCAGTTAAAATTGAGCTGTACAATGAAGTTGGTACAATTCAGGATAGAATTTGGATTTTTACCAAAGAATGTAAATCAAGATTTTGTTCCTCATATTATTACATACAACACATGACAATCAAACACTTTGTCCGTAAGCGCTACTTCAATGAAGGCTAAGTTGCATTATAATAAAGCAGTCAGCAGAAAATTTAAAACAATAATGCTCATTAGGAAACTTCAATATTAAACCTTTTACAAAAGATAAAATAAACCAAGCAACATCCAAATAATAGCGCTAAAATACATTTTTCAAACATCTAGGACCTTAAGTTTTAACACAACTGAGGAGTCTTTTAATCCACACATTACGGTGGCTGGCAGGTTTTGTCTTACACAATAAGCAACAATAGAGAGTTCAGAATGTTTAAGCCGTAGAAGTGCTCTGTGCTTCCTTCTGAATCAGCAGTTAATGGTTTAGGCTCAATGTTGGGAGCCTCTTCGAAAACTGCTATTGCAAAGCAGATGCTTGGAAGAAAACACTGGTCAAAGCTTTTGTTGCTATTCAATGACAATTAAAATTCTATTTTTTGCATCAGTCAAATCTTACACTTCTTCGCTACTGGCGTGTACATGCTTAAACTACTGTATATCCCAGAGTACCCACATACAGTGACCTCTGAATTTCAGTGAAGCTCCCAAAGCAGATCATCAGCATACATGGGGGGAGAATGTCTGTGCTGTGAGTACAGGCTCCCAAAGGCCACATTACCTCTCTTCCTGTGTGTTCACTGACCACACAGAGGAGAGACAGACTCTAGGGCTTTGTGCTTTGGTGGTGGTAAAGATTCCCCTACAGTCATCTTCTTCACACTTTTAAATCACATTCTCTATGCCTCCTCCAAAAATTAGAAGCAGAACTTTGACTGAGTAGCAGAGGCTGGAGCAGCAGTGGAAAGAAAGACAGATGGGGGTATGAAAGGATGAATGGGGTGCAGAGGCAGAGGGATTGTGTAAGATGAATGATAAGCTGCTGAAGAGCACTTTCTAGTGGTGCAACCATGGACTAGCACATTGAATCAGGCTGAACTCCACACACTTCTGTTGGATTTCAAAAGAAGCAGATGTCCCCAGAAAATAGAGCAGTTTCGGGGAATGGAAGTGTATTATTCTTAGTTACTGTATAGAGGTTTTGCCTGGAAGAGAAGCAAGTTAACCTTAAAATAAGTCTTTAAATAATTTTACACAATAGAGTCTTCTGTCTGTTTACATATCATCTTACAAGTCTACAACTTTTGAAAAGCAAGTGCAACTTCTGCTCTTATTCTCACATTTCCATTTTTGTGGCTCAAAGTTATTGAGCAACCACCCTTACGTTATAGTTCAGGTGGATAAACACAACATTTCCTTCCAGCATTGTTATTTTATTTCATACAAAATAGGAATCCTATGGGCGACTGTGGCGCAGGAAGGTAGAGCGGTTGTCCACCAATCTCACAGTTGTTGGTTCAATCCCTGGCTCCTCCAGTAACATGTCGAAGTGTCCTTGAGCAAGACACTGAACCCCAACTTAGTTGCTCCTGGTGAGTGTGAGTGCATAGCAGCTCCCCCATCAGTGTGTGAGTGTGAGTGTGAATGGGTGAATAAGAAGCAGTGTAAAGTGCTTTGAGTACCAATAGGTAGAAAAGCACTATATAAGTCAGAACATTTACTATACACTAAATACTGTGATAGAGGCTCTAAAACATATAAGGAAAGTATGAGAATCATCAGTCCTGAGCCATTATGCCTCAGTTTACAAAAGTGGAGCAACTGTGCCCTGCCACTCGCGCCAGGAGTTGCAGAAAGAGGATAAATGATCAATGCCACAGTTGCTGTTGTGGTTTTAGCATCACTCACCACATAGCACACCAGCTATGTCATTCTCACTGGCTGTGGCTGTGAAATCCTCTATTTGTGGCACCAGTGTACAGATAATATGTATGTAACCGATGTCCTAGTGATAAGCAGCTCGGTTTACCTCACCAATAACAAAGCTGCAGTGACACATTTTAGTAGGTTTCTGATGTGGGGTTATGATTGTATATAAGAGAGACTGGTGCAGTAGAACCACATCATTATCCAGAATATTTATCACCTACATTTTTTTTCCTTAATGTATAATTACTCATCATTTAATAAAAAAAGGTATTTTACATCAATACTTCACATTTAAGAGCTTGCAATGTGGGAGAATGTCTGACCTTTGGAATTAAATGAGATAAAGTACACTTGCCAACAATTTAAAGGGTTAACATTTTGAAATGTTTCCTTAATATCTTTATGGTGTGCATTTTATTTTTCCATATTGTTATGACTGAAATAAGACATATAATAAGTTGATGGGTCCACTGTCAAAATAGACTCATTCTAATTAGTACATTTTCTTATCATTTCCGGAGTGTGTGATACGTGGGACGTAAGTTTATGAATACATGCAATAATAAATAATTTTTTGTACTTTTTCCTTATTTTTGTGAGAATTAAGGCTAAATTTTGAACTGTCCCTGGTAAGGAAGGCATGCCAAACCACAATATACAGCATAATAAAGATCCTTCCTATGTTCCCAGAAATGACTAACTAAGCTCTGCCTGCTATAAATTTTGCATTTAGAATCAAATAGCTTGTAAGTCAGAAAGCACAATTGAAATAACTCTATACAGATGAAAATTTGTTCTCAAAGGGGATGTGAGTTCAGCTGAATGAATCAAAACCTTTGGCTCACCATCTCTTGTGAAAGTGTTTAGTTAATGGGACACTGACCCAATACTTCAAAACAGACATGTCTTGAAT
Source organism: Channa maculata (assembly GCA_020496755.1). Classification (NCBI taxonomy): domain Eukaryota; kingdom Metazoa; phylum Chordata; class Actinopteri; order Anabantiformes; family Channidae; genus Channa; species Channa maculata. The sequence continues at coordinate 329,791 of CM035609.1, forward strand.
CTGCATGCTACTTCACTTCAGTAAACCAGCTCATTGACTTGACTTGGCAGATAGGCTTATACTGCAGTAACAAATCAATCAGGGCAGATCAATTGCAGCATCAGTGTCAGCTTGTCAATTTCTAGCAAAAGTGATGAACTGATTTTTTAAATCTGGAAACAACAACTGTTGTCTGTCATGTATAATTTCAGTAAGTAATATTTTAGACATTCTTAGATTTGTCTTTAGCTGGGTCAAACATTGTTCAGCCACTTAAGGAGAAAAAAAAATACTTCCAGCATTCAATGAATTTAGGTGTTGCTCATTTAAATATCAGATTAGGAGAGGACCCATGTTTGTCAGAATGAGAGAGTTCCAACATCTTTATGGCTTGTTTTGGTTGATGAGAATTGTTAATTATCTGTCAGGGTTTCAAGGAAGCTAAATACCGTTTCCATTACATCAATATTATTGTACTCATGGAGAGCACAGAAAGAAATGTGAAAAATAATTAATTATACCTCACGCCAACACAATTAATTCATACAACAGATTTGAGAACGTTAAGTATTGTTTTTTTAAGTTGTTTTTTTATTTTATATATTTTAACGTATTTTGTGCCTTGTAGAATTATTAAGTAATTATAAGGTCTCACACTGCAAAAATAAACTTTTTCCACATATTGTTATGTCACAGCCTTATTTAAAAATGGAATAAATTCATTACTTTCCTTAAAGTTCTACAAACAATACATTATAATGACAATGTGAAAGAAGTTTGTTTGAAACCTTTGCAAATGTACCAAAAACAAAAAATCTACATAAGTATTAGTACCACCCTTGCTTAATCCTTTGTTATCTTGGCTGTGTGCTCAGGGTTGTTGTCCTGTTAAATGATGAGCCATTGCCCCAGTCTTAAGTCCAGAGCACTCTGGAACAGGTTTTCATCAAGGATGTCTCTGCACATTGCTGAATTCATCTTTCCCCTCGATTCTGAATAGTCTCCCAGTTCCTGCCACTGAAAAACATTCCTACAGCAGGATGCTGCCACCACCATGCTTTACTTTAGTGATGGTACTGGCCAGGTGGTGAGCGGTGCCTAGTTTCCTCCAAACATGACACTTGGTATTCAGGCCAAAGAGTGCAAACTTTTTTTCATCAGACCAGAGAATTTGGTTTCTCATGGTCATGTGCCTTTCACTGAGGAGTGGTGTCCGTCTGGCAATTCTGCCATACAGGCCTGATTGGTGGAGTGCTGCAGAGATGGTTGTTGTCTAAAAGGTTCTCCTCTCTCCATAGAAAAACACGAGATCTTTCACAGTGACCATCAGGTTCTTGGTCACCTCCCTGACTAAGGCCATTCTCTTGCGATAGCTCAGTTTGGCCAGCTGGCCCTGTTGGTTTCAAACTTCTTCCATTTTCGGATGATGGAGGCCAAAGTGCTCATTAAGACCTTCAATACCACAGAAATGTGCATGTACCCTTCCCCAGATCTGTGCCTCAATACAATCCTGTCTCAGAGGTCTATAGACAATTCCTTGGACTTCATGGCTTGGTTTGTGCTCTGACATGCGCTGTTGACTGTGGGACCTTATATAGACATGTGGATCCCTTTCCAAATCACGTCTAATCAACTGAATTTCCGACAGGTGGACTCCAGTGAAGTTGTAGAAACATTTAAAGATGTAGAAACAGGATCCACCAGAGCTCAATTTGAAGTGTCATGGCAGAGGCTTTGAATAGTTATATATATGTGATTTTAATTTTTAATACATTTGCAAAGATTTCAAAGAAACTTCTTTCATGTTGTCATTATAAGGGTATTGTTTGTATCATTTTAAGAAAAATAATGAATTTGATCCATTTTGGAATAAGGCTGTAACATCACAAAATGTGGGAAAAAGGTCAGCACTGAGAGCACCAAAGCTCGGGACACCTGCAGAAAGGGACAGAGAGAGGGAGACAGAGAAGGAGAAAGACAACATCGGGAGAAAACACACAGAGTTAATGTCATTCAGTGATGACAATTGTGGGGTGAGACAAAAGGAGAGGAGATTTACCAAATATCTGCTCAATCCAGTCAATCTAACCAGTATTTAAACCAGAGTTTTTGTGCAAATTCATCCCTGAGGGATCTAGGACCCTCTAGGGCTCTGATGACACTTCCGTGTAGTGCAGTGTTATTAGGAATGAAAGTGCAACATAAGTCTCTAAACATCACATAAACACCTTCTTTCTCAGCAAGGACCATGTCTAGGGCCGTCCTGTTCTGCCAGGACATCAAGGAAGTGGGTCTGAGCTCCTCCCCCAGCCGTTCTACAGCATCAGAGGTGTGGTTTATGAATTGCTGTTGGTTATAATATATGTAATGTATCCAATCAATTTTTTTTATTAAAGACGCAAAGAAGACTCAAATCCTGCAGCTTTCTGGATTTGTATTCAATGTAACAATCAGAATTCACGTTTCCTCCAATGTTACCACTAAATTGAAAACTGTGTTCTCTTGTCAAACGTGCAGGGCAATTCCTCCTACTCATGCTCTGGTGCTTGCAGGTAGAGCAGAGAGGTGTATGGAGGCATCATGGCTGCCTCCTCTGGCAATTTATTCATAGGGGGCCTTGGAGATGAAACAGCATCAGCTGTCAGGCTCTACACCCTGTTCCTCCTAAGGTGCTCATGTAAACAACCTCTACTGCAGGCCCTGTAACAAGAGAGCTCACTTTCCACCTCACAGCACCACACGTTGTTCCTGTTAGAGATGCATTCTCTTCACACAGGTTTCTCTTCTAATCGGGGGTGTCAAAGACAGAACAGGGAGAGAGACAGAGAGGAGGAGGGGGAGAGTGGGAGCATTTCACAGGAGATGCCTGCGTTCACGGCTCTAAACTCTACATATGAGAAGCAGAGTGTCGCAGAGACGAGCTAACTGTCAATCACAAAGCACCCGCCTGTGGAGGCCTCACATGGTAGGCTGGCACAGGAAAAGACAATGTGCTCCCAGATCATTTACACACTCGAGTGGGAGAGAGTAGTACATCTGCAGCTGGAACAGATTGTTATATGTGTGTTTTGAAGGGTGGGAATTATTCACTATAGAATACATATCTGTTATTTACACAGCTGTGAGGACTCTGCTACTGACATGGAGCAGCAGAGCTTTAGGCCATGAAGGCACCAAAACTTTCTGGGCCATAACACACATCCATCTTTCTGCAAGGATTGCAGGATCACTACAGTTTCGCTTGGATGGTGGTGGACAGTCATAATATTCCAGTGTTACAGGAAAATAGAGAAGTGATGGACAAGAAAGCTGAGGCCTGTATTTTATGTCATGTTTGTTTCTGTGTTTAATGTGCAAAACATTAGGAACCATGAATTTTACTGATGCTCTACATCAGAGAATATAGGTTAAGTCTTAGACATTTCTTGTGATCTAGTGTTAAAATAAAGGTGTCAAACAAGATTTTAGGAAGTGCATCCACATCACGTTTCCATACCCCACGTTTCAAATCCTGTTGCAATATTAAGTGCAGTTTAGCCATCTGATCTGAAACATGCCTTTGAATGCCAAGTCATTGGTCATTGTCAGCCCATAGTTATGTTTTAGAAGGTCACCTACTACCCACTGGCAAATTTATTACAACAATAGCCAGTGTTGTTCCTTCAGTCACTATTGTTTGTGTACTTTAACTGATGTTTGTACTTTGACATTATTAATTTTGTTATTTTAGTGGAGCATAACATTATCAAGGACCAGTGTGTTGTGAAAAATAATCTACTGATCAGGAAGATTCAACATTTCAGGAATGGTCTGCACTTATATAGCACTTTTCTACCTATTGGCACTCAAAGCGCTTTACACTGCTGCTTATTCACCCATTCACACTCACAATCACACTGATGGGGGAGTTGCTATGCAGCTGGCCAACACTCACCACGACCAAGTAAGTTGGGGTTCAGTGTCTTGCTTGAGGACACTTCAACATGTGACTGGAGGAGCCAGGGATTGAACCAACAGCTGTGATATTGGTGGACAACCACTCTACCTTCCTGCGCCACAGTCGCCCCAAGGAGTATATATTATTATCAATACATGCTACAATAAATTGGTTTCAAACTGGGACATAGTTCTGTAAAAGGCAAGGCAGTCATGGAATATTTGAAGCATTATAAACAGGCATTACTTTACTTTTTTGTGGGCATTTAAAAACATTAAGAAAAATTCTGAGTTGCTTCATGCATTTTCAGTGCAATGAATTATTAATGCACATTTTAATTTCAAATAAAGTGTGTAAATTCTGTAAAGCTTGTATGTCATATAACTTGGTTAGCATATCCTACCAGTTTCAATAAACAGATTGGTGAGTGTGTTTTACAAGAGGTAACTTATTTATAACACTGTATAACATTTAACCTTGCACTATGAAGGGTTTACTTAAGCCTCTCTACACTTGCTCTGCACCTGTTTTAAATCTCTGATGTGTTAGAGGCAACAAATTGTGAAAAAGCTATTTAGACAAAAACCCTTTGTGGACAAAAAATACTTTTGATGATGTTAATAAAACTAACAAATCTTTCTGAAGTTTTGCTGGAGACAGTGGTTAGTAAATGTACTAATGTACAGCTGCTAATTAACACGTAGCACATTTACTGCTAGGCACCAAAGAGAAGAAACCCAAATTTAGCTACATGCTGGTGAACATTTACCTCCTACAGAGCAGGATACCTTACCTCTGAGTGACCAGAGGTTGAAAAAACATCCTCTAAAATTAGACTAAGTATTGGGCTTTGATTGACCAGGTAACCAGGTAATCAGGTGACAACGTTACTTTGTGTCTATTGAATTTGATAAGTGTAATTGTAACCAAAGTTTAAACATATTGTGCTATAATCATGACCTTCCACTAACATTAACTGAACTGGTTGTATCCTTTTGACAGTGGTGACTCAGATCATGTTTATTCTGAGGCCAGTCAGTTGCCCTGGTAAACACAATTTATTTTTTCCACGAATCTGTACAGCCAATGCAGTGCAAAATTAGTATTATCTATACAGTCTATACATTATCTACACTGTCACCATAGACTTAGACCACCATAGACCAAGTTATCCTTTGAAAACCCTCATTTGGGGAGAGTCTACATTAGGCTACAGATCATGCTCTCTTAGATCTGCTCCAGGGCTCCACATCCACACTTATCTCTCTGGCAGATGATTGACAGGTCAGGGTTTATTTCCCCTGGGACCTCCTTCAAAAACCCTCCCCACCCCCAATGATCCCTATTCTTTTCTTATTGGATGATCTCCCTTTTTGCTCTCATTACACCCCTTATCTCAGTGCCCTGCTCATAAGGTTTATCTTTTTAATTATGTCGCCGCTAACCTGCCGAAGAGGCTTCATGAGTGCCTATCAGTGGCCAGGGTCTCCTGTGTTCCAGACCTTTCTCCTCCTTGGTCATACACACACATACAGACACAATCCCTTTGGTCCCACATGGACCAGGCCTCCCTCTGTTTCCTAACATACAAAGCCGAACCTTTGTGTTCAGGGTCTATTGACAACAGATAACCTGTTCATGCACAAGCTCAATTATACATTCTGTTTCTCTTCCTCTCCTTTTTTTCAGTCTATCTTTTAAACACCCTGTCTCTGTTTTCCTCAGTTGTTCCCCTTCTGTTTATTCCAATTGTTCACCCTCTTGGTCTCATTTCCTCATCTGCAAGAGGTTTGAAAAGGGCTTTTTTTTTTTGTTGCAGTTCACAGTTCAAGAACAACAAGCTCACATTAGAGATCTCAGCGGGATGGTGCCATCCTGGTTAGTTGGGATCTAGACTTGCCTTTGTATGGTTTTAGAGTCTGACTCAGATACAGTTAGTGCTGGACTTAAGAAGAGCTAAAGTTATTCAGAACCAAAAAACAGGTGCTTACATTACATTGCTATTTTGACTGCTGCAATCATTTTCATATGATTTATGAGAACCTACTGAAGGTGTACAGGTGGAGAAAATCCAGGCCTAGTGTATTACTGCTTTCCAAAGAGAAATACTCACACCACCAAGAAATTGGATGACATCAGCAGTGAACAAGGGTTTTAAGGGGGCAACTGGGGTCAAGTGCCACAGCAGCAAGAGAACATTTAAACCTGTCACCCCTCTTTAGCTCCAGGCTGCCAGGGCTCCATGTGGGCCCACAGACTCCCCCAGGGTTTAACATGCAGTCTTGAACACACACCAGCAGCATGGGGTGTTTGAATAACATGAATCATGGACTCATAACCAGGGTGGTAACTACAAGCTCTGAAACTAGCATTAGAAAGTACCAATTTAGAAAGGATCTTTTTAATTAATGCGAAAGGAAAGAAAAATAGAACTTGTTTGTTTTTCTTTTATCTACTGAATTGATGTTCTTTGATGTTTGTTATGTGTCTAATACCTCGCTGCAAAGCAACTTTCCCTTTAGAAAATAAAAAAAAGTTGAGTTGTGTTGAGATGTGGTGTTATTAATACTATTTTAATTAACATTTTTACAACCCAATGTTGCTATTTTAAATGTTCCCATATGTTTTGATAAATTATTGTGGATGTGTCAGTATTTTCTCTAGATAAATAAACCAGCAACAGTAAGAAAAAGTGGAATATTTCTATCAACAAGGATGAGCCACCTTGTGAAATTCACACTTTGCAATCACAGTCACAGCCTCTCTTCAAATATTTCCCTGCCTTTGCCATCCAGGCTTGTTGACAATGAAGTGCGCAGCCTGTCTGGCATGATATCAGAGGTGAATGTGGATGGGGGGGATAATTGATTTGACTTTGGCGGCAGCAAATCCCTGCGAGGGTTGAGGGCGAACAGAGGAGGAGCAGCCACAAAGTGTGTAATCACTGGGTATCCAAGACACCACAGACAATAAGCCCTCTTAATAAGCCTAATCTCCATCACCGGGATAGAAGAGGAGGCAAAAGAGCCAGGGAAGGCAAGGGAGAGGGAGAGGCACTTCTTTTATGACAGTTAAATTGGTTTTTCTGTGGACTTGTAGCAGGGATTAAGCATAGTGTTAAACCCTTTAAGTGGCCCTGAATACCTTGATATTCATGAAAGCTGGTCACACAGCACAGGCTGTCGCGCTGAGGACGTGAACATGCACACATCTGCTCACACCGTGAAATGTTTTAATGTTTGGGGAATAAAATAACAGAGGGACACGTGATTTGGATGTTCTTACAAAAATGTTAAGGGTTGTTGCTGTTCATTTGGTAATGCAACCATAAATTAGAATTATTTTATAATTTATTGAAATTTTTGGAAATGGAAATTATGAAGTTATTTATTTTGTGGAAATCATTATTTAGAAACAAGTGAAAACAACCTTTCCATTTTTCTCCTGCTCAAGTATGAAAGACAAAACCACATGAGGTATTGAGATATCATGAGAATAAAAATTACTAAAATTCCAGTCTCATTAAAGGTGTGATGTGTTATTTACTCAATAGTTAAAGTTCGTAACAAGCAATCCCCAACCTATCGTCTTTCTAAGTAAATAAATATATATGTCTAATATGACCAGTGATTACAGCATGTTTATTAATCTATTTATATTCTGTTTATATTCTTATACCATTCTGTCCTCTATTAAACCATTCAAACACAAAGTTGAGAAAAAGATTATTCAGGTTTGCATAACAGGTTGGAAATTTGTGGCTCAACAGTTGAGACTGCAATGATTTTTAATTTATATTTTACTGGTAGAACTTTAAGGTTCTCTTACAAGCTGCTTTTAAAGCCTTAGACAACTAAGTGAGAGCTAAGTGAGATTTTATAGTTGGTGGATGTGAATGAACAAATGACAAAACTAAGTCAGGTTAAAGACTCTGCAATAAGATTAAATGATGAACAATAATCTGATCTGCTGAAAGGTCAATAGTACACCTCTGTGTGTTGTCCCCTTTGTGATCATTCTTTATCATTTAGCACGTTCTTCCGTTCTTCAGAAAAGGCAAGTAGAGTAAACACAGAGAGGGTGGAAGGAGTCACAATCACTTTAACAACGCAGGCATAAGTTAGCTCATTTAGCCACACCATAATTTTACAATTTTAAAATTGCCAAACATTTTGTGTTTGATGCAGTATTGTCACCAGAGTCGAGAGAACAGCAAATGACAAACAGTAGCTTTAGCATTCGCCAAACTTCCACATGCTAGCAGCTTTCTGAACAGGACAATCCCTCCATGAGCTGTGGGACATGTGCATCTTAAAAACTACACTTTGTTATGCTACTCCAGACCACACACACACACAGGCTCACACCATCTTTGTCTCTCTCTCTCTGTCTGTCTCTCTCTCTTTCTCACATACAAACAGCTAAGTGGATTACACACTGATGATTTGTGTTTGAGCAAAATTATTTAGTCACGGAGAGCACAGCGATTCAAACCAAGGATTAGGACACTAGCATGTCATCCGTTTGGTCAGCAAGCATGTCTAATGGCATCAGTGATTTAGCATGTCATATGTGTCAGTCAGCATCCAAGTTAACAGGATGAAATGGATGCCATGTGCAGGCTGTACAGGAGGAAAGCAACTGGATAACCAGCAGCAAACAGTGGTGGAGTAGAGAAAGCTGAGTTCTTCCTTTCAGGTGTCTGCTTCCCATTAAAACCAGAAGCAGAAAAATTACCTTACTGGGAGCTTTACTTTTGTCAGACTTTACTGTTATCACAAAGGTTATTCAAAAGCAGATTCACACTGATTTGACGTATTTTTTACAGTAAATGGTAAATGGTCTGCACTTATATAGCACTTTTCTACCTTTTGGTACTCAAAGCACTTTACACTGCTCCTCATTCACCCACTTCTACTCACAATCACACACACACTCACACATCGATGGGGGAGCTGCTATGGAGCTGGCCGACACTCACCCAGAGCAACTAAGTTGGGGTTTAGTGGAGGAGCTGGGGATCGAACCAGCAACTGGGGATGGGTGGAAGACTCCTGTGCAGTTTTTACTGTATGTTCATGTAAGACGCACATAATATTAATCCATGGCACTTTTTACTGTGGGCCATTAATAAAAATAAAAACAATTAATAAAGATTCATTTTTTCATCAACATGATATTTAAATTACATTCAGCTAGTACAAATATTCATCAGGAATTATTTAAAGGTCATTTTTAATTCATGTATGTAGGGGGGATGCCAACTTTTGCACTGAATTAATTTTCATTATTTTACCTTTTTTAACATACTCCTTGACCATTTATTTAGACTTCTGATGATAAAATAAAATGTGTACAAGCTGAATGTAATTTAAATATTTTGTTGATGAAAAAATATTTTGTTTTACTTTTTTGCCATTTCAAAATTAGGGAAGGCAAACTTTTACACCCAACTGTGTAAAATAATTAAAGATACAAAATATTACAAAAATATGTAGCTTGTCAGGTTACTACTCTTCTTATAAGCGCTGATGTGATTTTTAGGGGAATTTAGATAGATTGAATCTGTCAAAGATGGTGCAAACTGATTTAGATCCACTTCATCCCCCAAAGATCTTGTCAGAAACTATAAAAGAAAGTTTGAAGGCTTTTTTGTGTTGCTATTTTTATATTTGTATTGATTGAATTTAAATGTATTTTTTTTGTTATATTTTCTTTACATCTTCGTCTTCATCACTTTCTTTAAATCTCCCAACATGATCATGACCCAACATGAGTAGTGATGCCAATTGTTTTCTCATTTTTACTAGTCTATTGTAAACTAAATAGATTTAAGAAAGATCTTCTTTAGATAAAATATTTAGAATTTCCATGTCTAATGTTTTTCACCAGGGTTTTTAAAACCTCTAAATGCAAAAAGACATAAATGTCACAAACTTAGCCTAACCTAAACAATAGATGAGGGCTATAACTGTAAAATGAAACTCGTCTAGTGAAATGTTTACTTTGGATTAATATAACAGTATTTCAGTTATATGTTCCACTGTGTTTCACTATAAAACTGTCATTTATTTAATCAGAAATAAATAGTTACCCTTTCTGACATGTCAAAAAGACTTTCATTTCACATTTTAAGCCACTTGATACTTGATACCCAAACTGTAACTTTGTTAAAATCACAATTTATTTCTGAAATAAAATAAGCCTTGTTCTCACAGCAATACTGCAATGTAGGCAACACAGAATTATTGACAGAATTTGTCTTAATAAAATATGTGTTAATATGTGTTAAATATACCTCGTAAATGATGCCAAAAAAATATCTTAAAAGACGAGAGCTTAAGCAAAAGTGAACCTCTCATCCAAAGACAACCACATATCATCATGTTTGTAAGCCACATCCTCAGTATGTAAACCTCAAAAATGTTGACCTTTTGGCCTGCAAACCACTTTTCAAACTGCTGCTCCACACATATCCCAAGAGTGAAAAAGAGCGTCTTCAATTTTCTTTTGTACCTTTCCAGCAGAGGGAAAGAGGGGACAAGTCGAAATCACAGAGGGGACCGTGACAATGCCTTTGAATTTTCAGACCCTCTCTGAGAAAATTCGGTTTGACCTCCATGACTGAATGGCTGTGGAGATTGTGTCAGGGCAGGAAATCACTGTATGATGACAATGCCATATGCGATTAGACACAAACTCAGTTTGTGCCTGAGCTGAACCACAGTCTGCCTTTGTGCTCAGGCAACCAACACTGTGGAGGGATCTCATGGATGTGGTGACAAGTGCCTTGATGAAAGACCTTCACTGCTCCCTAGACACATTTTAGAAATTGTTAAGAAATGGTTTAGCTCTGCAGGTGGTAGTGGTTGTCTTGGTTGTTTTTTATGAGTGCATGCTACAGTTTTATGGATGTGAAAAAACATCTCAAAGCATTCTTCTCTCGAATATTTTTGTCAGGACATTATCTATCTTCACAGGTGACTATGAGATTCTGTACTACCTGAGTCTAGATCTGAGATGCCAAGTGTTATCCCACTCTACTGACACTGTTCTTGACCTGTCTTTGCAGTGGTGCCCCTGCCCACTGGATCCCCACCGGCTGGACGTCTGTGGAAAGTTAGTGACTTGAACATTTGTCACAAAGCATGGCTGTTCATGTGTGACCACATCATTGTTCCTGCTCACCAAAAGTCCCTGCTTTGATGTGTGTGACTCCTGTGTCCATGGATATGGCTATCCCCCAGAAGATGCTTCTAATGCACATTTAGCAAGAACAGACCTTTTGCTTTTTATTCAAGTCAAACTGTAGCACTACATCCCTCTTCCTAAACTGAAATAGAAAATACGATTGCACGTACTAAAAATTACCAATGATGCAATAAAAATTACACTCTCGTGGGTGGAAGGAATTCACCTTTTGGGGGCCCCCAGTGTATTTGGGTTGGAGGGGTGTGTCAGTATTGGGGCCACTATCATGTTTGCTCAGAAGCTAGCAGGTTGCCATGGGAACAGGAGGCCACATGCAGACGCCTTTTTGATTGACACATGTTCAATGTAGAGCTTCTGAAGACGACTAAACAATATATGCGGAAGTCATCCATTAGTCTGGTTACAAGTCTTTAACCCTCCACCTGATATCTCTTTGAAAGCTCTGTGTGTGTATGTGTGTGTGTGTGTTTGTGTGTTTGTGTGTGTGTGAGAGAGAACTGGTTTTATAACATTCAATAGCACCTTCAATGGGCTGTTTGTAGGTTAAAATCCTCAAATTTAGATTAGTGTTGGTTAAAGTATGGGCAACTCTATGACAAAGACTGTCCTCATAAAGATAAATGGGTATGTGTGTAAGCAACCCCTCATTCACCTTTCAAAGCACTAATCATATCCAATAGTTTTATTATGTGTTTTATTAGATGTAGGGGCTCATCAGTGGCAGAGAAAAAAAGATTAATATTTAATCGTTATTTTTTACAAGAGAAATCTTTCTTTACAGTTAGATATTTTATCTGCTAAAATTCCCCAAAATTTAAACAAGACAAACGGTGTAGTCCATAATATGACTGTCCTGTATTTATTCTCTGTGGTCAGTGCAGTCAGATTGTTGACAGTGAGATGTGTAGTGGTGTGCCCCCTACTGGTCATCAACAATACTACATGGACAGGAGACCGTTTCAGTGCAAACAGCAATTAATACAAATGATGAATTAAATCTCAACATGTTCCAAATACAAATAAATTACAGAGAATAAATGTTATTATAGGTTAAAGTGTACAGTATCACACATGGCAATTTAGTATCACACATAGTCAATTAAGTATTTCTGAATTTGAATCACCTCATAACAAGTACAACTTACAAGTAAAATATTTTGCATTTAAAAACGTTACTTACTGTAAGTAAATCTACAATCAATCTACAAACAGTATTAGATCAATAAATACTTCAAGTACCAAAAATACTCTTGGCAGAATATCTTAATCACATAAATAATATGTTATTATTGAATTATAATTCTTGATGCATTCTTGTGCTTTGTTGTTGTTGTTGTTGTTGTTGTTGTTGTTGTTGTTGTTGTTGTTACTTATGTAAAACTGAAAAAACCTTAAATAATATGTCCAAATTATGATATTTGAAATCAAGTGAAATCAAACCAGGATGACAAAGAAAATGGAAATATTCTTATTTACTATATATTATAGTAAAGGAGAAATACCTAAGTAGAGTACTTAATTAAATGTATGTGGTTATTTTATACAACTGGTCACATTACATAATATCTTTTATAGCTGAAAGCCTTGAGCACAAAATTATTCTTACTTTTGAACTTAAGAGGGAAACACAGAGAGGGACTTGTACATGACAGTACATGACTGTATCTTTAGAAGATATTTGCTTAAATGTATAAACTCAAACTGCTGGAAGTTTGTTTTAGCTTATTTATTTAAACCAAAATACATTTCTGCCCAGAACAAGAACTGTGATTTTTGAATGACCACAGCAAGTAAAATCTCTGTCTCTGGCCTGACACACATGAAACTTTGTGAGCATTTGTGGCTTTCTGAGGGTATCATGTAAAGTTTGCAAACAGGTGTAGGACAAATAAGACATTTTAATATTGGTCACTGATAAATAATCAAATTGCCCAACCCTAAATGTGATGCAACCTTAAAAACCTCAAATTATTAACAACCATGAATTCCACTAATCTACACTCTTCATTAATTTATTCATTCATGCACTCGTTCATTGTCTGCAGTTTGTGCTCTGTGGATGGAACAGTAAACTGAACAGGGAGTAATAAAAAACAATTAGCTGCTTTTGGCAAAAAACATGCATCCCACCTTAGACCAGTTTTATATTCATTCTCCCTCAGCAATTCTAGGCCTTGTCTAGACTTTAACTGCTTCTCATGGCCGTTTTGGGGCTCTCTTATTAAAAGACATGCTGACAGCGCAAAGCATCTATTGCTCTGGCTGGGAATATGACTGTGCCAATGCTGCTGTTGCTGCAGGAGCTGCTGTTGGTGCTGCTAAGCCACATAATTCCATTATTACCTCTATTCCAGCTCCCTTTTACAGAGCTGAAGAGAGTGCCGACACTGGTGGAATAGGAGACTGATTGTGATTGATGGCTTCCCATTAGCAAGTCTGTTATTGCTCAGGCTGGGAGGAACGACCACTGACTTGTAACACAACACATTACCTGGGTGTCTTTCCCCAGCCCCAGCTAAGATCTGCTTAAATAAAATATAGACCCTCTCTCCAAGATCCTCATTTACTGCTCTAGGCACTGCGACTGTTATCCTATCAGCTATGATTTGCTGAGAATTCCCACTCAATAAACACATCATTAGTATTCATATTAACTGGAGCCAGTGTTGGAGATGCACTCCTCTCTCTGTCTGCTGTATGTCCTCATAGTAGATGTATCTGCCAGGACTGATTTTCTTCTTCCTCTTCTTTTTGGTGTTCCCTGTCAAAATGATTGATTGGGACCAGGGCATAGAGTGTCCTGCATTACCCCAACAAATGATCTGGCCCTTGCTTGCAGACCTTGGCCAGAAAGAAATCAATATTTCACCATTAAAATCTATCAGAGGGGAGTTAGGGCAGTGGCTGTCAGAGGCGACACTATCAAGCTACTGCAACATTAAACCTGACACCTACAGCACATGCGTAATCAATATCTAGTGGTTCACAGATCATTTGTGGTCACCTTTTAAGCATTGATGGATGTCTCCTGGGGCAGTGATTCATGTTGTGACACAGTTTAACAGGGTTTTATTTCAGTTTAGATGGTCATCCCTCAGAGACGAGCTGGAGATGGAGCACTGTGGTTCCCCACTAACACCTATTTCATTGCATTTGGCCTGTCCTCAGCGATTACTGTGTGGCTTTTATAGGTTTTGTGCCTCGCTATGTGTGGAAAACACCTAAGTGTGTGCAAGGTCAACCCTAGCAAGTTTTACATTGGATGTCAAAAGGATAGCAAGAGGTTTTGGTGACAGAGACTTCTGTTGCTGCAGGTGATGGTTTAAAATAGTGCAGGTAAAAATGTAGATCAGTGTATTATGTTATGCTTTGCGGAGCAGGCCAGTGTGTTGTCTATATTAACACCACTAAACTGAATTTTACACCAACAGGATGATGACTTCCATACTCACCTGTACATCCAGCTCAGCATTTAACCAAAGTCCTGCTCAGGTGTTCTGTTCAGCCTCATGTTTACTCACACTGTTCTATTTCTGTGTACTTTAGCCTGTTGAGACCTAATCAGTATAAAGTACTACAGGTTAAAAATGCAAGTATCTATGTTGATGAGGCATTTTCTTTCATGTACCACAGAAAACAATAAAATGTGATACAGGTTGGCCCATCTGAATAAGGTTTTGATGCCAAAACACAGCATTCTATAGCAGTATAACCATATGTTCTAGTCTTCTCTCATTCAGTCTCCACAATTAGCAGATTTGATTAATAAATGCAACTGGAGAGGTTATCTTACATTGTGCCGTGGTGACAGTCAGTATTTCGACAGAAATGAACAATGGGCTCTGTTGTTACATACTACTGTGTATGTGATTATGGCCTTTGGTTGCATTCTCACTCAGAAAGCTGTTTTGGTTCGGGTAGGTTATTTCATGTACAAAAAGAGACAATAAAAAAGGAACAAATATATACCATTTGTAAAGAAAAAAATCCTTATACTGACAGACAGAATCGTACAGCTCTGAAAGGCAAGCCTCTCAGCAACTGAATGAGAAATGCAAGTTTGCATCAACATGACTGGCTAATTCAGCACTTTACAGATCCAACTTTTTTGTATAATGCAGGAAACGGCTACTGGGTCCCTGCAGTGTAGCACTATTCAAATGAATAAGACTAGCTGTGTTTTCCACACAGAGTGAAAGTATGTGAATACAGCCTCAGTGTGCTTTTTGCCTCAGAACTCACCAAAAACTTTCCTTCTCTTTTCAATTGTCCAGTTTAAATGGGGTACATGCACATATAGACACACTTTATTTTGTTTAGTGTGAACATAGTCTGACACTAGCGTAAAGGTACAGTGTGCATACATTTTTGAACAAAACAATATATGTCATGTCATGTTTGGGAGAGATGTGGGAATGAGCACCTACCCATCTGCCGATCGCAATGTGGCAACTAATATCTGGATTAACATTAAAAACCAATTACTGGATCATAAAACACAGGAATATTAAAGAGGTGGGTCAAAGCCAATCATTGCTCTCCACCTGTATGAGGACAATGATTGGCTCCTGTTTTGTCTCCTCTTCACTAAATATATGAGAGCTCTCAACCTTGTCTCCTGACCCTCATTCTGTGAAAGGAGATAATTGCTTGTCAGGAATAAATAGAGAGATTAATGAATTCATTAGTGGTGGGGAGTTTAGCTCTTCGGAGCAGCACTTACTGCTATGACACATCACGCCTATTGTTTTACTAGCTAGTTAGCCTTGAACAATAACATTCACACAGCAAATTGCCTCATACACACAGAGAAACCATGTCCTTCTACTGGAATTCAGCAATAATGCAAACAAAGGCTCTTTAAATCCTGATTATTCATCTTAATTACTTGTGTCTATAAGAGCTTGTGTCTGTAGGAGCTGGTACAAGACAGGACACATTAATCCACATTAGCAGTGAACACTGTACCAGTTGATGTGTGCAATTCTGCAGTGGGACTACAGCTTATTGTGCAGCATTTGTGCCAGACACGTAGTATCTGCACTTAATTAGGTGGAGGGGGAGTTATCTTATACAAAATCTCAAACAATGTTTCAAATTTACTAATATTTTCATATAATTTCAATTAGTAAGACTAAGTCTGTTATTGGAAATTTTTAATTTTTAAATTAGGTTTTTTGACTTATGTCCACATTATACATGACTACTGTCTACTAGCATGTTGACTAGCTTACAGACATGCTCTGCATAACATATTTGCTTATCAGCATGTACCTCCTTTGCATCACTGCGGTTAATTTTTACTGGCTCTCCATTAACTTACAATCACTGGTAAATCTGGTTTTATGACCATTTCAGCTGTTTGAAATTCTTAAAATCTTCAAATGAGAACTGAACCTAGTTTGTCTTGTCAATCTATTTATAAAGCTTTCAGACCCATATTTTTCCATTTTTGTTGTGTTGCAGCCTGATCAGTTGTTATAAATCATTGTTTTCTAATAATTAAACTTTTTTCAATTCAATTCAACTTTATTCATATAGCGCCAATTCACAACAAAGTCATCTATCTGAACTTTACAGAATAAAGTCAAGACTATGAAGATGTATAGAGCCAACAATTCCCCCTGGAGCAAGCCATAGTCAACAGTGGAGAGGAAAAACTCCCTTTAACGGAAGAAACCTCCAGCAGAACCAGGCTCAGGGTGGACGGCCATCTGCCTTGACCCGTTGGGGTGAGTGGAAAGTGGAGAGAGAAAAGAAAAGAGCAACAAAAAGCAACAACAAAACATCGGGCAGATTGGTAGGACCAGTAGCTGCACACTGGAAGAAACACAGCTTCAAAGCTGGGGACACCTGCAGAAAGGGACAGAGAGAGGGGGACAGAGGGAGAGAACACACAGAGTTAATGACATACAGTGGTGACAATTAAGGGGTGAGAGGAGAGGAGAGATGGTCAAGAGGAGGAAAGGAGCTCAGTGCATTGGGGGGTGGGTCCCCCAGCAGTTTAAGCCTATAGCAGCATAACTAACTATAAGCTTTATTAAAGAGGAAGGTTTTAAGCCCAGACTTAAAAGTAGAGAGGGTGTCTTCTTCCCGAATCTGAACTGGGAGCTGGTTCCACAGCAGAGGAGCTTGATAGCTAAAGGCTCTACCTCCCATTCTACCTTTAGAAATTCTGGGAACCACAAGTAGGCCTGCATTCTGACAGCGAAGTGGTCTACTGGGATGATATGGTGCTATGAGGTCTTCTATATATGATGGAGCCTGACCATTCAGAGCTTTATATGTAAGAAGCAGGGTTTTAAATTCTATTCTAGATTTAATGGGAAGCCAATGGAGAGAAGCTAGTGAAGGTGAAATATGATCTCTCTTGCTAGTTCCAGTCAGTGCTCTTGCTGCAGCATTTTGGATTAATTGCAGGCTCTTTAGGGAGTTACTGGGGATCCTGAAAGTAGGGAATTACAGTAGTCCATCCTAGAGGTAACAAATGCATGGACCAGTTTTTCTGCATCACTTTGAGACAGGATGCTCCTAATTTTGGCAATGTTCCGTAGGTGGAAGAAGGCTGTTCTAGAGATTTGTTTTATATGTGAGGTAAAGGACAAATCCTGTCAAAAATAACTCCAAGGTTCCTTGCAGTAGTACTGGAGGCCAGACTGTAGGGCAACTGTGGTGCAGGCAGGTAGCACGGTTCTCCACCAATCTCACAGTTGTTGGTTCAATCCCCGGCTTCTCCGGTCACATGTCAAAGTGTCCTTGAGCAAGACACTGAACCCCAACTTAGTTGCTCCCGGTGAGTGTTGGCCAGCTGCATAGCAGCTCCCCCATCGGTGTATGAGTGTGAGTGGGATTGTGAGTGTGAATGGGTGAATAAGAAGCAGTGTAAAGTGCTCTGAGTGTCAATAGGTAGAAAAGCGCTATATAAGTGCAGACCATTTACCATTTACATATGCCATCTAGAGTAACGATATGGTTGGACATCATATTTCTGAGATTTTTGGGCCCAAATACTATAACTTCAGTTTTGTCTGAGTTTAGAAGTAAAAGATTGTGGGACATCCAGGCCTTTATGTCTTGTAGGCTTGCTTGTAAGCTTTATTAACTGATTATTTTCATCTGGTTTCATAGATAAATATAGCTGGGTATCATCAGCATAGCAGTGGAATAAATCCACAATATCCCATAAGAACAAAGTGAAAACTGGATTTTAGAATTGTCTGTACATTTATTAATAAGAAAGGACTGAAATATTATAGGCACATAACTGCTCAGACACTTTGGAACTCTTGAACTTTAGCTCCGGTGCTTCCTTTTACTTTTGAACATTGCTGAGATGTTTCTATACCTTGATTGGAGTCCACCTGTGATAAATTAAATGGATCAGACATGATTTAGAAAGGCACACACCTTTCTACAGAAGGCTTCACAGCTGACAATCCTGCAAGTTCCAAAGATTGTTTGAGGAGATTGGACAGTTCAAGAAGGACAGTTCAAGAAGGACAACCAAAACTGAACTCCACTTATTTTGGATTAGTGGCTAGAGGAAGGCCTCTCCTCATTCCAAACACATGAAACTGCACTTGGAGTTTTCAAAAAAAAAAAAAGCACCTTGTAGACTCTTTGAGGTTTTTTTGTCTGATGGAACAAAGATTGAACTCTTTGGCCTCAATTCTAAACATAACGTCTGAAGGAAACCAGGCACTGCTCATCACTTGCCCAATACCAACCTTACATTGATCAAAGTGCTGGCAGCATCATGTGTGGGGTGTTTTTTAGCAGCAGAGACTGCGAGACTGGTCTCTTTTAAGGTAAAGCTGAATGGAGTACTGAAGTTAGCTGAAGGTTCATCTAACAATGTGACAACAATCCTAAGCACACCACCAAGACAACATAGGAGTGGCTTAGGGACAACTGTATGAATGTCCTAGAGTGGCCCAGTTGGACATATCTGGAGAGACCTGAAAATGGCTGTCCACTGACGGTTCCCATCCAACCTCACTGAGCCTGATTGTGAAACAAGAATGGCACAAAATCCCCCGATCTAGATGCGTGCAAAGCTTGTTGTATTACACCTAAAAGATTCGAAGTTGTAATTGCTGCCAAAGGTGCTTCAACAAAGTACTTACCAAATGGTCTGAATACCTATGTACATGTAATATTTCAGTTTTTTTATTTTATTTTATTTTATTTTACTTTAGCTGGAAATTGAAGGTGTGATGTTCAATGTTGTTAGTGGTTATGCCCCACAGGTAGGATATGAGTTAGATTAGAAGAAAAGGAAGAGTGGTTAGTGCAGATTTCAATGGACATGTTGGTGAAGGGAGGGAGATACAGCGTAAGGTGAAGGTAGAGGTGGCAAAGGCCAAACAAAGAGCATATGAGGACTTGTATGTTAGGTTGGTCACTAAAGAGAGAGAGGTGGATTTGTACAGGTTAGCGAGGCAGAGTGATAGAGATGGAAAGGATGTGCAACAGGTTAGGTGATTAAAGAAAAGTATAGAAATGTGTTGACAGATGCCAGAAGGGTGATGGGAAAAGTGAAGGAGAACTTTGAAGAGTTGATGAATGAGGAAAATGAAAGACAACAAAGGGTAAAAGAGATGACTGTTGTGGAGCAGGAAGTAGCAAAGATTAGTAAGAAGTGAGGAAGGCATTGAAGATGATGAAGAGTGGAAAGGCAGTTGGTCCTGATGACAAACCTGTGGAGGTATGGAAGTGTCTAGGAGAGGTGGCAGTAGAGTTTCTGACTAATTTGTTTAACAAGATCTGAGAGAGTGAGAGGATGCTGAGGACTGGAGGAGAAGTGTACTGGTGTCGATTTTTATGAACTATGTAGATGTGCAGAGCTGTGGCAACTACAGAGGAATAAAGCTGATGAGCCACACAATGAAGATGTGGGAAAGAGTAGTGGAAGCCAGGCTAGGGGCAGAGGTGAACATTTGTGAGCAGTGATATGGTTTCATGCCTAGAAAGAGTCCAACAGATGAAGTATTTGCTTTGAGGACATAGGAGTAGCATAGTGTCTTCGTAGAGTTAAAGAAAGCGTATGAAAGGATGTCAAAAGAAGAGCTGTGGTTTTGTATGAGGAAGTCTGGAGTGGAAGAGAAGTATTTTAGAGTGGTGTAGGACGTGTATGAGAGCTGCAAGACCGTGGTGAGGTGGGCTGTAGGTGTGACAGAGGAGTTCTATTAGCAAGTGCTTTGGTGATGATTTTTAGATCTGTGTTGATAAGTGAGAGAGGCCGGTAACTGGAAGGATGGGTTGGGTCTTTGTTGGGTTTTAGTAGAAGGGTCATGATGGCTGTATTCGTGTGTGTAAGTATTTTAGATGTAGATTTTATTTCTGTGGTTACTCTGTAAAATAATGGTGACAGTATTTGCCAGAAGTGTTTTGTAGAATTCTGCTGGAAATCCATCAGGACCACGTGATTTATTATTTGGCATTTTAATTAGTGCTTTATGTAGTTCATCAGTTCACATGGTCTTGGGATAGCGTTGGCAGTTAGAGCTTGTTTAGAAAGGTGTCTATATCTGACTGATTAACACTATGATCAGGGGAGTGTAGGTTACTGTAGAAATTTTGAAAGACCTTATTGATATCCTGTGTGGATCCTTATAGATGGGATGATTGCTTTTTCTTTTTTACGTTGGAGTTGATTTGCTAAATATTGACCTGTCTTGTTGCTATATTGGAACTGTTCATATTTAAGTTGCTGAATAAGGAATTGTGTTTTTCTATGTAGGATAGTGTCATATTGTATTTTATTATAGTTGAAATCATTTTGTTTGTTCACTGGGATTAATGGAATGTGAAAACGACCATAAGAGGAGTTAATCATAATAAACTAATAAAAGTTGTTGTTGGGTTCTCTCCATACATCTTTATACTCTTGACTTTATTCTGTAAAGTGCCTTGAGATGACTTTGTTGTGAATTGGCGCTGTGAGAATAAAAGGAAATGATTTCCATACAGTGGTGAGACCAATCATGTCTTAGGGCTTAAAGACAGTTGCACTGAAGAAAAGACAGGAGGCAGAGCTGGAGGTAGCAGAGATTGAGAGCAGAGATGTTGAGGTTCTCTTTGGGAATGATGAGGATGCATAGGATCAGGAATAAACATCAGAGGGACAGCTCATGTTAGATATTTTGTAGATAAAGTCAGAGAGGCCAGATTGAGGTGTTTTGGACATGTTCAGAGGACAGACTGAATATATTGGTAGAAGGATGCTGAGGATGGCGCTGCCAGGCAGGAGGTCTAGAGGAAGAAAAAAAGAGGAGATTTATGGATGTAGTGAGAGAGGACATGAAGTTAGTTGGTGTGAGAGAAGAGGATGCAGAGGACAGGGTTAGATGGATGCAGATGATTCGTTGTGTATTTTCTATGCAGTCGCCTCTGTACCAAGTCATGTATTATTATTATTCTATTGGGGTTTTAGGACAACTTGTAAAATGTTAAATTAAAACAGTTGTTCTCCTTGAATTATATTCTGTTTACTAATAGTCCTAACAAAAATGCTGGTGATGTATATAAGAAAGTACAGCTGCTAAAGCAATACAGAAGACAATGAATTTCTCAGGCATTTAGCAAAAGGGCTTGGTATTTATTTCATCAAAACAAACTGCACATTCAGAGGCTGTTAAATTAGGGAAGATTTCATCTGTTTAACCACTTTAATTCCTAATTCCTATAATATCTCATACTTCAACAAAGGGAGCTACAGTGCTGATATACCCTCCTATCCACACAAAAAAAAAAAAAAAAAAAAAGAAAAAGGTTCCACATCTTATTAATTATATCATGAAAAATTACAAAAACACTGTTTTAAACTGTGATTATATGCATCATCATTTTTACAAACATATTTTTTTAAGTTCCCTTATGGGATTCATTCTTGCAGCTTACACTTACACTAATGCTTGTCATTTATATGCTGCATGTTCTTAATTATTACTTTCTACTAATCAACCTGTTCATCTGAACAAAAAACAAAAACAAAAAACACTGTCTAGAGAACAACAACTTACAACACTGTTTTCACCCTGTATTTGTGGTCTATTTAGTTAAGGAAACGCTTTCTGTAGATCCAGAGACTCAACTCACAACACTGTAAGTATGTCATAACCCTTGAAAAATATTGCAAATTTTCTGTTCATATTCTGTTAGTTCTTACATCTTAAATGATCATATAGGCTAATCTAACAACATTAAAGTTTATTTAATTCTAGGTTAGGTTCTACCTTTTATCCACTGTCATAGTGCACACTCACTATCAAGCTTCTAGAAAGAAAATAATTGTTAGTAATGTAGTATGAACACAATAAGCTGGGAAATTTGGCATTTCAGGTGTTTGGGGTAAAGCAAATTAACTGAAAAGGCTATAGATGAGTTCTGTACACATGTTGATCCCTGAAATGAATAACTGGTGTAACAATAAGGCAATTTATAATCAGAGCGAGTGTTCATGGATGAAACTAATTTCCCCTGCAGGTGTAAATCACAAGTGTACCATTTACCAAAACCTTTAGTGTGTTACACAGATGATATAAAAACTCTATTGGTTTATGTATCCTTTCTTTGGATATGATGATATTGTACATGTCGATGTACCCGGAAGAAATACGTACTGGTGCTGAACACTGAATGCCCCTTGCCCTCACAGCCAGGAAAGACACGTGCGCAGTACACATCAAGTTTCCTTTGTCAGGAAAATTTAAATGTGGATATAAGCCAATTACATACAATAGAAGGTCTGTATATGCCTGTAGATGTATATCACTAGACTGTGTGTTCACTGATAGGTGAAGGATGAAAGAATTAGGAGATAAGAGAAGTTCAAAACTGACTGTTTGGCACAATGGAGCCAAAGGTTTCAAACATCTGAGCTGATCTGAAGAACGGTGGATGCTTCGCTGCTAATCCCTTTCTAGATAAGTAGATATACACTGCAATAAAGAAAACAGAACTAACTTCACTATCATTGTTCTCCTCAGCTCAGGTTAGAATGAAGCCAAACACTTCTTCCTGCTCTGAATGGCCTGAGAGCCAAACAAAAATACTCTCTTGTCCAGTGAATAGGTAGGCTCTGGTAGCCAACGAAAAGCTCAGCTTTTTGGACGTGCATGACTGGCCAGGGCCAGGGACACGTCCATCAGGTCCTGGTCTAGGCATTATGCAGATATTTTCTGATAATCTGCCTCTGTCTTTAGGTCGTTGCAAAGATCCTTTGTAGCAGAAGCCTGATGAAGCCAAGAATCCTCAGTCGAGATGCATCTTTTCCTGGATGAATTTATATTCATACTAAAAAAACAAAACAAAAAAGAACATAAAAACACAGAAAAGTGAAATCCATTTAAATCCAATTTCATGGTCAGCTTTAAGTGTATACCTCTGGACAATGAAACAAGCATGGCACTAACGTTTTTTTCATTGCAGTCAACCTAAGCAAACCAGCATGAATCTAAAATTAAGAGTTTTAACAAAGCAGATTTACTGAAAGGATTTCTTACCAAGGCTAATTGCCGTCCTATGTTTCCGATAGTTATCACCCCCGCAAAGAAGATACAAGGTAACCAGGAACGAATGTAAAGAAAATCTGGAGAAGTATACCTGTGCAGAGAAGAAGTAAACTACAGCAACTTTTTTTAAATAATATTGTATTTGCAAACTTTAATCATCGGAAATCTCAGTCATTTACGATTAAAATTTGTATTAACCTGCAAAACATAGTGCTTTCAGAAATCTTAACCAAGTATTTATGTTGGAGGATGTAGCTGTATAAATGTACAGGTAAAACAGGGGCCAGCTGAAAATTGTGCTGCCACACAGCTAAAATCTGCATAACATAATTCAGTTACTGGAATCTTTAGTATACAATACACATTTTTTTCCTTTTCAGCTTATTATTCCAAAGGGGTCATTAGAAATTTGATTTTTCTTAGATAACCTGCAATCCCTTTTCTTCCTCCCTGTACTGTATTTCAAGGCTTTTCATCCACTGCTGTTGATTATGTATACGTGTATTTGAAAACTCTAAGGAGAGGTCAGAGGGAACTTACTGAAAGACTCCGTTGTAAACTAGGAGTTGGGTGGCCAGTGTTGCCAGCAGGGCGATGCTGACTCCCAGCCCAAAACCGCTGCGCGACCGGTCAAATGTCCACCACAGACCAATGGAGAGCGCTGCAAGAGTTAGAGACAGCTGGATGTTGTTGGCAAAGTCCACTTTCTGACATAGCCAGAGTCAAGGTCCAGGTGAGGACACCTGTACAACTTAACATTTCATCAAGCTGGACATGAAACCATGTGAATGAAAGCCTTTCTCTGACACTGCACTTAAACCACTGTTGAGAAAAATCCAATATCAGCCAATCAAAGTCTTAGGCAGATTGATTTTGTTTCACATTAACATGCAAGTATGTAGGTAAGCCATATCATATATTTTCTAACATAATTAAATCCCATAATAGAGATTGTTCTCGGTTTTGACAGTTAGCATGTACACATTGTAGGGTGGGCACATGAGCATATAAACACAACAGGCTTTGTACTAAAGGACTTGCAAGATAAAGTTTGAAAAATCTCCGGAACGGCTCACTTTGAGATTTGGGGTCTCACATAAACGCATGTGTGAAAGAGGCTTAAGTAAAGAATAATATAATTTATTAACTGTTAATTACCAACATTATCAATATGAATGAATTATTGTTACACATTTTTTTCAGCCCAGTAGAACAGCACCATGTACATAAAGCCCAAAGCTCAAAGGATACAGCACTAGCATGGTTGATACCCACAAACACAGCCACGCAGCGCATTACGCTGGACCATTCCCGCTTGAACTTGTGTGGCTCACCCAGGCAGCTGTCAATGCAGGGATACAACAGTCCAATCATTGCTGGGGAGGGCAAAACAAAAAAACAGATCAGAAAAACAAGAGGTAAAAACCAAATTTCACTGCTGTGGTAGTTAACATGTCTGACACAAGGATTACCTAAACCTGGGGACACCATAGTTCCACCAAATATCACAGATTTCTAGTCTCTCATAATCTGCAAGTAACACACAGTTAACAACTGAATAAACTGGGGGCAACGCACTTAACGACTGGTCTGTAACGACTGGATGTTCTAGACTCCAAATCCCGCGTGAACAGGAATTCTCACATGTTTTTGTACCCAAACTAATATCACAGCAACTCAGAACTTTTTATTACGACATTTTATGGGTGACAAAAAAAAAAAAAAAAAAGGCAGGAAATTCACCGATGGAAAAGCGAGGACAACACGGGATACAGTCTACAGAGAGAGATGAATGTAAAATAACTTATAAAACAACACTACTTCATGTAAAACTGTAGTTACTGACGTTATTTGATAGTTTTGCATGCCTGCTGAGAATGCAAAAGTCGGCCTAACTAACGGCAGAGCACCATTCGTAAATGTTAAACACGTTTAAACTAATTGATGCGAGAATGACAGGGAGTCTTAAGACTGATAGGTAGAAAAGGGCTAAATAAGTGCAGGTCATTTACCATTTACTGTTTGTTTCAATAGGATATTAGCTCAATGTTTATTTGACAACAAACAAAATCAAAAGCAGCTTAACTCATCTATATGATGAAGTTTGTTAATAATAATAATAATAATAATAATAATAATAATAATAAAGAAAGCATGAAAAGAGATATAGAAAAACAAAACAGTTTTAATCAACTATGTAATGAATCATATATATTGCATACAGAAAGTATTCACAGCGCTCAACTTTTCCACATTTTGTTATGTTACAGCCTTATTTCAAAATGCATTAAACTCATTTTCCTCAAAATTCTACAAACAATACCCCATAATGAAAATGTGAAAGAAGTTTGTTTGACATCTTTGCAAATTCATTCAATCAATCAATCAATCAATCAATCAATCAATTAATTAATTAAT
Organism: Channa maculata; assembly: GCA_020496755.1. Lineage (NCBI taxonomy): Eukaryota > Metazoa > Chordata > Actinopteri > Anabantiformes > Channidae > Channa > Channa maculata. The sequence continues at coordinate 355,852 of CM035609.1, forward strand.
TAATTGAACATAAGTATTCACTGCCTTTGCTCAATATTACATTGCCTCAAATCTTTTTGAGTATGATGCTAAAAGCTGACTGGTCTCCCAGTTCCTGCCGCTGAAAAACTTCCCCACAGCATGATGCTGCCACAACCACCATGCTTTACTGTAGGGATGGTGTTGGCCAGGTGGTGAGTATTGCCTGGTTTACTCCAAACATGACACTTGGCATTCAGGCCAAAGAGTGTTTCTCATGATCTGAGAGTCCTTAAGGTGCCCTTTAGCAAACTCCAGGTGGCTTGTCACGTGCCTTTTACTGAGGAGTGGTTTCCGTCTGGCCACTCTACCATACAGGCCTCATTGGTGGAGTGCTACAGGGATGGTAGTTCTTCTGGAAGGGTCTCCTCTCTCCACTGAGAAACCCTGGAGCTCTTTCAGCGTGACCATCGAGTTCTTGGTCATCTCCCTGACTAAGGACCTTGTCTCTCTCTCTCGATCGCTCAGTTTGGCCGGCCGGCCTGCTCTAGGAAAAGTCCAGGTGGTTCCAAACTTCTTCCATTTACAGATGATGGAGGCTGCGACTTCAGGTGTGCTCTGAAGTCTACAGACAATTCCTTGGCTTGGTTTGTGCTCTGACATGCACTTACTGTGGGACCTTATATAAACAGGTGTATGCTTTTCCAAATCATGTTCAATGACCTGAATTTCCCATGGGTGGATTCCAATCATATTACAGAAACATATCAAGGATAATCAGTGGAAACAGAATGCACCAGAGCTCAATTTTGGGTAAATGGTAAATGGTCTGCACTTATATAGCGCTTTTCTACCTATTGGCATAGGTAATGTTTTCTTTTTAGGAAACAACCTTCTTTCACGTTGTTATTATGGGGTATGGTTTGTAAAATTTTGAGGAAAATAATGAAATTGATCCATTTTGGATTAAGGCTGTAACATAACAAAATGTGGAAAAAGTTAAGTATTGACACTGCACACAAAACAAGACATGGAAGTGAAAGTAACATACCAAACAGCACATTTTTTTTGCCTGTACGCTTATTCAACTCTGTATGTCTATCATGAGGTATGAAGTAAAAGGGGGGGATAATAATAAAAATAAAATAGGGTCAGCATTCAGTAGGGGCGAAGATAAAACAGAAAACAACTGAAATAGATAAAAACAAATATCTATCATCACTGACCCATAATCATCACTGCTATTATTGATAAGAATTAAAGATTAAAGATTTATTTCATGGTGGTATTAACAAATTTAATACAATTTCAAACACATCTGGACTGGATGATTGTTGTAACAGCAGGATAAAGATCCTGCTGGATGAAGATCCTGCTGAGCAGCTGATTTAGGCTGTGTGGAAAGAAGCTGCTCTATTTTGGTTTGTTTAAAATGGCAGTTGTTTGTTGGCATGTTAGTTGGAGGTCTTTTATGTTCTTACAGTTGTGTCAGATCTTTATATTGTCTGTTTGCTTATAAAACAAGCAAAGTCTTTTTTAAAAGACTTTGCTTACCTTCCGCTCTACCTTCCTGCGACTGTGGCTCAGGAAGGTAGAGCGGTTGTCCACCAATCTCACAGTTGTTGGTTCAATCCCTGGCTCCTCTGGTCACATGTTGAAGTGTCCTTGAGCAAGACACTGAACCCAAACTTAGTTGCTCCCGGTGAGTGTTGGCCAGCTGCATAGCAGCTCCCCCATCGGTGTATGAATGTGTGTGTGATTGTGAGTGTGAATGGGTGAATAAGAAGCAGTGTAAAGCGCTTTGAGTGCCAATAGGTAGAAAAGCGCTATATAAGTGCAGGACATTTAAAAAAGTGATCACAGATTTCAATCTACACAGCACATTAAAACTTCTGGTGCAATTACAAAGGTGGAACAAAAAAAAAAAAAAACCTGCTTTGGCAAATTTCCTCTCTGTCAATACGAGGAACAACTACTTGTGCCTGATGACTTGATTATCAGTTTGCCATCTTGTGAATTTGGAGATCTTGCAACCAGACACCGCAAAACTGATGTTAATGAGCTTCAAGGGATTTAAAATTTAAAATATTCTTTCAAAGTGTATTCACTCAGTCCAAAAACTAGAAATGTACAATGTCTAGGTATGTGAGTAAAGGTAGTGAAATACAGTCTGTAATCCAGGTTGGAGCTGATGAGTCATATGGGTCTAACTGATTTATTGTTGGTAATTTATCCAATGACCCTGCTTGGCTAGTCAATTGGATTTTTCTTTATACTGTAACTTCACATTGTCTATTGCTATTTTCAGATTATACAAATAAACTGCAGCTTGCACCCCAGCTCTCACATCCTGCTAATCTCTGACCTAACTAATGTGGCTTTAACAGAAATTAATTTTTTGTGCTGTCACAGTAACTCTCCTTGGGGTGTAGGATTTTTTTAGCAATAATGAAGCAACAGGCTTCTTCAGGATAAGTGGTGTGTCTGGGGAGGAAACTGCCTCAGGCTGTCATGCTTTAAACTGAGCCACTTGAGAACAGGCAGTGTTGCGCTGCATTTTCATCCACATCTTCACACCCAGGGGAAAACATTTCAATAACGCTAGCTAGTCAAGCCTGGTGGGCATGCTGAGCATTCATACTGTATGAAAGACGTGTGCACAGCTATAACTCTATACGGTTGCTTTTTTTTCCTTGATTGCACCATTATGTATACAGTGCATTCAGAAAGTATTAATAGTCAAAAAGGCTCTAATTGGTGATAAAGGTGCTTCAACAAAGTATTAAACAAAGGCTGTGAATACTTATGTACGTGTGATTTTTTTCATTTTTTATTTTTAAGAAATATGCAAAGATTTCACTTCTTTAATGTTTTCATTATGTTGTATTGTTTTGAGAATTTTGAGAATAATAATGAATTTGATCAAATTTTAAATAAGGCTATAGCATAACAAAATGCGGAAAAGTTAAGTATTGTAAATTGTTTCTGAATGCACTGTACACAACAGCATTTAACTATTTAACTGTCTGCCACTATCAGGATGTCATTGAGTATTTGTTGGCCTAATTTTTGGAATGTTATCTGCACTGTTGGAATTATTTGGACCACTGTCAATAGCTATTCAGATAATTCAGCATATTAAATCTTTGGCAGTCCAGTCAAAGAGACAACTCTTACTGTTTAAAGTAATAAATCAGTGCATGAGAGAGACCATGATTTTAGAACACCAGTACAATCTGTAACTTCTCATCAGAAACATTATTTATTAGAAGTAGTTATAAATGATCTGGGAAAAAAAGATTGGGAAAATTGTTTCGTTTGTATATCCACAGTCCCAAAAGCACAATTCGTGTGCTTTCTCATACTCTCACGCAAGCAAAGAACATGCCTCCTTCATGCCTACCAGCTGAAGCCTTTGTGGTGTGTGCTATTTGTCAGCCCAGACAAAAGACAACGTGAGCTGAAGCAGCAGTTGGCCTTTGTCACCACTAGTTCTTTGATGTCGGCTTGGTGTATCAAGGTCCTCAGAATTTCTTGTATCTCAGCTATTCTTGTCACTTTTTATGTGTAGAAACAATGCAACACTATAAATGCCTTTCAGGAGAGATTGAAAGAATTTATCTGTTATAACCACATTGAAATATTATCACATTGCCCCCCAACTCTATGAAAGCTGGCTTTGTACTTTACTGGCCCTTCTAGTGTGGTTCCTCAGAATGTGATCATGTAAACTTACAACCTTTCCAGCACAGTCTGACCTTAAAACTAATTTTGGACATTATCAAATGTTCTCTGTAAGTGAATGGCTCATACTGTGACCTCTACCACCTTAACTTGGTATAGTAAAATTGTCTGCTTATATAGCACTTTTATCTAATGCACTTTACAATGTTGCTTCCCATTCACCCATACACACAAACACACACACACACACAAAAACAAAAAACAAAAACAAAAAAACCACACACACTGATGTTGGCGGCTGCCATGCAAGGTGCTGACCTGACCCACCAGGAGCCACTTTGGGTTCAGTGTCTTGCCCAAGGACAATTGGACACATAGCTGGGAGGGACCACGAGTCAAACCTCTGACCCTGTGGTCCAAGGACAACTGTATAACCAACTAAGCTACTGTTGCCCCAGAACTTAAGAATCTGACACAGTTCAATGTTGTATAACAATGTCAGCGTGGGAACAGGATATTTTGGCAGTTACTGTACAAATGAAAGGTGAGATATTACTAAATTATATTCTGCCTTCAGAGTGAAAAGAGGTAGACCCTAAACAGCTCATCAGTCTATCTCCAGGCCAAAACAGAGAGACATACACAGACAAACAACCATTCACAGTCACATTCACACTTATGACAATTTAGAGTTGCCATATAACTTAACATACATTTCTTTGGAATTTGGAAGAAACCGAAGTAAATCCACACAAGCATGTGGAGAACATGCAAACTCCAAAGGCAGCATTTAGCGGATAGATTCAAAATGGGAAGCTTCTAGCTGTGAGGCACGAGTTCTAATGACTCAACCACCATATAATGCCCAGGGATTTACATTAAAAGAGTCATCTGTTGGGTGACCAAACAGCTGAATTTTGATGTAAACGCTCTTTGTCACTGTTACCTTTTCCTAAATATTAAGACAAAAATAATCCAGATAGTAATCGTTTCACTCATCATTGTGGATGTGTGCACATACCTGAGGCCGTGCCACAGCATGGTGGCACCCACCATGCTGAAGAGAAGATACTGCTGATGACATCAGGGGGAAAGAGAGTGACATTTCTCTGCACCTGAAGTAAGTTCAGCACCAAGGCCAGGAAGACACCCACAGAGAACAGCATAGCCCCTCGGATCACCAGATTGGTGGTTCTGCAATATAGAGTAAAAGGAGTCAGTAGGCTTAGAAAATTCTTTCCCAGTTTAGTTTTGTTGTGTTGTGTTGTGTTAAATGACATAACATGCAAAATGAAACAAAGGACATTAAGACAGTGAACCTAAGTCAAGCAGACTGTATGTGCTCCCAAGGTTATAATTAGAAAACATGACATAAAAACATGACAGTATAGGAAGTGAAAAACAAAAAACACACATGCAAATAAATAAATTATTTAGAGCAGATACAAAGCTAACCTGTTGGTAATAACTGAGATGTAGGGGCCCTGGCGAGACCGTGGTGACTGGCCAGAGCCTAACGACTGCTGCTGGCTGCTGGTCACTGTGCTGTCATTCATGGCTGTTAGTCTTAGGGACATTCGTAATCCTAGGTAAGGAAGAAATGTAACAGTGTGTGACGTCTTTATCCACCAGTGACTTCAGTGTCTTTCACTGCCATTCTAGACCAAGCTGTAAAACAAGAATAGGCAGGGATTAAGACTAGAAGATTCCTGCTAAAACACAACTTATCTTATGCTTTTAAATACACATAGATTATTCAAATGGTTTGTATTTAAATGGGCAATGCCTGAACCATACCACGCAAAGCATTTAAAAAATATATAAAAATTTAATCTCAGGAACACAGATACAGTTGTGCCCTGCACTGGAATCTTCTTACCTTCTAACATACTTGTGAAATAGATTTGCAGGACTAAGTTTTGGCTTATTATTTTGTTGTATGATAAACTCCTGAGCAATAATGCATAGACCAGAAGGTATTACATGGCTCTCTTTAAACTTTTATGGATTCAGGAAAATTGCCACAGTCAATCTGACCTTCCTGTCTTACAGTTGGTGTGACACTGTGCAGAACCATCCATACACCTAGAAACACCATGTGTGAATAACCAACAGGGCAAATATTATTATACTGCCTTATAAGATCTGTTTCAGTCTGCTGACAGTGCTCCGTGGTCAAGGCAAGCATCTTTTTTATATTGCCAATTTACCAATGTCTGTTAAACTCCCACTCGTCAGCCCTTCAGATCTTTAAGTTCATTGCCTTCGAGAACCTAAAGCCTGCCACGCAGTAGCACCTTTGAGATCAGCCTTACCTGGATGAATAAAACCCCATTCACAGACGTCAAAGTTTTGTGTACATGGTTTCAACTGATACATGCTACTAAGTTTCGACTGGTCTTGAAGCTGTTGTCATCTCTTTTGATTTGGTTGTTGCGTCTCTCAAAATTTTATCCAGTGCATCATTACATTTTGAATACTGATTTGTGTTTATCGGTGTTTTCTAAAGACTTAAAAAACAAGAACGAGAACCCACTGGCTGCTTTTGCAAATACAACATTACCCTGTATAACTGGTTAACTGCCGAAACCGCTGCTTTTGTATGATTCTGCACTTACCATTTAAAGAAGTAGCTCCAGACTCGGACTCTAAATAATATCATTAACATTACTATGGATCATATTGGTGTTCTACGGGGAAAAGGCTATACTTCCACCAGAATTTACTGCCAAGTGTAGTATTCTATCCAAGCTTTGACGCTACGATGCTAACAAAATAGCTAGCTAAAATACATTTGTCATTAACAGCACTGTTCTCGGAAGACTGTTCTCGGAAACAATTCGTCTTACCTTATTATGACAGAGACCTTCCACGACTAAAATTATACATCTCTCTGAGTAATACTTCACATCAATACACGAAAATATAAATTAGCTTTCTCTCCCTACTAAGATTACTTCCGGCTGTCCGAGCTAAATGAACACCCAATCATCGATCAAGACGTAACCGCGTTACACAAAGCTGACGTGTCAGATGATTGGAGTTTAAAGCGAATGGCTTAACCCAAATAGGATTTCCTATAAGTCTGCAGAAATGTGAGTGATCCATTACAAATGAGCTGCATGTATTTAAACATTACATTTTTAAGTGCGTGCCAGTGTCATTTAATTAACTTTTAAATTAGTAATTGTCAAAATATCACTGACACTGACATTTTTTTGTCTTTATCAAGTTTTACAATTTATGTACAATCTAAAATGATAACGAATTTCAGTTTTCAGACACCAGATATTCAATTTGCTTTTTCGGTCTAGCACTTACAGAGCTGCACAGGTGAGAAAGTCACAATGTGGAGAGGATCACTTGTAATCCTCAGTCCCATTTACACTCAATTTTGTATTCAGCATACTGAGGTCTGCTGCTCATGATGGGGTTTTAGGGAATATCACGATGGCTTGCAAAAACTATCCATGCTTTCTCATTCCATCTTAGCTCAGTGTGAACCTTAAAACTCTTAACTGTAGCTTTCATAGTATAGATTTAAAAAATCCCAGCAGGGGAAGTTCAGAAAAAGCTCCTCTCACTGCCTATAATGAAGTTAAAAACAGCAGTTTACTTTATTATTAACAATTAAAATTAAGTAGAAATTAAAAGAAAAAATAAAGGATTTATCACATGTTCAGGATTGCACTGCAGTGTGTTCGTCTTCTACAGTTTTTAACTTTTACTGTCTTTTGGTGTGAATGAAGTTCCCAGTTCCATGGAGGAATCCCAAACCACAGACACCACTCAGGATTCATTTTAAAAAATATTTGTCAGCTATGGGGCAAAACAAAACAAAACAAAAAACGAAATAGATTCTATTAGAATGTCAGACGTTTGGATTACAGTGTTTGCCTGTTTCCAGATTCAGTAGATAAGTCAATAGTATATACAGTATGTACAGTATTGTCACTCTGTGTACTGCATATATAAAAATGAGAGGATTAGTTTCTTGGATAGTGCTGTAATTGAGAGTGGCATTAGTATTATTCTATATACTTTTAACAAAACCAAAGATTTATTGGTCATTTCTGATTTCCCTCCACTGTCAGTGGTTTATCAGCCCCAAGGCCACTGGCTTCTAAGGCATAGCCTAAATTTTTAAACTTACGTCACAGTGAGAAAAATTGCAACTGGGCACTAGTTTCTGCTGCGGGTTAATCCACATCCTCTGTTGTAGTAGTAATTTGTGAGAATGAGTCAGAATTAATTACAGTGTGTTTGTGATAATGAAAATACTAGCCAGTGCAAGAGTGTATTTCACTAATACTTAAAAATTAATGGAACTTTATAGTGCAGAGAAAGAAGACATGGCAGGCTCTGGAGACACTGACATCACAGTCTGATCAGTCCTGTGCTTGTCTGGCTCCTTCTTTAACTTTTTAACAATAAAAGTGGCTGAGGACAAACTACTTAATAAAACATTTTCACAAATGTTTGATTTGGCACAAAAGCTGTACTGCAGGGCCAGAAAGAAAAATCTCAACGCGACCACAAATCAGTTCAGGACAGCCACAGTGATTATTTTATGCTTTTTAAATTTGTTTTTGATATAATAACATGACTTGAAAGTCACTACACATCTGTACAGTCTCATGGGATATTCACTTAGACCCAGAGTTTAGGTAGAGTGAGTAGAGTGAAGGATGTCTAGTGAATAAGTAAGAGGAGCATAAGGGGGCTTTCAATTAGTTGTCAAGGGCTCCTCTGCGGCCCCCTGACACAGCCAGAGAACAGCTAGGGATACAATTCATCATCCTGCCTTTGCTAAACGCTAAGGACCTTTTCATTATCAGACCACTGAGTCCCACTGTTTGCTCCTTCAGTATACATGTGAGTGATGGCGTGTACAGGATGGGCTGTGGGTGTGGATGGCAATAAATGAAAATGTCTGCTACTCTTATGTTCCATTGAATGTCATATGTATGGAATGACCTCAGCACTCTGCATTATGATGAAAGAATTAATTAATCTTTTCCAAATAAAATGATCATTAATCCATAATAAGGAGTAGAGTCAGGGTCTTATACAAAAAATTAATTATTTGTTTTTATCTCAGGAAGATTGTCAACATCAAAATAAAGACTTAATTCTAATTACTTCATAAATCATTGTAACACAGACAGAATTTGATGAGGCAGAAGTGTGGAGATCCCTCTTACGATGAATGTTTGACATTCCCTCTGTCTGTATGTGTGCTTGACAGGCTCTGGATCTGCATTAACCACAGCTCTGCTATGTCTACCGCAGCAGGGGAATAACCAGGTTTGGACAGACAAGATTGGCTGAAAGCAGATGAGAGAAATAGGCTGAAGAAGACAGGTACCTTCCCTGTGCAGGTATACTGACATTTACCACAACAATGAAACATCCCATGAACAAATTGTGGCAACATTATGTGTCGGCTAGTCAACAAAAAAAAAAACACAAAAGAAAGTCAAAGGATCCCTAATGGCAAATGCTAACATCTGTACATAATGATATTTTGAGGATTCACACACAGAGAATCAAAGGAGAATAATCATACAAGGAGGAAGTGGGAGATAGAATGAGAGAGCTTCTCTGCATCTTAGGAGCATTCAGGGAGAAAAAGCATCCCTCATCTTCAGGCAATGAAAACAGAGAGGAGTTATTTTTGGTGCATCATTGTCTGTGCAAATTCTTGGGACTATGAGAAGGAAATGCAAATGCTCTGCTACCCGCAGCACCAAGGAAGCTATGCCAGCGTGTGTGTGGCATATTGAATGATAATGACAAAACGGGCTATATCCCCTGTGAGCAAGCCTGCGGAACAATGATTACAGATTGGTCGGTGTGTTCTTAGCAGCACAGGGGATTCTGATTCTAATGCTAATCAGAGCTGCTGCCCATTGAAATATATCTGTGCTTGCAAGGCAGGAGGAAATAAGATGGAATATGCTAGTTAGGCCATAATTGTATCATGAAGGTCTGTTTATTTTGATATTTTAGCCCACAGGAATGTCTACAGTGGCTTCTGGCAAGCTTTAACCTATTGCACCACCTGCTGGCCTCTGGCTGGTACCAGTATGACACAAGCTGGTTTCTATTCTATGGTACTTTTAAGCAATTATCTGCCACTGTGCATAAAGTATGACCTTGACTCTGTTTTGCATTATTCAATTTGTTATTGCAGGTTGGGAGTCAATATACACTTCATCTCCTTCTGTTAGCTGGATCATACAGGCATAAGATAATCCAGTCTCAATACACATCACATGCAGGGGGATTGGTCCCTTCGTACAGGTTTTACCACTCTCAACCCTCTGCTCCATCAGTCACAATATCTCCCCCCACCTCTCCCCTTTGAATGTACTTTTTTTCATTCCAAGGAGAGAAAAAAGAAGGAGAGCTGAGGTATAGTGATGCTCAGCTGCACATTCAATATAGGTTAATGGAAGGGAGGGGAGTCTGAGCTCAGGTTGGCTCCAATTGGCTGACTGGCAATGTGCAGCTTCTCTGCAGCACAACCTGTCACTGTTAATCAGAAGCCATCTCTTAACAGCAAGCCAGGCTATCGAAGAGGTGAGCCCATTGCTATTCAGGACGAAACAGATGATAAATCATTTGTACATAATTAGTGCTTAGCAAGGTTACAACTGACACGTATTTTCATCTTAATTAGGTGGGAAATTTGTTCCATTAATTTAATTTGATGTGCATGAGCAGCTCTGCACCTAACTAAGTTAATCTTACACCTGTCAGGGTGGGAATGGAGTTGGGCCTTGGATTACAGAAGGAAATGGGAAAGAGTCCTCTATCACAGTGTTTCATGCACACACCTCCAGGGCAGTTGGACTGTAGTCAAACAGCAGTGGCAAATAAACCTGTAGCCTTGAGCAGACACTGCTGTGTGTAGAGGAAAGACACTGTTATGGGTTTTTGACTCCACTTTACTGTCGTTCAGTCTGTTTTGATTTGCTTTGCATGATGATAGTTATTTAAGATCATACTTGTCCTTTGTCATTTCGATCAGGGATCAGAAAATGAACCAATTCATTGTTCAGCAGCCAACCAGTAACGTAGGCATAAAGGCTTCTTCATCCTATAACAAAGATTTAAGTTTATACAACAAATGGGTATTATGGAGAAAAACATGATCCATCATGGGGTTGTAGGCAATTCATACCCTCACCTCTGTTATTTACAGCTACCTTCATATTTGAGTGAGAATCACTGTCTGATTGCACTGCAGTCCAGCCAGCAGCAATAAGTCCAAGGACTAGGTCTCTTTTCATTGTTGAAAGCAGTATGAAGCAGTTGTAATTGCTCAGCTAAAAGAATTGGTTCAATAGAGAGGAAGGTCGAGAATGACTGATTTAGTAACTATAAGGTTTCTAATGGAATTCTCCACTGCCTCTTGGGCACTCAAGCTGACAACCATTACCTGAACTGATGCATAGTCCATTACGGCATCCCCCACTCTAATAGAGTGTCTATCATGTGAAATACAGAGTCGTCAGGTGCCAAAGCATGCACTTTCACCCATGTGTGAAGGTTTAACCCAACTGTAATGGCTTTTCTCTCAGACAATGGTGCATGGACTTACACGTGGTACAAATCAACACAGCAGAGCAGTAGAAAGTTAAACACACATTTGTGAAATCCTGCTGTTTGTTTCGTCTGACCATCTCTCATTGTATTTTTCCTGCAGCCATAGCCATAACAAAACTGAGGTTTTGAGTTGAAAGGTTCAGAGAAACCAGCAACAAAATGTATTTGTTTTGAATTAACCTTAAGCCAACAGGCCAGAAACATGTTACTTTCTTTTATTCTTGTCATTTTAATACTTTATTTATTGTTCTTTGTTTTATGTATATTTTCATCTAGATTCAATATTTTTCTATTATTTTATTATTGTCCTGTGTATTGGTTATTATTTTTTCTGTTTTTATAATGCATTTATTGTCTTTGGTTGCTACACCTTTTTATCAACATTTAATCAACTGTAAATCTCTTTGAATTGCATTAATCCGTATGAAAGGTGCTATAAAGTTTTGATTGATTGATTGAAGCATTTTATTTTAAAATGACATAATTCAGTAGATACACTATAAAAACAGTGATCACATTATTAATTTGGTTTGGGTATCACTTGACATGTTTTTAGCAGCCATTGATTAAAAGTAACTAAGCACATTTACTTAGGTTCTGTACTTAACTACAATTTGACATATTTCTAAATTATTCAAGCATTTCTATTTACTAAATTTCCAGAAACAGGTAATACAGTTTTACTATTGTTACTAGTTACTTTTTGAAATCAGAATAATGATACAAACAACTGTATAATAACAAGATGTTAATGATGCTCTGTGCAAAGGTAATTCATATTGTAGTCTAATTATTACTGTGAATAGACAGTTTCACTTATAATTACCATTTTTTACCATACCATATTTTGACAAAGTTGAAATGAGCCATTCTGCATAAAAAGAATGTAGTATCCCTAATGCTAGTACTTAAATTATTAATTTAGCTTATACCTTTGTATGTTTACTTGAGTAACAATAACTAACACTAACACTGCAATTATGCTACTTTTACCTAATTAAATGATTGAAATGCTTCTTCGACTACTGGCTTAAACAATACCTTGGTAGTTTTGGTGCCAATTGTTTGAATTTTTGAAAAAAAGTGTAAAAACCAGCAGCACAGACAAACCTAAACCTGTCTAAATAAAATCAATGTCTGAACAGACAGTACAAATATAACTTGAAATTTCACGCATTCGCTCTAGAGTTTTGCAGCCATTTAGCTGTATTTAAAACTTTTGCTGCTTTTGGATCATTTTAATCTATATTTCTGACTTAGTGTCACAAACATTAATTCCTTTGGATTATGTAACCTCAACCTCCCTATTATATTTCACCTAGTAAAGCTGAAAGTACCATTCAACTTTTCTCTTTTTGTCACCAGTTATCAGCTTGTGCCAGTGCTTCATTTTCAGTTATGTCACACTTTACACTGAATTTCTGTCAGCCAGAGTAGGGCTGACAAGCGCTGAGGCAATTTAATAATATACTGATTTATAGAAATATTTTAAAATCCTATATTAAGAATTTAAATCCAATATAGATATTTGAGAATACACTGAACTACTTACTACTGAACTAAGACAATGAAATCAGCACATCTAACACCAACCACAGTAAAATGTTAGATGTGAGAAAGATTTTCATAATAACATTTCAACAAGAATATAGATCTAAGAAATATACATGTACAATTTAAAAGCAGTTAATCTGCATTATGACTAGTTTTATTTTGGTGACAAAATAACACCTTCATACAACAAACATTACAGGAACTTGACAAAGAACATGCAACTGCATGTTGCTGCCTTACACAGTCTTACATATCCAATAATTCAGCTCGGGAGCTTACAATACCATAAACTCTAAAAGTGGAATTTAACGTTTTCTTATCTACTTAGTTGACTTTATATTTTTTAAATCACACATAAATATTAATAATATCAAATTATGTTTAGACTTATCATATATATCATAGGAATAATTCTAGAAAAATATGACTTATAGACTCAGTCAAACAAATCATTTAGTTCTATTTATGCTGATACACCCTCACAAGGACTGAAGTGATCATTGTAGCATACAGACTTGCACACAATTCACCAACATCTGCTGAATGAATAAAATAATCAAATAACCTTACTAATTATTTCAGTGTTATTTCTTAATAATTTCTTTTCCCCAAGTCCACACTACTTTTATTCCCCCCAGACACTTGCTTTTTGTCCTTTATCAGCTCCTCCCGAGCCATGGGCTCGATGATGGCACCCAGCTGGGTGACCACTTTAGGCTTGGTGACCTTTTTCACAGTCCGCTCAGTATTCCAGGTGCGGCCCAGTGGAGAGCGGATGGTGCTCTCAAACTGTGTGTGATTCTCGAAGGGAAAGGGCAGCGAGTTTACCTGGTGGAGGCTGATGGAGCTGTTTCTTTTCTCTGAGATGATGACACTGGGGAGATGGTGGTCTTTTCTGGGCGGTGCTGGTGCCATCTTGACCCTGAACCTCCGGCGTTTGTTGCGGGATGGCTTAAGGCCCATACCTCCCCACTCCCCCCACCCAGGCAGCGTAAGTTCATCCACTTTAGGTTTTCCTGCCTCCTCCTGCTTCCTCTTGTCCTTGAGGAAGTCTGAGATGACATCGTCTCCTGCAAAGGCCTCCTTAATAAGCCCCCTCTGGTCCAGCTTTTCATTGGAATCCTCTGTGTCCTCAACTGTTGGAGTGAGTTGAACTTGGATGACTTTTGTCTCTTTGGTGAGAATTTCCTCAAGTTGGATCCCTCTTTTCCTTTTTCTGTTTTTGCCTTCCTTTAGTGTAGCTGAAGGCAAGGTTTCTGTAGTGGGTGGTAACTGGGGCTGAGCAGGTGCTTCATCAGTGGCTGAGCCCTCATGAATGAGGAGCTCCACATCCTCTAGAGTCCTGATCCTTATCAGTCCTTCTTCCAGTTGAGCATCCATGTGGCTGCCAACTGCTGCTGCCTCAGCCTGCTCATTTTCAGCATCACAATGCCTGTCTGTTAATCCCATGAAAAGGCTTGTGAACTTTGAAAGTTCCTCCTCCTCTTTGTCTGAAGCATCTAAAACCTCAGCTTCATCTTTACTCTCCACTTCATCATCTACGCATATTTCAGGTCCTGTTTTAGCCTCCTCAGCCTGACGCAGTTTCCTCCTACTGTCAAACTCTCTGAGGAGTGTTTCCTGTTCCGTTTCTTCCACTTCTTCCGCCTTCTCCTCATCCTCTTCTTTCTCAGCTGCATTTGCTGTTGCTTCCTCTGCTGTAAGATCCACAATCATTATCTCTTTATCAGTGAGATCTTCAGAGAGCTTGCCTCTCATCCACGGATTTGAAGAATCCAGCCCCTGCTCAGCATCATTCGCAAAATCAGGAATCACCTCTGCTTCACCTGTTTCCTCTTTTTCATTCTCTTCTTCATTATTGAGTGATGTCACCAGCTTCTGCGTCAGCTCTTTGTTCACCTCCAGCTGCTGCTGCATCGCCTTGCGAGCTCCTTCATCGTATTTGGCCATGATTGCCTTGGACTTTGCCCACTTGCCGCTGTTCTGGTGCTTCAGTGACATCCTCTCCTGCATCCTGGCCAGCTCTATCTTATTCAGCTCCTCTAAGGCAGCAGCCGGGTCTGTCTTCACCATCTCTTCAAACTGCTTAATTAACTCTTTACGCTTGCCCTTGTTTTGCACTTTATGGAATTTCTTACTCTTGATCTTTCTCTCTCTCCGGGCTTTAGCCTCATAGTAGGACTGCAGTGCACGGGCTTTCTGTAGCTCAGCACGACGGATCTTGGCCTCCTCTAGGCTCATCGCCTTCAGGGAAGCCTCCTCGGTTGGGGTCAGAATGGGGTCATTAATGGGCTGCTTGTTTGCAGACAGGAGAGCAAAGACTTCCAGCTCAAGTGGGGTTTGTGCTTTCCAGCCAGTCACTACCCTCTCCATGGGTTTGGGTCCAGAGGGCTCCTGGTTGAGGGGGAAGATCAGCTGCTCAGCTCTCTGGTTCTGTCCGATGATCCCCTTCCAGCGGGACGCCTCTGCTGATGCCTTCTGGAATGCTACATCTCTCTGGATCCTCTCACTCTCCTGCTTGCTGAGTGGACACTCAATTGTCCTTTTACTCTGCTGCAGGCTCTTAAGCTGCTTCTTGGTCCTCGCTGGAACAGCCGGGGTTTCCTCAATAGTCCCGATGAGCTCAGCTAGGTCGATTTTGTCGCCTTCTCCCTCCGCGTTGACAGTAAACTCAGACATATGGACAGCCGCCTCAGACCTTTCTCCCAGCTTTTTTTTCCTCTTACCGCCGAGAGCGCTGATGGCCTCAAGCAGCTTTTGGCGTTTTCGTTCATCCCCGCCGCCATCCTCATCTTCCTCCTCACTAGTGATGTTATCATCTGCTTCATTTAAATCCTCCTCGTCGTCGTAAACCACAGCTGCAACCTTATCTGGCGCCTTCGTGCTTTTTTTAAGACTCTTTTTACTCACTTTCTTCTTAGAAATTTTAGCCATGGTGGAGTAAATACCACACAACTGGAGTAGACGCTACACGTGTGCCGTAAAACGAGCCATTATCGCAAAATAGTCGCCGCAATGTGAGACAAAGTGTCGCAAAGCTCTTTCTTCCATTTTAAGGAGGTGCTGTTAAACCTTAGCTTCTACAATTTAGGAGAAGTCTTAGGTAACTAAATGACAAGGGTTAAAGTCTGGTTAGTGTAAAGTTGGATTCAGATTAACGTTTGGGAAAACAAAGGAGAACACAAAGAGACTTCTCATCGCCCAAAATGAAAGCTATTGCCACTCATAATGTTGAGAAAGTATCAATATATTTTGACTTAGTAACTCATAATATTGAGAAAGTATCTCATTATGTTGACCCAGTAACTCATTATTTTGAGATAGTAGCTAATTATATTTACTTAGTAGCGTATTATTTATGAGATAGTATCTCATTATTTTGACTTAGTAACTCATTATTTTAAGATACAGTGTCATAACTTGTTTTTCTTTATCCCCTGTTGTAAAAACAGGCTGCCATAAATAGCATATAATTTTATCTAAAATTAGGGGTGTTTTGGGTGTTGTCCTACCCCCTAAAGAGTAAAGACTTTTGTTTACAATGTAAACAGTAATACATATAATTATTGGTTTAGAGGAAACAGTGATCATATTATCATAAAATTAGTCTCTGAGATGCATAACTGAAATTCTTGATTTGCAATTGAATATGTATACAAACGAAACAGGATTTAGGCAGAAACGGTACAAATAAAATTATAGTAGAAGCTCGTGAAATTATTCCCTCAAGAATGTTAGAATGAGCATGTCGTTAGATCTGTGCTCCCTCTACTGTCTAACGCCTGTTGTGTAGCCTACATGATTGTGTAGATGTGCTTAAAACAGCAGAGTATGGTTTTCAATACCACATTATAATTGTTTGAGTGCCACTTTAATATTTAGTGTGAAGCCAAATTCAATCAATAAAATGCTAAAATATATGCTCTATGTGTAAGATAATGTATTTTTATGTGTTTTTAGTACATTTCCTTTTATGCCTCTGAGTTTTCCTTAAAATATGAAGTTTGTTTTCCATTTTTATTCGAGAAAAGAAGGGGGAGAAACGACACCTCGCCGTCACACAAGTTACGTCTTTGATAGCATCACATGTTGCAGTCACGTGACCCGTCATCCACAACTGCTTTTTCAACATGGCGACTACTTCGTCTGTTTTCCACAGAGTGAAAACTGGGTCAAAAATAGGGGTCCAGTACGACCAAGAGGGCAACCTTATTCAGGTAGAAGCTTTTAATGAAATGCATTTAACATTATAACACTGTAACAAAGGGGTTACTGTAAAGTCAGCACTTAACGTTAATGTGAGACCCAGGCTTAGCTTTCAGAGAGTGAATTTGGTTGAGTTAACGATGTATCAACTGTTTAAAACTCAACGCTTGTGTTCAAGAACAGCTTTATACAATGGAGCAATATATCTATAAGTGTGACAGTTGAACAAAACATACCCACAATCTATTAAATCAGCTAGTTAAAATCTAAAAGTTAAAATCTCTGTAGCTGTTGGGGATTCATTTTCTAGTCCGTGAACAATTCAACAGACCAGGTGGTGATTGGTTTTCTACAGAGGTTGATTATGAATGCGATAATGTGTGTCTGGTTCGTAGGTGGAAACCAGAGAGGATGAAGAGCAGAGCGTTAAGCTGGCAGAGATCCTGGAGCTTCTGCTGGCAGCTGGATACTTCAGATCTAGGATCAAGGGACTGTCTCCTTTTGATAAGGTACACAATTAAACAGTTTGAGCTTTGCCCATGTTGGTCTCACCCATTTCCTTGAAAATCTCCCTTTTTCATGCTCAATATGCTAATATCGCTTGCCTATTCAAACAGAAGCTTTGCTAATCTGTATACTTAAGTGTCCATTAATCTACATAGCAGTCACATAAACCTCACACATATCGATTCTTCCCGATCTCCACATCAGGTAGTGGGGGGTATGACCTGGTGCATCACCACTTGTAACATTGAAATCGACGTGGATCTTCTTTTTCAAGAAAACTCAACCATTGGCCAGAAAATGTAAGTGCATTTTCAGCTAACTGGTAATTCTTTTAGGTTCCTATATACTTTATGATACCTGTGCTTTCCCAGATGTATTACTGTGGTTAAGTCTGTGGTTATTGATCCAAAAAAAATCTCCTCTGTTTAAGAGACAATCAAGTAAATTTTTAAACGGATAGATAACCCGTGTTGATGATAAGAGTCTGCTTTTCCTATTCACTATAGCGCTCCATTTCAGTAATCATTTATCTAAAATTCTTCATCTGAATCTGCAAGGTCACAGGTATCAAGTTACAACAATCAGGCACAGCATTAAATTCACCGGATAGTTTTATGTTGTAGTATACAAGGGCCAGTATTGAAAAAATTTAATGATTATGATACAGAGAGGTGTCAGTACACATAATGCATCACAGCTTGCTGCATTGCCACAGAACGTATCAGAGTGCCCATGTGAATTGTCCACCACAATATTAAAACCATTGGTGGTCTTTTGGTTGATGGGTGTAATTTGCAAATGCAGACATAATATGAACTGTAAGACTAAAACAGGATTTTTTTCCAGAGGTCAGATAGTTCAGGCAGTTTGTACTTTGTGGATGTTACTGAATTTTAATGCAGCTTATATGTCAGGAGTGAAAATCTATTTGATTAATTGGATTTTATTTTATCATAGGAGAAACTAATTTCGAGTTTATACTATAAAACACAACATATAGGTACCCCAATAATGCAATGACATAACATTCAGATAGCCTAATTATGCAATGACTGTACAACATCTTTTTAAGGTAGTCATATTCTCCGTCAAGCTCAAGTTATTGTGACTCAGCAGTAAGCCTTAAGAGAATATTATATTTAATGTTATTTTCTGGATTTTGGCACTTGGGTTTGATAACAGTCTAATGACTGAATATGTTGCAAAGAATAATTAGATTCTAGTAGTGTTTTTATCTTGTTGCAGAGCCCTGACAGAGAAAATAGTTTCTGTTCTACCGAAGATGAAGTGTCCTCATCGCCTGGAACCCCATCAAATCCAAGGCCTGGACTTCATTCACATTTTTCCAGTGATACAAGTAAGAGTATTCATTACAATCTAAGACACTGACTTTTTCTATGTAATACTTTACATATAATACTAATTACAGTGGTTTCTGGTTTGAGCATGTATATGATCAGTGGTGTGTTGTGTCTCCTGCCAGTGGCTGGTAAAGCGAGCCATAGAGACAAGGGAAGAGATGGGTGACTATGTGAGAGCCTACTCTATTTCTCAGTTCCAGAAGACCCACAGCCTTCCAGAGGTAACGCTATCATTCAGTCACAAAATAGATATTAAGGTAAAAAGCAAATATAATATAAAAGCAAAAAATTGTTAGTACCTTTCAATTAAAAATTAACCCCCAGACAAAAAAAAGATACCTAATACACTTTTGCCCATAAAGTTTGCAAAGGTTAATTGTTGTTTAATTTTTACTGTGATATGTTTGGAGAAGATTGATCAATAAAGTATTGAGAAGATATACACTTTATCTATCAAGAATAAATCACATTGTCACAATAATAAGTACAAAATATTTTATTCCAACTTTATGGGCAACAGTGTATATTGTTGCAAAACCTTTAGAGGCAATTCCTGCAAACTCTGATTTCTGTAACTTTCTGTCAGACTTCTGCATCTACAGGTAGTTTGGCCAAGCTCCGAAATGTGGCTAGCAAACTGAACAGATCAATTTTTTGTCTTTAAACTGTCCCAACCCTAACTAAGAGAGAAAAATGTATCAACCCTTATTAACCAGGATTTTGCAAGTGTAATTAGGAACTTATACTCTACTCTAAAGAAGAACTGATGTTAACATGTGCTTTGAAACCTTGTGGTCAGGATGAAGAGTTTTTTCAAAGAAAAGACAAGGCTGTGAGTGCAGTTCTAGATGTACAGGTGAGTCACTACACCATTACACATTACAGTAATGATTGAAAGTTTACATAAACTCATTATGGATATGACTGTCATGACAATGTTAGGCTTTTAAAGTTTTTTAACTGAGTTTATTGTTTTTGCACAATGATTGTTCAACATGGTAATTAAAAAAAACTCTTAAGAGTGTTTTCCACAAAATCTGATCATACTTCATCTGACTGGCATAAATTGTGATAAAGTAGCTACTTGCTTGCAAATAGGCTACTTGGGGTTCTAATTCAGAACGGTTTCATTAATTTATTTATTTGACATGACATGAACATTTAAACTGAGAGATGATACATGAACTTATGCAAGATTAGCAGTCGGTTTACTAGAGAAGAGGTCTCAAAAACTAATACAAAACTATACAGAATTATTATCTCTCTTGAGCAAGCACAAAGATGACATTCTGCCTCAGCCAGAAAAATAAATAATTAATTAAAAGCAATAAGTATATGAGTGTAAATGCTCAGTCATAACTACATACAACAGTACTACAACAACAATAGTTTGAGAAGTTCTCTAGCTTAACAGATGTAACTATCCTCTATTAATCATGGACACAAAGTGTTCTCCAGTTCACACATCCAGCATGCAGTGAAAACTAAATAAAAGACATAATATAAAATCACACAAATATACACACTTTTTCTTCAGTGATATAAAACAAGCATAGAAAATAAAATATTCACAACACAAATATAGCTTGAATACGTTTAGATTAAACTTTACTCTGTCCAAGTCTCGGAAAACTCATTTATACAGCAACATAGCTTAAAACATTATCTCCTGAGAAACACGACAAAACTCTGTATCACACGTTGTATACAATAGCAACCTGACTAACCTTTGACGGGTGAACATTGGTTCTCCTCTGAAAATACTACACAAGTGATTTAATAACATATCCTCATTTTCTTAATCGTATTTCTGTCCATCGAATGTCCCCTTTTTACATACAGATTGTTTATGTAATTGTTTTGGTTAAATATATATAAACTTAAACAGTATAACTGATTCTGACAGCAGTTCCTATGGCCTTCCCTGCAAACTTTTTTGCAGGAAGTGTACAAACCACAGAGAAAGTACAGGAGACAGAGGGATGCAGGAGAGCTGCTGGACGAGGAGTCCAGGGTACACTCCACTCTGCTGGAATATGGCAGGTAAGATTTGTGTGTTTTCTGTCACCTTTGCTCTAAATTATGCTGTAAAGTCATGTTTCTCCAAAGATGCACGTAAACATCTGCACACACCTACACAGAATAGATTTGCAGAGGAGCTGACATTCACATCTCATACAAGCTCCACTTTTGGAAGGTTCAAAGTGAATAAGGAGCAGCTGGAGAAGCCGTCATCAGATAAGATTTATGTCTGTAATCTAGGTTTACTTTAACAATGATCGATTGTAGGGACTTGTTTACACCATCATCAGAATGTCTCTGGTGTCTGTTTCCAAATTTATGCTCTTCCTTCAGTTAACAATGGTGGAATGTGCCACTAGCGGACCCACTTCTTTTTATTGCCAAAATATACAGTACAAGCACATGTGCAATAGAGAAGAGTTATTCTGGTTTAACTTATCCATGTAAATGCAGTCCAATTTATAGACAATGACTACATGATACAACGAAAGGTAAAAGAATGGATTGTTATATCAAATTCATATCGCAATTTAACTCAATAATCACAAAGCTACCTTTTTTTTTATGCTACAAATTCAAAACAATTTAAGGTGTTAAGTTATATCCTGACTCCATACAAACATCACTTGATATATACTTATTAGTGACTTAGTAGTGAAGATACTGAATGAATACTGCTACCAAAACTTTCTGGGTTGTTGGTCAGTTGTTCTGCTCTGAGTGTGTTAATTTTTTAACAAAAACTTGTAAGGCTTTAGAAACATGTCTCTAAAGAGATATTTCTCATTATGACATTATCATGAGTGGCTGGTTGTACTGTAGATGCAAACACTTGGACTAGATGTGATTTAAATATCATTTTTTGAACAAATGCTTCTGGTTGTCTGAAGCTGTTCAAACGGTATGTTAATTTGACTCTTTCTTAGTTTTCATGTCTTTTGCTTTTTTTAATGTTGACTTTGCATTCATTTTACATGTTAATATTTGTAGTGCAAAAGAAGTGAAATGGCGTCTCTGCTTCTATTTGCCATGGTAGATCATAGTTTGAGTTCCATTGTTGATGGCTTTTTTAAAGTCATTGTTCACTTACTTAACTGTGTGAACAAACTCTGAGTTGACTGAACTGACTCTAATTGGCTTTTCTGAAACCTGCACAATGAAATTCTTACTTTGTGTCCACAATAAATGTCATACAGTAAAGTAAAAGTAAAATAAAAATAGAAAAAAATTAAAATAAAAAAAATAAGAGCAATAAAGGCAAAGGTGAGGTAGTGCAGTTCTGAAATAATGAATGTGCAAAAGCAAAAATGTAAATCAATGTAAACAGTTATGTCCATGTAAACAGTTATGTCCATGATTGCAAACTCCTATCAGCTGTTTAGGAGTCTGATGGCAGAGGGGAAAAAAGAGTTCTTCAGTCTTGAAGTCCTGCATTTCATACTTCTGTACCTCCGTCCTGAGGGTAGAAGTGTGAACAGTCCGTGCTGGGGGTGGGAGGGGTCTTTGAGGATGGAAGCAGCTCTCCTGTGGACTCTGCGGTGGTAGATGCAGAGAGGGCAGTGGAGTCCTGGTGATCTTTTGCGCAGTCTTCACCACTCTCTGCAGGCGTTTGCGGTCCATGACCATAGTGCTGCCGTACCACACAGTGATGTCAACCCAGAGTTCCGATTTAATCTCAGAGTTTATGAAATGTGCTTTTTAAAATACCTTATAATAACTGAATAATACAGCTCATGTAAACAAACCATAAAATTAATATTCTGAACCAATTAGAATGTAAAAACATGATCATTAGATATATCATCTGAGTATAGATATATATAGTGCATCCAGAAAGTATTCACAGCACTTAACTTTTTTCACATTTTGTTGTTACAGGCTTATTCCAAAACAAATGAAATTTATTGTTTTCCTAAAAATTCTACATACAATACCCCATAATCACAACATGAAATAAGTTTGTTTGAAATCTTGCAAATGTAACATTTGTCCAAGGAGGATGGGGGTCCCCCAGCAGTCTAAGCCTATAGCAGCATAACTATAACTAAGTATTTAGCTTTATCAAAGAGGAAGGTTTTAAGCCTAGACTTAAAAGTAGAGAGGGTGTCTGCTTCCCGAATCAGAAGTGGCAGCTGGTTCCACAGGAGAGGAGCTTGATAGCTAAAGGCTCTGCCTCCCATTCTACCTTTGGAAATTCTGGGAACCACAAGTAGGCCTGCATTCTGAGATCGAAGTGGTCTACTGGGATTATATGGTGCTATGCTAGGTCTTCTATATATGATGGAGCCTGATCTGTGCCTAGATACAATCCTGTCTCGTTCCTTTCCTTTCCATTCCATTCCTTGGACTTCATGGCTTGGTTTGTAGAAACAAACTTCTTTCATGTGGTCATTATGGGATATTGATTGTAAAATTTTAAGGAAAATAATGAATTTGATCCATTTTGGAATAAGGGTGTAACATAACAAAATGTTGAAAATGTTAAGCCCTGTGAATACTTTCTGGATGCACTGTAGATGTATTAGGCTGGAGTCTTGTGAGAGATGGTATACATTCTCTCTGTCCTCCTCTTGATAACCTTTTTAACTGAATCCCTTACATGTCTTTAATCCACACATCTCTTATCTGTCTGACATTTTATTTTTTCATCTATCTCCATTACTGTATTAGAATGTCAGCTTTCTTCCTGTAAGTACTGAATGAACGTGTGAAGCCTTGTTGTTCTGCAAGCTTCTCTTCACAATGCTTTGTTTTGTGGTTGAGCGTGTCCGTCACTGCTTTTAGGCATGATGGATGCAAACTGTGGTTCTGCTTTGATGCACTTTCATATGGAATTATTTTTTTATTTAATCACACGGTCGTGCCCACAGGGAGCTGTTTATCTTGATTCTGAATTTCTGCTATTTGATTTGCTGCTGTTGTAATGTGGCATGATGTATTTGACATTATTGATTTTATGAGCAGTAAAGGAAATGCATGTTATTTTTAAATTTTACATTTTTGGTTTGTTTCTCTAGGCGATATGGATTCAGTAGGCAGACCAAACAAGACAAGGTAGGTGTTTGAGCTGTCTAGCCTTTCTTCTATTCTGAGAATGCATTTGCAGAGTAAGTTAATAAGCCTTTATAGTGGGATACACTGCTTCTCTTTACCCAATTCACACCTACACACTGACACCATTAACGGCACAAGTTAGATTTCAGAGTGGTTCTTTACTGCTGCTTAACTCCCTCATTCTGTCCTCCCTCCTTAACTGTAGGTGGATGAGGAGAAGGCTTCAATCGCCTCTGGTTCTCAGGCGACACCTTCTGGAATGGCAGAGGTGTCAGAAGAGGATGATCTACAGGCAGTAGAAGAGGTTTGAACTTATAAGTGTGTTACACATAGGGAGGAAAAATACATGTTATAGAATTAAATCCAAGTAGCAGAAATAAGATAAAGCCCTAAGTAAAAAGCGGTGAATTATAATAAATGTACGTAATTGAATGGATAAAAAAAAGACTGAAAATTAAAAATTAAAAATTCAGTTCTTTTCTAACAGCAAAACATAACAAACATCTGTACACATTATAGAGCAAGGTTTTCATAAATTATGTATAGCATAATTATTAGAATATTTGGTTGTAATTATTTGTGAATGCAGGCAAAATAAAAATGAAGACGTGTCATTTTGTTTTAACTTATCTTTAACCCCTCTGTGAAACTTTTTTTTGTTTCCTCTTAGATGCGAATCAAAACCCTGATGACCAATATGGCTGCCATGGCAAATGAAGGGGTGAACAAAAACCTGTGTTCTGTATTGTCTTTTTTATCTGTGTACCATATCAAATTAAATCACAACTATACTACTTATTTAGCCTAAAACTTTATGTACTACTTCTTCTAGAGGCTAATTATATTAAATAAATCAATGCTCTGCTTTTTAAGGCTTTTTGCTTGTTCTAGCACAACTAAGAGCTTATCCACTCTCCAATTAAAAAAAAAAATGTTTATATATTTTTATTCAATTAATAGTCAGTGAGTAAAATCTGTACCCATGTTTATCAAGCAGCATCTTCCTTCTATGAATTACCCATAAGGTCAGTGTAGAAGTAAGAACTGTCTGTTTAGTCAGTTGGCCTCAGCCAGTACTTTGTCATAAAGCATACCAAAAACAGGTCTCTTGTCACAGCATACTTATGCCTATAATATTCTAGTAACTTTTAACAGGTTAAGACACCTCTGAAACTTTTTCAAAATTTTCCAAAGTTAAAAATGTCTTATACTGGCAGCAAAAATAAATAAATAAATAAATAAATCAGTCTGAGAATTTTGGGTTAGAAGTTATTTCCTAGTCTGATGAGCTTGGAAATACAGACCCTGGAAATTGCATTTCTTTGTATCTGTGTCTAAATTACATAAATACAACTATGCATTGTATGGTGTGTGTATGTGTGTGTGATTGTGAGTGTGAATGGGTGAATAAGAAGCAGTGTAAAGCGCTTTGAGTGCCAATAGGTAGAAAAGCACTATATAAGTGCAGACCATTTATTATTTTTGGTTGTGACCAACATTTGTCCTTCCGCAGGGGAAGTTGACTGCAAGTGCAGTGGGTCAGATAGTGGGACTGCAGTCTGAGGAGATCAAACAGATCGCCTCCGAGTATGCTGAGAAGGTGAGTTTGTTAAAAGAAGCAGAGAAATTCTGTACTGTGCTGCTCCAAATCAACAGGACTCGGGTAGCGTTGGGCAAGTTGCTTAAAAATTGCATTCTCATTAGATGCTACTAATTCAAAAATAATTGCATTACTCAGTAGCAAAAGGGATGTGCTTTAGTTTTGTTTCCAACTGTTTGTTGTAACAGTTTGAAGGGTGAACAATTTAGAGGTGCCATATATATTTAAACTATATATATTGTGTATACATAATAGTTACTGTTTGTGAATATTGTACAGGCATTTTCAACACAACAGCCAGCCTTGCTAAAAATTATTATTCTGCTGTTTCTTTTCTTATAGCATTTTTTTTGTTGTAATATAATGCATGCCCCATATGTCACTGCAGCATTCAGAATTTACCTCAGAGGAGCGTTCCGAGAGATTTGGCCCACAACAGCAACACCGCAGGATCGTTACATCACTCAATAAACAGATCCAGCAGAAAACTAAATACCTGGAGGAGGTTAGCATTTTCTCTGGCTCACTGTCACTTCACACACACCATGTTATATTATCCACTTTGTTAATAACTTTATGACAACCAGAGTTTCAAAAAATTTATAATTTTTTGTAAATGACCGTATAGGCTTTTACACCTAAGGTGTGCGATACATGTTGTCTAAGATAATATCTTAATTGTTGTTTTAACAATATGCAGGTTGACATTATAACGTATGTCATATGAATTTACACTAATATGGACATGGTTTAACTTTAAAAGGATGGCAGTCTGCAAGCTATTATTGCAATGTGCTAAACAACATAGTCCCACATACAGAGGAATTCTGATGGATTGATGTATACCAAGTTTCCGTTATCATGAACTGATGAGAAATTGGCAGCAATCAAACCTACCTTTCATAGAAAAAAAAGATTTGCCTTTAAAGTAAAACCTAAGCTTGAGTTTTTTTTCACAAGGTTTGCAACATGATGTTTAAGAAAAACACATTCATCATCTCTCACTTAAAGGTTTTTGTAACAAGGAGCACCATGTTTCTGTAAGTTGTCACAGTGTCAATAGCAGCGGAAGGGAAAAGTACATACATAGCAGTTCCCACAGCCTTAATATCAGCATATTATACATACAGTGCATTCAAAGGTTTCACTTTTTTCAATGTTATGTTGCAGCCTGATAGTACAATCATTTAAATTCTAAAGTCAGGGACACTGCCACAGGGGCGACTATGTGGAAAATCTGTGGAACAGATTTTTATTGAGGAGAAATTAGTACTTTACTCCATTCAGTTTTTCCTCAATCCTGACCAGTCTTCCAGTCCCTGCTGCTGAAAAACACCCCACAGCAGGATGATGCTACCACCATGCTTAACTGTAGGGGTGGTATTGGGCACGTGATGAGCAGTGTCTGGACTCCAAGTGAACTCCAAGCAGGCCTTCTTAGAGTGAAGAGGTGAAGCTTCCATCTAGACACTCTGCTATAAAGCCTAGATAAGTGGAGGGCTGCAATGATGGTTGTCCTTCTGGAACTTTGTCCCATGGTCATACCAGGTCTCTGCAGCTCAGTCAGAGTGACCGTCGAGTTCTCGGTCACCTCTACTACTAAGACCCTTCTCTTGCAATTGCTCAGTTTTGCCAGTTAACCACGTCTTGGAGGAATCTTGATTTGACCAGACTCCTTTTATTTCAGAATTATTAGGTCACTCTGCTGTTAGGAACCTGAAGTGCAGCGGAATCTTTTTTGTAGCCCTCCCTGAATTTGTGCCTTGCAATAATCCTCTTTCTGAGCTCTGCAGACAGCACATTTAACCTTATTGGTTTTGCTCTGATACATTATGCATTTTTAGCTGTGAGGCCTTCTATAGAGAGGTTTGTGCCTTTCCAAATCATGTCCAATTAATTTAATTTACCACAGGTGGAATCCAGTCAAGGTGCAGAAACATCTCAGCAACAATCAAGACAAATGGGAGGCACCTGAGCTAAATGTCATGTGTTGTTGCAAAGGGTCTGAATACTTGGGCCAATGTGATTTTTCAGTTTTTCCTTTTCTAATAAATTTTAGAGAACAAAAATGTGGTATTAGGCTGCGACATAACAAAATTATTCTTGTACATATACTGTTATGGGTGGTAGGGGCTGGAGTTCCTATTCAATTTAACTTTTTAAATTCAACTTCAACTAGCGCCAATTCACAACAAAGTCATCTCAAGGCACCTTAAAGAATAAAGTCAAGACTATAAAGATGTATAGAGAAAACATAACAATTCCCCCTTGAGTAAGCCATAAGCAACAGTAGAGAGAAAAATCCCCTTTAACGGAAGAAACCTTGAGCAGAACCACGCTAAGGGTGGGCGGCCATCTGCCTTGACCGGTTGGGGTGAGTGAAAAGTGGAGAGAGAAAAGAAAAGAGCAACAAGGGCAACAACAAAACATTGGGCAGGTTGGTAGAACCAGTAGCTGCACACTGGAAAAGCACACGGCTCCAAAGCCAGTGATGCCTACACAAAGGGACAGAGAAGGAGAAAGACAACTATGGGAGAAAACACAAAGAGTTAATGTCATACAGTGGTGACAATTGTGGGGTGAGAGGAGAGGAGAGAGGGTCAAGAGGAGGAAAGGATCTCATTGGGGGGTGGGTCCCTCAGCAGTCTAAGCCTATAGCAGCATAACTATAACTATAAGCTTTATCAAAGAGGATGGTTTTAAGCCTAGACTTAAAAGTAGAAAGGGTGTCTGCTTCCCAAATCTGAACTGGGAGCTGGATCCACAAGAGAGGAGCTTGATAGCTAAAGGCTCTGCCTCCCATTCTAACACTGGAAATTCTGGGAACCACAAGTAGGCCTGCATTCTGAGATTGAAGTGGTCTACTGGGATGATATGGTGCTATGAGGTCTTTTATATATAAAATCAAGCTTGACCATTTAGAGCTTTATATGTAAGAAGCAGGGTCTTAAATTCTATTCTAGATTTAATGGGAAGTCAATGGAGAGAAGCTAGTGAAGGTGAAATATGATCTCTCTCGCTAATTCCAGTCAGGAATTAGCATTTTGGATTAATTGCAGGCTCTTAAGGGAGTTACTGGGGCATCCTGAAAGTAGGGAATTTTCCAACCTAGAAGTAACAAATGCATGGACTAGTTTTTTGGCATCACTTTGAGACAGGATGCTCCTAATTTTGGCAATGTTCCGTAGGTGAAAGACGGCTGTTCTAGATATTTGTTTTATATGTGAGGTAAAGGACAAATCCTGTCAAAAATAACTCCAAGGTTCCTTGCAGTAGTACTAGAGGCCAGACTTATGCCATCTAGAGTAAAGATATGTTACTCTAGATGTGTTTTTCCAGGCTACATGAGATTCTTCGAAATTTCTGGAACGCCACTTCCTTTCCAACTTTTGTGTTGCCTGTTTTAAGTTAGCGTGTTTGTGAACTATACCATGGACATTGCCTCTTCTGGTTTACTGCCTTCTTTTTCAGAGGGGTAACACTATCGAGTATTCTACGTAGTGAGGCTGCAAAATTGTCAACAACTTGTGCAGGAGTAACATTAAGGTGGCTACTTTCCATTGTATTGACATATGACGAAGCAAATGATGAAAGAATCGTTTCTTTAAATTTGTTTACAGCTTTTTCACTTAAGCATCTGCTATAGTGGAATTTTTTACTAACTGTTGTATAGTCCATTATTGTAAATTCAAATGTTATTAGAAAATCCTCATACAGAAGAAAGTTATGAGGAAATATTGTTAAATTATTCGTTTCAATGCCATATGTAAGGACAAGGTCTAACATGTGACTAAAACAGTGAGTGGGTTTATTTACATTTTGGGAAAAACCAATTAAATCTAATAATAATAATAATCTACATGAATCTTAAAGTCAGCCACTATAATGACTTTATCTGTATTAAGCACTAAATCAGATAATAAATCTGAAAATTCAATCAAAAACTCTGAATAAGGAGGAGGACGGTACACATTAACAAATAAAAGAGGCAATAGGCCAGCTGTGGGGCGTGCAGTGCATCCAGAAAGAATTCACAATACTTAACCTTTTCCACATTTTATTATATTATAAAATGGATCAAAATTCTTTTTCTTAAAGTTCTACAAACAATACCCCATAATGACCATGACTGTAAAAAACAAAAAAATCACAGTTTATGCCATGATACTCAAAATTGAGCTCTGGTGAATCCTTTTTCCACTAATCAAGCTGTTTCTACAATTCATAATTCATTATTTTTTCTACAACTTGATTGGAGCCCAGTTGTGGGAAATTCAGTTGAACTAAGAGCTCCAGCATTTCTCCATGGAGAGGAGAACCTTCCAGAAGAACAGCCATCAATGAAGCACTCCACCAATCAGGCCTGTCTTATAGAGTGACCAGACGGAAACCACTCCTCAGTAAAAGGCACATGACAGCCCACCTAGAGTTTGCCAAAGGGCACCTGGGGGGCTCTCAGACTATGAGAAACAATATTCTCTGGTCTGATGAAATGAAGATTGAATTCTTTGGCCTAAATCCCCAGTGTCATCTCTGGAGGAGACCAGGCACCGCTCACCAACTGGCCAATACCATTCCTACAGTAAAGCATAGCGGATGCAGCATCATCCTGTGGGGATGTTTTTCAGTGGCAGGAACTTGGAGACTAGTCAGGATTGAGGGAAAAATAAATGCAGCAATGTACAGAGACATCCTTGATGAAAACCTGTTCCAGAGAGCTCTGGACCTCACACTGGGGCGGCGGTTCATCCTTCAACAGGAGAACAACCCTAGGCACACAGCCAAGATAACAAAAGGGTGACTACGGAACAACTCTGCTAATGCCCTTGAGTGCAGCCAGAGCCCAGACTTGAACCCGATTGAACATCTCTAAAGAGATATGAAAATGGCTGTGCACCGACGCTCCCTATCCAACCTGATGGAGCTGATGGAGGTACTGCAAAGATAGGTCAAAAATAGGTCTGCCAAGCTTGTAGCTTCATACCGAAAAGGACTTTAGGCTGTTATTGGTGCTAAAGGTTCTTCAACAAAGTATTAAGCAAAGATATCATCAAACTTTAATGTTGTCATTACGGGGTATTGTCCGTAGAATTTTGAGGTAAATAATTAATTGAATTCGTTTTGAGATAAGGCTCACATACCAAAATGTGGAAAAAGTTAAGTGCTGTGAATACTTTCTGGATCCACTGTACCTGGGACTGATCAATTGTCTATCACAGGGTTGACACAGAAAACCACGCTCAGATTCACACCTACAGGCAATACATATTGTAAATGTCCAACTGTTATGCAGTTGCACTACTACTATTACTAGTAGTTTATATGTGGTCATTAACTGGCCTAATAGTTTAAAAAATGTATTAACCTTAATACTCAGGAATTCTCTCCCTCTCCCCACTTTGTTTGTCTCTCTGTCTTATGGCCACTCTTCACACCTCCACATCAGCGGACCAGCTACTTTTTTGTCAACCATATTCTTAATAATAGCTCAGCTGCGGCTGTAGTTCAGTTGGTAAAGCCAGTCGTCCACGGACCACAGGGTTAGTGGTTTGATCCCCGGCCCTGGCTATATGTCGAAGTGTCTCTAGGCAAGCCACTGAACCCCTAACAGCCCATTCCCCTCCCCAGCTGTGCAGTGCTGGTCCAAGCCCTGTAGAAATTGGCAAAAGAAAAAAAAAGCTTCTAAATTGTCAAGGCTTGTAGTGTAGTAGGTTAGTTATGGATGTAATTTAAAGTAGTGCTATTTTAGATTAGTTTGATTAGTGCTACACTTCCATACAGAATTAATGTGGGCTATCATTACATTCACTTTTAATTTTTATTTTACCCGGAAAACTGTAAAGTCATTTTCAGTGATGGGGGGGGGGTGTTAAAGCTCTTAGTAATGTATTAATATATGTTTTTGACAGCTTCAAGCAAAGCATGCAGAAGTGAAGACGGGCTGTGATGAAGCAAAGAGAAAACTGTTCGAGGTAAGACGGGGGAAACTGGCACTTGTCATCACAGTCAATCAGTTTAAGAGTAAATGATGCATAGACAAAGATTTTCTAACTGCAGGCATTTGTTTTTTCCAAGGCCACAAAGCAGTCAGAGAAACTGGAGAAAGAGCTGAAGTCTTTAGAAGAGTTGGAGGAGCAGGCTGACAGCAGGTGAGAGGTGGGGAGTAGTTGCAACATTGCAAATAAACATCCAAGCTCAGTTCTGCATAAAACCTGCAATAAAGTTTGCAGTTAATGGTGAGCACTAAAAAAAATTTCACAATCAAACGTGAGAGGAAGTGCAGCTCTTGTCACAAGTTTTGCTGTGATAACCTGTAGTTGTGCAGTTTAACAGTAAGACCTTTCCTGGTCTGTAGTGGCAAATAGCAAGAAGCGCTGCCATATGTATACTGTAGAGTCGAAGGGTCTGCCCAGGCAATCAAACAGTCTTGAGCACTTAAGTGTGTACTCTTATGCCATGAGGTAGTGCACTACTGCATCCTGTTCACCCTAACACAAGCTTGAGGCACACTTTTTCCAATACTGTTTGAAGGGAGGGAGGCTGGGCCCCAACAGTAGTTGCAGCAAGTTGCTGTGACCATGATCGCAGTGGGCACTTGCTGTGTGAGCCATGGGTTGGGTCCCTAAATGGCAAGCAGTGGGATGTGCAATGTAGCTAAATTCTGTAGCTTATGTAAATTAGACATGGATAAGGGTTTTGTGAGAGGTCAGTATAGAACTGCCAACAAAATGGTAAACATTGGGTGAACTCCAAAGACAACTTGGCACAGTGTTGTTTTGGTTCCTTTTAAAATCTGCACATAAATGGTACATGCTGCTTGTACCAGCATGAATTCCCAGCAAATTGCTGGCCAGTCAGCAAAGTCAGTGAAGAACGGCAAAAGAAAATGATAAACACAATCTTCCTTTTTGTATATTCTGCTTCAGACACATGATATTTTAATAGAAATATTCTGTTGAGCCTCATATTTAATTTCTTGACCATTGTGTAAAATAAGGTTTCAATAAAACATGCCAACATAATGTTACATTAACATCATAGTATTGATTCTATAGGACTATTTGATTAAAAAAATTTCAATTGAATTTTTAACATGGGCATAGACATGCTTATTATTATTATTATTCAAGTTATCATCTGTTGTTTATCTGATTAAGAACAGGTTCATATAAGCCAACTGATGTGCCAACCTGTAAGTAATAAGGTGGATGGTGCCACTCCTGTTTAAAAGGGATGTTTAGAGTCAAGTATCCAAACAGATAATCACCTGTAGGGTTTCGACTATTTTTGTGAAACCTTCAAAATTGTCTCTATTCTGCTATATAACTTAATATATATTCAACTTTCAATTCAACTTTATTTATATAGCGCCAATTCACAACAAAGTCATCTCAGGGCACTTTACAGAATAAAGTCAAGATTATAAAGATGTATAGAGAGAAACCAACAATTCCCCCTGGAGCAAGCCATAGGCAACAGTGGAGAGGAAAAACTCCCTTTAATGGAAGAAACCTCCACCAGAACCAGGCTCAGGGTGGACGGCCATCTACCTCGACCGGTTGGGGTGAGTGGAAAGGGGAGAGAGAAAAGAACAGAGCAACAAAAGCAACAACAAAACATCGGGCAGATTGGTAGGACCAGTAGCTGCACGCTGGAAGACACACAGCTTCAAAGCCGGGGGACACCTGCAGAAAGGGACAGAGAGAGGGGGACAAAGGGAGAGAACACACAGAGTTAATGACATACACTGGTGACAATTGCGGGGTGAGAGGAGAGAGGGTCAAGAGGAGGAAAGGAGCTCAGTGCATTGGGGGGTGGGTCCCCCAGCAGTCTAAGCCTATGGCAGCATAACTATAACTAACTATATGCTTTATCAAAGAGGAAGGTTTTAAGCCTAGACTTAAAAGTAGAGAGGGTGTCTGCTTCCCGAATCTGAACTGGGAGCTGGTTCCACAGGAGAGGAGCTTGATAGCTAAAGGCTCTACCTCCCATTCTACCTTTGGAAATTCTGGGAACCACAAGTAGGCCTGCATTCTGAGAGCAAAGTGGTCTACTGGGATGATATGGTGCTATGAGGTCTTCTATATATGATGGAGCCTGACCATTCAGAGCTTTATATGTAAGAAGCAGGGTTTTAAATTCTATTCTAGATTTAATGGGAAGCCAATGGAGAGAAGCTAGTGAAGGTGAAATATGATCTCTCTTGCTAGTTCCAGTCAGCACTCTTGCTGCAGCAAGAGCGCTGCAGCCTCATATAGCTTAAAACTTAATTTTCCTAAAGTCCTAAAAGGAGATGGAGTGAATCTAGTTAAAAAAATAATTAAAAATAGTAAAGACTTGTTCATTCATTTACTAATGTTTCATTAGTAAATTTCATTAGTAATGTTTCAATTGCTGCCTCTGGATGAGGAAAGCTTACTCCCATTAAAGATTTGAAATCTAAGTTTCACAAATTCTACAAGAACGTGTCAAGATAATCATTTCTGAACTGAAGTTAATCACAAATTACTAAAAGCACAGGTTTTCCACAGTCGTGCCACGCACAAATATTTAAGACTGGATTCCATCATAAATAAATGAATACTGTTTTTGTCTCATTAGTTTAATGTGGTTTTCTTTGTTTGTGAAGACGTTTATACATACATCTCTGCAGAAATAGAAAATTCTAGAGCATTCAAAGACTTGAAAGCCTCATTGTATGTTTTTTCCTTAAAAATGTTGTCAGATGAAAAGCATTCAGAGTATTATAATGTCTCTTTAGAGGTGGAAATCTACATTACTGGATTCTGTAGTACTCAGTTTAATTTCTTTATTGTCTTACTCCTCAGTTTTTGCCTTTTTCTCCCATCTTATTGTAACATATAACCTCATATTGAAATGATAATTCACATATGACAAATAAGATAAGTTACAGTGAGCCAAGAGATTCTGTCTGATCGTGTTTTGTTGTACTAAACAGTTTGCTGGAGAAGCTGAGGGCTCTGGTGACGATGAATGAGAACTTGAAGAAGCAGGAGCAGGAGTTCCGCACACACTGCAGAGTGAGTACATCAACAACACACACACATTATCGTCGTTCTGACTTCTTGCAATGATGCTGGGTGTGTGTAAAGCATAAAAACAAAAACGTTTTTTAAATCCTGAGTGTCAGTGAATTGGACTTAATTTTCTCTTTGTTATATGTGGATGTTGTGTTCAGGAAGAGATGACTCGTCTGCAGCAGAATATTGAGGAGCTGAAGATGGAATCAGGACGTGATACAGAGGGGGAGAAGGTACATCTACAGCTAAATTATAGTCTTTACTTATTCAAGTTTCCATCAGTCAATCGATCGATGCATTTTAAATGATTAAACTGTGTCTCATAATTTATCTACGAACATTTTTCTCCTCATTCAAAATAATAACTATTTCAATCTGTGAATATTCATGCAACGCTGATGCACGTCTCCTACTTCACCGTAACAGCAGTTATAAGTCATAAACCTGCATATCAAATGTCTTATATCAAGTGTTGTTTATCACACTGTGCTTAACTTCCAAAATGTGCTGTATTGCAAATAATGCTTTAAATATTGAGGTGAGCTCAGAGGAACCTTTCCTGGTAAACAAAGTAAATTAGTCTTCGTCTTTTCCTGGCTTTTTCTTTTCAGGAGTCGCTACAGCAAATCATGTACCTCCATCTTTTTCAGGGCGTCTGTGGCGCAGGAAGGTAGAGCGGTTGTCCACCAATCGAAAAGTTGTTGTCCCTGGCTCCTCCGGTCACATGTCGAAGTGTCCTTGAGCAAGACACTGAACCCCAACTTAGTTGCTCCCGATGAGTGTGCAACTGTGTGTGTGTGTGTGTATATGTGTGTGTGTGAATGGGTGAATAAGAAGCAGTGTAAAGTGCTTTGAGTGCCAATAGGTAGATAAGCACTATATAAGTGCAGACCATTTACCATTTACCATCTAACTGTATCCTCTGCATCCTCTTCTCTCACACCAACTAACTTCCATGTCCTTTCTCACTATATCCATAAATCTCCTCTTTGGTTTTCCTCTAGACCTCCTGCCTGGCAACTTCAACCTCAGCATCCTTCCAGCGATATATTCACAATTTCTTCTCTGAACATGTCCAAACCACCTCAATCTGTCCTCTCTGACTTTATCTATAAAACATCTAACATGAGCTGTCCCTCTGATGTCCTCATTCCTGATCCTGTCCATCCTCGTCACTCCCAAAGAGAACCTCAACATCTTAAGCTCTGCTACCTCCAGCTCTGCCTCCTGTCTTTTCTTCAGTAAATGTTCTGCACTTATATAGCGCTTTTCTACCTATTGGCACTCAAAGCGCTTTACACTGCTTCTTATTCACCCATTCACACTCACAATCACACACACATTCATACACCGATGGGGGAGCCAACACTCACCGGGAGCAACTAAGTTGGGGTTCAGTGTCTTGCTCAAGGACACTTTGACATGTGACCGGAGGAGCCGGGGATTGAACCAACAACTGTGAGATTGGTGGACAACCGCTCTACCTTCCTGCGCCACAGCCGCCTTCAGTGCCACTGTCTCTAAGCCGAACAACATTGCTGGTCTCACAATCATCTGAACAACTTTCCTTTCATCCCCCTGAAACGTTTTTGTCACATAGCACACCTGACACTTTTCTCCACCTGTTCCAACCTGTTTGCATACGCCTCCTCACCTCTTTTCCACACTCTCCATTGCCCTGAACCGTACTTAAAGTCCTCCACTTTCTTCATCTCTGCTCCCTGTAACCTAACCATTCCGATCAAAGCCTCTCATTCACACACATCTATTCTTTCTTGCTGCTGCTATCCTTCATTCCTCTGCATTCCAAAGCAGACCTCCACTCCTCTAGATTTCCGCTACCTGCTCCCTGCTCTCGCTACAAATCACAATATCATCTGCAAATATTATAGTCCACAGAGATTCCTGTCTAACCTCATCTGTCAGCCTGTCCATCACCAGAGCAAACAAGAAGGGGCTCAGAGCCGATCTTTGATGCAGACCCACCTCCACCTTGAACTCCTCTGTCACACCTACAGCACACCTCACCACTGTCTTACAGCTCTCATACATGTCCTGCACCACTCTAACATACTTCTCTGTCGCTCCAGACGTCCTCATACAATACCACAGCTCCTTTCTCGGCACCCTGTCATACACTTTCTCTAAATCTACGAAGACATAATGCAACTCCCTATGACCCTCTCTGTACTTCTCCATCAGCATCCTCAAAGCAAATACCGCATCTGTTTTACTCTTTCTAGGCATGAAACCATATTGCTGCTCACAAATGTTCACCTCTGCTCTTAACCTAGTTTCCACTACTCTTTTCCACAACTTCATTGTTTGGCTCATCAGCTTTATTCCTCTGTAGTTGCAACAGCTCTGCACATCTCCCTTGTTCTTAAAAATTGGCACCAGTACACTTCTCCTTCATTCCTCTGCAGTCCTCTTACTCTCCAAGATCTTGTTAAACAAACTAGTTAGAAATTCTACAGCCATCTTTGCTAGACACTTCCATAGGTATTTCATCAGGACCAACTGTCTCCAGAATTTCTCCCTCTCTTCTAACTTACATGCTAGCTGTGGCCTAGGCATAACCACTAACAGCATTGAACATTACACCTTCAATTTCTAGCTTCAGACTTATCATCCTATCTGGTACTTATTTTTCACCTACAAAACATTTCTTACAAACTCCTCTTTCAGGATATCTGCTACTCTTCCTTTCTCTTTCCATCCATACCATGGTAAAACAACTTAAACTACTGCTCCTAAGCTTCGAAACCTTGCTCCTTTTCCACCTGAACTCCTGGACACACAGAATAGAGTATAGAGTCGTTTTTAATAAACCTGGGTGTCATGCACTACTTCCCTTGAGGAAGTTCCTGTCATGTAAAACTGTTACAGTTTGTATAACCACCCTCTTTTTCCTCCTCTTTTTCTTTTGTCAGGAGAGGAACCAGCTGATAGACAAACAGTACAACACAGACAGAGGGAAACTACAGAAGATCCGTCTGCTCATGGTAACTAGTACATCTAACATAACACAAGATTAGATGGAAGTTCAGTGCTTATTGTGTGGCCGTAAGGTCACAGCATCAGATAACACACTACTGATAAGAATGAGCCGCTACAATGGAATAACTGCCAAATATCTTTGTCAGGAGTTGGTAAACAAAAAGCCAGCTACAGTAAAAGAGGAAGTACCGTATCAAACTCGTATTCATCAGGTGGAAAGCAACACTCAGGTGGAAAGCAATTACTTTGCTGGATGTGGAAATTCCAAACCATTTCATTGACAATATGCCAAAGTAGTGTTTACAGTTGTGTTGCTTTAAAATATAAAAAAATAAACTAATATATTTTTAAAGGCAGAGTTGCATATTTTTTGTTTAAATTAAAAAATTACAAATATTATGACTTAGTGGCGACCGCAACAAGGTAGAATTGGAAGGTTCAGTGTGTAGCTGTGGAGGCACACTGTTTCTTACCGAGTTTTATGGGTTTAGCCATACTTTGAGAAACTTGTTTGATGAAACTGTTGTGAATGTGTTTGTGAAATTACCGTTCTTAAACTTGTATTGTAGAACTAGTCCGTTATTGGGTAAGATGAGCAACGAATACAATAAATGTTCAGTTTGTCATACATCTCTGGAGTGAAGTAATTGTTGGACCATCAGATATGAATAAGATCACCTCTACAATTAGGATATTAAAAAATGACAGTCACAAAAAATACCTCAGACCTGCAACTCATAGTTGGCAGTAGTTGAAAAATGTTTTCAAACTTTGCTTCTTTCTGTTCAGGCTCGGAGAAACCGTGAGATTGCCCTCCTGCAGAGAAAGATCGACGAGATGCCGAGTCGGGCCGAGCTGACGCAGTACCAGAAGAGATTCATTGAACTGT
Organism: Channa maculata; assembly: GCA_020496755.1. Taxonomy (NCBI): domain Eukaryota; kingdom Metazoa; phylum Chordata; class Actinopteri; order Anabantiformes; family Channidae; genus Channa; species Channa maculata. Next base: position 394,342 of record CM035609.1, read on the forward strand.
ACAGCCAAGGTGGGTTCACTGTATTTGGTCTAACCAGGTTTAGTGCTTAGAGAAAACTTTTTGGTCTGTGGTTATAACTGAATGGTACTAAATGTTATCAGGAACAAAGACAGTTAATCTCTGTTCATTCTTCATGTGTTTCTCAGTTTCTGCAACACATAAAGAGACCAAGCAGTTCTTCACTCTTTATAACACTTTAGATGACAAGAAGGTTTATCTGGAGAAGGAGGTAGGTATCCACAGCAGCCGCTTGTTAGCAACGCAGGACATGACAATCCAAAGTTAGAACATTCTTTTAAATTTAAAGGTCTGTAATTTGACCACCTATGTAAAGTTAGTGAGTGTTGATACAGTTGGGTCACCAGCAGATCAGTTCTGAATGTTAATGATGAGAAAGGTGCTTTCATTTCTGTAGGTGAATCTACTTAATTCCATTCATGACAACTTCCAACAGTAAGTATAAATGTTGTATGTTAGAATGTAAAGTTACAAAAGATTTAATGTTATAGAGTAGTTGAGGCTACAGGTTTGACTCACTGCTGTTCTGTTGTCTAGGGCCATGTCATCTTCAGCAGCTAAGGAGCAGTTTCTCAGACAGATGGAGCAAATTGTGGAGGGAATCAAACAAAGTCGTATCAAGGTATAAATTTCTCCTAAGCAAATATTTTACTTAGTTTCTGACTAGTTTTATTTGCTATCATTTTGATGGTTATGATAAAACTTTACTCATATACGTTTATTGCTGTATCTGGAAACTTGGTCCAACTGTGGAAATGGAATACACAGATACATGTGATAAAGCATAGTTAATTTGAGACCATGTTAAACCAACTTTTACATCATTTCTTTAACTGTGTCTTGCCTGTTTGGTTTTCCAGATGGAGAAAAAGAAGCAAGAGAACAAAATGAGGAGAGATCAGTTGAACGATGAATACCTAGAGCTGCTCGACAAGCAGAGGCTCTACTTCAAAACAGTCAAGGACTTTAAAGAGGTAAGAAATACGATGGATATAAAAACATATTTTAGCTAGTTAATATGTATTTATTAACTTACTGTTGGTACAAGGTATGTTTATCGAGGTAATTGTGTGAAATAGAATATTATGTATTAACATAAATATAACATTATAAGACAGTAACACAAATCACAGTTTTTGAAATGGCAATAAAGCTAAATCAACACCTAAACCTTTTTAGGAAAACCATTAGACTTCATTGTCTTCATTTTCCATACTGCACCTTATAAATTGGGTTATTTGTGTTTAGGGACAAAATTATACTTTATTAGTGGTTTAGTAAAAATAACTTTTAATTTACCTGCTACAGAAATAGTTGTAGTGACACTTTTTTTTTAAGTTTCTGTTAGAAAAGGTAAAAAAAAAACTTTGAACGTGAACTTAGTTGTGCTTTGCTTTGCTTAATTACCAACAGGAGTGTCGGAAGAACGAAATGCTGCTTTCCAAGCTGCGGGCCAAAGGAGCCTCTTAGCCCGACTACTGTTAGGAAACTGTTTGTTTTCTTATGTAAAGGAAATGTTTCATCTAAACGAGTTAAACCTATATGAGTTAAACTATGGCTTTCATCTGATGTGCACCAGACTGAAAAAATACCTTTTAATGGATCAAAAAAAATAATACCTCATTGCTGTTGATTGGAGTGTTTGAACCTACAGTAGTTAGCTAAGCAAGTAATTTAGACTCAAAGTAACCTATTTATGAGGAGCTGCTGCAAACCAGTCGTGTTTTGTTGTGATTATAGCCTGAATGATCACAAATTATTACTAAACAACTTGTAAACATCAAGCCTGTTCCTCTCAGCAATAAATAAGATGCAGGACCCTGTCACAGTTTGATGGATTTCTTCAATAATGTGTGACAATATTTTACTGTGGGGCTGCATAAAGTCACATTCAGTCATGAATAACATTTACACCTTCAAAGTTCTACTAGAAAAAAGCACCAGATGTAAGATGTCAATGTGCTTATGTTGATAATATTGTAGCACTTTTCCAAACCAATTAAAAAAGATGATACAACTAATTCAAAGTGCCTGTGATAGAGTTTTTAAAAACTGTAAAGTCCTTAAATGTCTTCATAACATGTTGGAGTGTAAAGTCTGTTGCAGATTTAAAAATAACTTTTTGTTTGTAGTCATTTTCCCATGATGCTGTTCTCATGTGATTCTGTAGTATCTTCTCATGTCTTACATGTGCCTCTTTCACATCCAATGTAACCCACGTATGAGCAGTATTTGATGAATAAAATCATCTAAACAGTTGAAATGCTTGTAGTGTTACTCATGTCAGATAGGATGTGCGCTGTCACACTGTGCAGACTGTGTTCTATCAGAAGTCATCAAGTTGACAAGTTGTGAGAAGTCACATGATGAATCTGTGGAGGAAACATCCTGTGTTTCCAAACCAAAATACTGGAGGTCTCCTGTTTTTTTTTTGTTTTTTTTTAATTTACACATCTCCCTCTCCTGGTATATTCAACTGTTTAGGCACATGCAGTACAGTAGTACTCCCAACACATGGAATAATACTTTTATGTGTAAAACTGGAGGGGTTCTGATTAAATACATTTGTCTTGTTATGGAAGTGTAGATTGAATTCTCTACTTTTTAGAAAGTTTGAAGCAACAAAGCCTTTAAAAGGTGTCATCCCACTTTTCAAACAAATTAAGTTAAATTGTTTACTACATTGTTGAGCAATAAAATGTTCTCTTTCTCAGTTTTGCTACAACCTATTTAGTCTGTTATGACTAGTAGCTTATGTCTTTGATATTGGTGTGTAACTGACATGATTAAGTCATTAATGAATAAATGTTCAGCTGTGAATGTTTAACAAAGATTATTCAGGTTTTAAGGTTCATCAGTAGTTAAAACAGATTTAGATAAAGTTAAAGTGGCAAATACAGTTTATTGTCATTCATGTTGGTTAAAAGGTGAGAATAAAATACAAATTCCATTTTCTAAAATATTGGGATGCTCCTATTATACCCAGTGATGATAATGAGCTCTTGCCAATTAACCTCACAGTTGTGAGATGTTTCACCAGATGATGTTTTGTTGTTCGCATTTCACAACTTTTCAAATCTTTGTTGTACCGTTCCAGCTTTTTTTGAGATTTGTTACTGGCTTAAAATTCAAAATGAGGAATTTGTTTTCAATAAAAAATACAATTTGTCATTTTTCACATTTGATACATTGTACTATTTGCAATCAAAAATAGGTTCTAAAAAATTTGCAAATCATTGCATTGTTTTTTATTGGCATATTATACAATGTCCTAATAATTCTGGAAATGGGTTTTACAAATCAACATCTTAAGTGTGCAACATTTTTTAAAATATTTTAATATAAATATGTTCCATAACTTACCTTAGGAGGAGCAGCCAAACCTTCCTGTGTAGAGCTTCAGTAATTCAGCACCAACTGAATTGCTTCAATACTGTTGAGTATCAAAAAAATCTCATCATTCAATACCAAATTTCAGTACCTAAGGAATAAATGGTAAATGTTCTGCACTTTTTAAGTGCTTTTCCACCTATTGGCACTCAAAGCGCTTTACACTGCTTCATCTATTCGCAGTGACAATCACACACATTCGTACACCGATGGGGGAGCTGCTATGCAGCTGGCCAACACTCACCGGGAGCAACTAAGTTTGGGTTCAGTGTCTTGCTCAAGGACATTTCAACATGTGACTGGAGGAGCCGGGGATTGAACCAACAACTGTGAGATTGGTGGACAACCACTCTACCTTCCTGCAGCACATTGACACCTTTAAGTCCTGTAAACAATTTTTATTGTAAAAGCACCAAAATAATTGTAAAAAAGGCAATGTGCTAAAAACATTTTTGTTAATATAGATTTTATAAAATTAGTATTAAAGTATCATTGTTTGGTATCAAGTCAAAGTTTGATACCAAAGCTAAAAGTTCTTGATTGAAGCTCACCCTTCTGAGTTATCAGAGAATTTCAATGATTTCTACTTTATGAGTAAAGTTTGTAGAGGCTGAGCAGAGTGTGGTGGAGCACAAACTGTGAAGCAGAGCTGTTTTAGAGACTAATTCTGAGTCTAAGACTTTAATTTGCATATTGTAGTTTTAACATGAGATTGAGAGACCAACTACAATTTTCAACTTTGACTTATAAGCTCTACAACTTTTACTGTGTATATAGCCAACTCAAGGCAATTTACAGAATAAAGTAATGACTACATAAATGCATAGAGTTTTCAAGTGTTCATCTTCAAAGGTTCAGTATTTCCTTTTTTAGTCTGATATTTATGTAACTATACATCAGAAAAAGCATAAACATTTACAACAGATAACACCTGATTTAATGTGACAAGACCCTTGACAAAGGCCCAGGATCTAAGACAAAGACTGAACCCAGAAGAGTGAAGACCCCACTGAAAGCAATAGATCATAGGACCAGTGCCTATGGTTATGGCCTTGCATCTTCAGCTAACACAAAGAGTTTGGTTTAATGTTGAGGTGCCCTGTAATGTACAGTACAACATTACAAAAAAGTAAGTTGACTAATTGAAGGTTCCCTTCCACAAGATCCCAGAATATGTGTTCATGTTGTATTCATGTTCTTCTGAACTCACTATCAGCTCAGCTGCTCTCCAATCTCAGTGACTGTTATACTGAACAAACAGTTTGCATGTCTCTAGCCCATCACAGCTCTGATTGGGTAACATCAAAACACATTCTTGTGCGCAGGCAGCATCCACACAATAAGGTGTCAATGTTTGTCAGATTCTTTTCCATCCCAGCATACAGTGGTTAAAGAAAAACTATGAACTACATCTTTTACAACAGGTTAATAGTGGTGAGGCTGTGTTAGTAAAAATATAACATTGGAGAACATCATGTGTTTTAAGGCTGTTGTTGCTAGGATTACAGATATGTTTCTGATAACAATTGTGTACAGTTGATTATCTCCCTGTGTCCCTGTCTGTTAGTGCTTTAGAGCAGCAGAGGCTCTTGGGAGATAAAAAGAGAAAGTGGGTGTAGAAAAGCTGAGGAGCAGGCAGTGGAGCACAAGTTCAGCAGAAGAAGAGAAAGAGGAGGTCTAACTTGTACCTACTGGACAGACACTGACTGTGGATATGACTGTGTGTAAGACCTCACTGTGTGCTCTGCTGGAAGGCGTCTGATGCGCTTCAATATGGAAGTTGCTCGGCTGCTGCCTGGCTGCCTGCTGCTCCTACTATTCTGTGTGTGTGATCGGCCAGTCGGAGGAGAGAGAGAAAAACCACTGACTTCACCCGATGACCATGGCACCCTCCTCCAAGGCCTCTGGAAGCTGAAAATCAGGGACTCCATGCTTGGAGAAAAAGGTAAGAAAGGGAAACATTTCAGTTTGACTTTACTCCAAGTGGAAACCATCAGTACTTATATCACTTGGCAAACACAATGATATGAATGATTAAATTTTAGGTCAGGTGGTAAAAGAAAAGCTGTAATATTTATACAACTATTATTTACACAACTAAACTTGCTAAATACATTTTTTTTTACCATAGAATAGTCACTAAATACCCTGCAGTCTAAAGCTGCAGAATATGTCAAAATTGTGTCTTAGGTCTTACCAATAAACAACTAGTATCTTTATTGACATGAGTTGAGTATCATGGCTGTGGTGCAGGAAGGTAGAGGACCAATTCACCAATCCCCCAAGTTTGCTCCCGGCTCGTCCGGTCACATCTTGAAGTGTTGAGGAGGACACTAAACCCAAACTTAGTTGCTCCCGATGTGTGTTGGCCAGCTGCATAGCAGTTCCCCCATCCTTGTGTGAGTGTGTGTGAATGGCTGAATAAGAAGCAGTGTAAAGCACTTTGAGGTCAATAGGTAGAAAAGAATTATATAAGTACAGATCATTATGTTGGCTCTAAAATGTTTTTGTACACTAAGGTGAAATGTTGTGTGCAAATATCATGCAGTCACGATACAGGCGTGTCAACTATGGCATTTGCTCTTCTTTAGCTCATGGTTTGGGTTAAAGAGAAGCTGTTTAGGGCTGTGCCCAAGAAGGTGCATGCTTGGAGTATGTACCATATATCGTCCAATACACAAGGTAACAAAACCCCGTCTTCCTTCTGTGGAACAATGCATTCTAATGTTTAACTAAACCTAATGTCTCATCACCACTATACCTTGATTTTAAACACATTTGTCACTCAAAAAGGTGCTTTTCTAGGGCATCATGATACGTGATGCTATACCAATTATCAACCTCAGGACTAGACACAAGGTCACCATAGCTGTCAGACTTGGTAAGTGAGGCAGTGAGCTTAGGTCCAACTTTCTGTATTGTCATTGCTTTGCTGTGGGGTTTCTCTTCATGTTTCTTTGTGTTACTGTGGGAGTCATTTAGTTTTTAAATTTAAGGGATACATACTACTCAAACTAAAATCTTTTGTTGGAGGTGGATTAAAGAATCTTTTGAAAAGTTCACAGTTCCCAAAGCAAAAGCAGAAGAGCCTTTTGTCCGTCTCTCTGCCCAGCATCTTTTTCACACCAATTTCTGAAATTTCCTGAATGACATGATCCATTAGTCGTCAGAGTGTCACCTATCCACAATAAATTATCTCTTTAACTTGCAGATAATAGTTCTTATCCAGTCAGAGAAGAGCTCAAACAGCAGCTGCTCTACTGCCGTGTTGGGATTGGTTTCCATCTCCAGATTCTGCCCAGTGGCTCTGTAAAAGGGGTCCACAAACCCACTAACTACTGTGAGTTCACTCCACCCATATGACCCTCTCAGCATTTTCATGGTTTCATGGTTTGTTTAGAGTCTGTATATCACTGATATGCAGTCACCTGAGATGTTCATTTTTTTCCATGTTCACCAGCTTGGTTGAAGGTGTTTGCTATGAAGCATGGAGTGGTTGGAATCAGAGGAGTCAGGAGTGGCTTGTACCTCTGTATGAATGGAGAAGGAAGGGCATATGGAACAGTATGTAGGACACTGCAAAGCTAACAGTAGTAATACAGCATGGTGTATTGCATGAGAAAATGTGTATTTTCTCAGACTTGGACCATTTTGAGAAAGGGTGCCATCTTGAAACAACACATTGTGATTAATGTTTCTTGGTTGTCTTTTCCAGGAGCAGTTTTCTGACGACTGCCTGCTGAAGGAGAACCTGGAGGAGAATCACTACACTACCTACTCCTCTCTGTCTCACCCTGGCATCTACCTGGCTCTCTCTAACAAGGGAGACCTAAGGAAGGGCAACAGTGTGAGCCGCCACCAGCCTTGCACCCACTTCCTACCACGGAGAACACAGTGATCAGGTTTCACTATCACCCAGCTCTGTCAGGAAAAAACCTAAATATGAAACATTGTGACAGTGAGTTACATTCTGTGAGTGACATGTGACTACTTGACCGACACACCACAGTTTGTGCGGCTGCGGAGATGTGTGTCAAAGCGGTTGGTCTGTAACATAGGAGCACCTCTCGCATAGGGGATAGTCCTCTCACCCTTCCTCTTCACCCTGTACACCTCTGATTAGCAGTGCAACTTTGACTCCTGCCCCCTTTCTCTATACTGGGGACCTCTATGGAAACTTTAGAGTTGGTAGCAAGAGGTTTCTTCAAATCCGCTGTGAGAGAGAACGGTACAGGAGGTCATTTCTGCCAACATTCATAAGTCTTTATGACTCTGCTGTGTCAGGAGACAGACCTTCATCATTTCATCACAACATAACTACAATAACTGTAACATACAGCCATCTATCCATCTATCAATCAGTCAGTCAATCACCATTGGTTTGCACTGAAGCTGGTTTGAAACTTATATAAGGGAACTTTGCTTCTATCTTTGTCTGTTAAAGCTACCTTCTAATACCTGTTTTTCAACAAACAGGAAGCTGACGCAATCAAATGTATTCCTCTCAGCAGTGGGTGTGACATTGGACTTATCCGGCAGAAATGTGAATGAATGATCATGTTGATAATTTGTTATCTGTTCGTACATTTTACTTCTTATGAATTAGTTTTCAGTGATTACTAGAGAAGCATAAAAAGTTAACAAGTTGACTGTTCATAGAGAACTGGGTCTGACCATAGTGAACATTTGTAATTTATTATTTTCTTCACTTTTATTTATATTATTTATAGTATGGTGTAGTTTTATTTATTTGCTTTAGCCTGGTTTCCAGTGCTAAATAAAATGTCTATTTTTTATAATAATTTGTGATAAAGTGTGTTTGAATAGTTCAAGATTTAAGCAGGTAAAATAAAGAAACCTTTAATGATTATAAGTTCTATCACTTATTATGAGATGTTGAAGACTCAACAGTTCACCCAACTCACTTCCAGATAGTTTGAAGACTAACTAACTTAACTTAGTAGGAAATAGAACAGACACGTTGTTAAAAATAGCTTTGTCAGTAAGGCTGCTGCTCTTTGGCTCCCTCTTTTGTTATTTACCAGTGTTTGTTTAATACATTTAAGAACATTTTTAAAGTACTTTTTCTGAGAAACAGCTGAGTTTTTTCAATGGAAGTTTCCACTGCCTCAAAGCAACACAAAAGACATTTCATTCACTTTGATAAACCTACATAGGAGCAGAAGTCAAAGAGCCAATATGTTAAAACTTTGTCTCATAAAACCTAAAGCATTTAAAGGTTAAGTTTAGGTTTTACCTGTGAAGACTTTATTTGTTGTCAATCTTATAAATCTAGATGGAAATGCTAAAGTGTGAAGGAAGAAAGGCCAAGGTAAATGTTCTGCACTTATACAGCGCTTTTCTACCTATTGGCACTCAAAGCGCTTTACACTGCTTCTCATTCACACTCAGAAGTGGGGGAGCTGCTATGCAGCTGGCCAACGCTCACCAGGAGCAAATAAGTTGAGGTTCACTGTCTTGCTCAAGGACACTTTGACATGTGACCAGAGGAGCCGGGAATTGAACCAACAAGTGCAAGATTGGTGGAAAAACCGCTCTACCTTCCTGCACCACAGTCGCTCTATTCATCATGACCGAAATTAATCTGAAACTCCTCTATTCTATTTTGATTTCTTGTCTCTTCAGCAGCCTGAATCAGCTTGTTTGTCTGTGCCAAAGACCTCTGCCTTTTTTCAAACACACAGCCAAAGACCCACCGCCCACTGGATGAAGTGTTTCATGAAGTCTTCATTACAATGCATTTGGTCACCATAAATATTGTCCACGCTGATATGAATCACCATAACTCTGGAAGAGCTCTTAAGCATGCCCCTGACCATGATACGAGGAAATGCTGATTCAGATCATGTGGGGCAACATTTGTTCAAAATATTTTGATCATAAAGGTCTATGGCACAGATGAACAATCTAATCCAGGCTACAGACTGACGATCAATAAAAGATGTTTAGAGATTGAGAACATAAAATTATTAACCAACATTATCCTTTAACACAACTGAACATGTATTTCTGCTGCTGGAGATAAGAGTGAAATGAGAAACAAAAAGGAGGATACAGCTAAAGGCTGGAAAAGCAGAAAGAAGAAACCAACATCTTAGTGATAGTGGGTCACATGATTGATGCAGTTGATGCAGATTATACAGATTATATAATTAAGCACACTAAAGAAAGATACCTTGTCTGGGGTGGCTGTAGCTTGGTAAAGGCAGTCGTCCATGGACCACAGGGTGAGTGGTTCAATCCCCGGCCCTGGCTATATATCAAGTATCCCTGGGGGAGACACTGAACCCCTAACAGCCCATTCCCCTCCCCAGCTGTGCAGTGCCAGTCCAAGCCCATCAGAAATTGGGGAGGGTTGCGTCAGGAAGGGCATCTGGCTTAAAAACTGTGCCAAAATAAACATGTGGACATTGATCTGCTGTGGTGACCCTGAACTCATGGGATAAGCTGAAAGAAAGAAAAAAAAAAAAAAAAGAAAGAAAGAAAGATACCTTGTCTCTTAACTATGACTTAGTATCTTGAATCAATTATGGATCTGTAAATATGAGTACAATCCAGAAACTGCATTAGAATAATCAGGTTATAAGATGTCTTAAGCATCATAGAAATTCTGAGACCAAAAGTCTAAACCAAAACAGAACAGAACTAGCTTTAGCTTTTCAAAATGCAAGCAAGTATGCTAATAAAGTGAGTATTAAAGGCTGTAACCAGCCACTTTTTTTCTCAACCTGACTTTCCACACCAACTGGACACTTTGGGGCATATGAGCATGTAACCCTACCCGCAAAGTGGGAGGTCACCTGATCCCCACTCCGAGTAGCAACACTCACCCGCTCAGGTGTCCCCTTTGTACTAAAGAGCAGACACAGCAAAGGGGAGAGGAAATGAAGAATATAGTCATAGATGAAGCACTGCTGAGTGTGGACAATGGGGCAATGATGAAAAGCTTTGTGGACATCAGTACGTTAGGCATAATTTATTAAAACTCAGGAATACAGCTCACCCAGCCATTTTCTAAAGGATCCCTGGTTGTTTCTCCCTTTTCTTCACCTTTTCCTTTTTCTCTCCCCTGATCCTGTTTCTCTACTCTTTTTGCAGAGCCTGCTGCTAACACTGCTGCTGACACATCAACCTGCATACCAGTAAGTTGACAAAATAAGTTCTGAAACCAGTCACTAATAGAATATCTAAAAACTAGCCAGCTTTGTTATATCTAATTTAATATTTTGAGGTTTAACGGAAACAAGACAGTTATGGACATTTCCCTGAGGAAATATTGATGTGCACTTTCCATTATTTTCAGGGTTTATATACTGAAATATACTAACAAATCGTGTAAATATTGCTGCAATTAATGATACAATGAAAAGTAAATCCTTTGTATGAATGAGGTCAAACTGAGCATGAGCAGAACTTTTTATCAGCTTCAGAGCTCGCTTTGATTAAATTAGACCATGTTCTTATTTGTCTCAGTAGTATTGTATTGCATTTTGATATTTGAGGCAGAGTCACCTGAGCAACCAGACCCCTCCAGGATAGAGGTGATCTCAGTGACAGAGGAAGACCTCCCCATTGTTGAGACCCCTAACACACTAAACGTCAGCTCTCTGGGAAGCTTTGCAGCTGACCCCCAGTCAGAGAAGGATTCTGCCAAACCTGAAGAACCCAATCCTCCAGCTACACCCAGCACAACCATGCCGATCACCAAGGTGCAGCCCTTTATCCCTGGTGAGACCCTAAGATCTTGAGGGAATGGGACAGCATGAAACATATAGTCGATATAGTGTTTGGTGCTCAAGGGCAGAATTTGGAATTTAGAATTTAGAATTTAAATTTTGCTGAGATGATGTGAATGACACTATTGATGATTAAATTAAAATGTCCACAGTGTTTTGGTTTTTGGTCTGTAGTCACCGTATTTTCATATGGCAAAAAATTGTTCCATGCCTTGACAGAAAGTTCTGTGGTTTATTTATTTAGCTTTGGGGTATTTCATTAGAGATTAAAACAGTTTGAACCACAACAAAGAAATTTAGAGTCCAGTTGTGGGACTAGAAAACATAAAAAGATGACAGAAAATGAAACTATTTAATAAATAGAGACAGAGGTCATAGAAACTTTGATAGAAACAAAGAGCAGAAATATAATGTACACATAAGTTGAAATAAGTACAAACAATGAAAGTTGAAAATTAAAAGTGTTTGTATTATTTAACTACATGTAAGAAGGCTAACTGAATGTAGATTTGTTCTATTAGTGTAAGACTTGGGTTGTAAAGGACAAAGCAAATCAAAAATTACACTACGGTTTTCTACTTACCTCTATTTTGTGGGTATCTGAAGCTGATACCACCTCTGTGCCAAAGAGCTCCACAAATTACTAAAGCACACGATGAAAATACTCTCCATGATGTGCTCTATTTTCTACAGTTTGGGTTTGTTGATTAAAATTAATGGCCATGTGTTTTTCACGTGATGGTTTCGGCAGGTATTAATGGACTTGGACTATGATAGGAGCAAATGATAAGACACAAGAAGCTGAACTTCCCTTTTCTGGTTGTGACTTAAGAAAAGAGACTATTGGTGCTGTATAAAGAGGCTCATGGTTTCTTGCTGTTGTAACATTCCTTTGGGGAACACCAAGCTATTTAAGTTTTATTTGATAGAAAATCAACAATCAAATGTGAACTGTTGGCAGCTCGTATTATTTCTAGACCCTGTAGATGTTCATTAACTTTTTTGTCTCGACAGAGGATGGCACGGAAAAAAGCTGGAAGACCAGATTAGTAGCTCATCCTTTCGAGCTGCTAATCGCTTCATGCCTTATCTTGGTGGTCATTCTCACCTTAGGCATCGGTCTTGGAGGTGAGGAGCAGTGTTGTGTGAACATTGTCCATTTTCAATGACCAGAATCACTGAAACATGAGTTGCCTTTGCTCCATCAATATTTGATGTTGTCTTTACCTGTTGTCAGAATGTATGACATCAATACACATTTTCTTCCACTTCCAGCTTGTGATTGATGATCACATATGCCACGTGAAATTAGTCTCAAGAGGGGATAGAAAATAACTGAATAAATAACAAGAAAAAGCCATTATTTTTAAGGCATAGATTTACAATGTTTTAAGTTAGTCTTATAACAATAGTCAGAAGCCAAATGTGATTTTAAATGGTAAATGGCACTTTTCTACCTATTGTATCCGACTTATGCTGCTTCTCATTCACTCATTCACACTCACACACTCACACACTCACACTGATGGGGGAGCTGCTATGCAGGCTGGCCAACACTAGCTGGGAGCAACTAAGTTGGGGTTCACTGTGAGATTGGTGGACGAGCATGCTACCTGCTGCGCCACCGTCATTAACAAACATCTATTGGTTGGAGAGTGTGTAATTAATATTGTTTATTTAAATTCGCTTAATTCTTTGGTTTAATTTTAATAAACTATAGAATTTATTTTGCTCTTCATGATGAAATCTTTAAAATACTGGTGCTTCAAAACAGATGTGGTTCAGAGATCCCACTTCTCATTGCAACAACCTCAGTAACTTTATCTGAATAAACCCGTCAATCCTCGTAACCTTAGGAAACGATTGGAGCCTGTTCTGCTTGTTATCATGAACAGCCTGTTAAAGGCTCTGTCACAATGTTAGTAGCTGGATGTGCAGGTCAGACTGGTACCTTTATTTTCCCTCAGCTAAAACAAAGCCACAGTAACATCTCTTCATTTAATGCAGCCAAGGCATTTTGAGGATTTGGGGTAGGACACTAACACAACTTCTTCTTTCAGGGTTGGAGAACAGGCTAAAGTTCTGTGAAGAAATCCTCTATGTTCATGTTCCATATTTGTCTGAAACAACCACAGTCTACAGTAATTAACCACTGACTTCCTTTATTTTATAAACATAGTCTAAATTAACTGGGCAGCTGGAATAGACTCCAGGCCCCCCAGTGACCCCAAACAGGACAAGTGGTTACAGATAATGGATATTTGTTTGTATTGCACATTTAATATTGTCAGCATCACATCGCTCCTCTAAAAACAGTGCAGGCATGAAGGTTGAACTGCTATTGTATACTACACCAAACATTAGTGTATTGTGATTGTGAGCAGCAACATTAGCATTTGTGTAGTGGTTATGTACACAGTGTTACAGAGGTGTCAGCATTTACAGGTAATGAAAAGGTGGATGGATTTTAAAGTAACGTCATTGTATACGAATGGCTGATTAGTTAGTGCATACAGAACAATAACAGAACCTGAGAGTTCAAGTGAACTGTGTGAAAACTAAAAATAAGAAAAATGGAAATAATACAAGTTTTTATTAGCTATTAAATAATAAGTTTTACTTTTATCATATTCAGGCGCAGGCTCATCGTTGATAGCTGATCGTGACTTACTGGAAGATCAAGATTATCTTAGGGAACACTGAACTGAAAACAGATTTGTCAGAGCACACATGCTGATATAACTGTAGAGAAACTCACTGGGTAAAATGTCTTTTGGTGTAGTAGAATACATCAGAGTACCACCAAATGCAGCCAATTAAAACTGTATACAGGTAAACTGATATCCAAGCACCTGACTACCTTTAGAACCACAGGTGTGTGGAGTCAGTATAACATACCGTAGAAGCCGAGGTCCACAGAGAATAATATTTCAACATGTGAGTAGGTATAGAAAGTGTAACATTGAACCACGGTCATTTTATTTTGGCCTTTATTGACAAACCTTTACAAAAATAGACTCTTTCATCTTAAAGTGAAAGCACATGTCTAAATAGTAATCCAAATGAATCTAACTTAAAACTGACAAAGGGTGGTTACATAAAGATTCACTCCAAGGGAACTGGTTTCCAAAGTCATACAACTGATTAAATGAAGTGAATATGTTCAAAGGATTGTATAAGTCCAGCTTTGTATGGAAGATCCAACCACTGATGAATAAGTATCCTGGCAAAATTCAGTTAAAAAGCATGTGGAAAAAGTAGTAGCTTTGTGTTGAACTATGTAAGACCAGACGAGCATATTATTCATAATTTATAGAGAGGAATAAGAACAACCTCAGGTTTCTTTTCAGTAGTGTAGTCAGGCTGACAAAGAGCCATATGAGGGTCAAGGGGTGGGGTGTGGGGGCTGGTCCACCTTGAACAGATCCCCATATCCTGAGATAGACAACACTGTTCGACATATACACAGATAGACTATCATTTACACTCAAATTCACATCTATGGGCAATTTAGAGTCACCAATCCACCTAATGCACAGCTTATGGGAGCTAACTGTGGGAGGCGGCGAAGCGGAAGCTAAGGCTAACCCTAACTCACTGAGCTCACTACGCTAATCGGCTAGCGTGGGTGCTAGCAGGCTAATGTGAGAGCAAACTTGTCCAAAATGGCAGGCGGAAGGGAGAGCACTTGTGCCCCATACACTGCACGACTCCAAGTGCCTCAAGCTGTTTAACAGGAAGCAATGACAGGACAGCTGTTACCTTTTTACAGTTACCTTTAGCAACAGAGAGAAAACTGAGCTTTACTCTGATCTCAGCAACAGTGGCCGGTCACCGTGATGCCTACTCCTATACACAGCACTTTCCCTCACGGTGCCGGCCAACACATACATCATGTATAACAAAACCACAAGATCTGAACGCTGCCTGGGGCAGCTGCCCGCCCCAGGCAGAGGCGCAGGGACTGACTAAGTGGCCTGGACTGGCAAACAACAAGCAGGTCACAAGTTCAGAGATTTGTCTGAGGTTTGGATTTCTTATAACATTGGGTACCAAGAGCACAAGGATAAATAGGTAGGCGAGAACCTTCTAACTTATTCAAAACATCCTGGTGATCATCCATCTGTGGTCTTAAATTTAAAAAGCCTGTAAAAGCTTCTCTGGCATCCATTGCGGCTAAGCTCTTGCATGTCAGGTTCCTACTTTGGCCAGTTCGTACTGTGAGGGTTTGTGTAATATTAAGGACCCAAATGAGGTAACGGTGAGAGGAGGGGTTATAGTAAAAGGGGTTTTATTAATAAATCAAAAACAACAGAGGGCAAACAAACACTCACTCCAAAGAGAGGACAGGAGAACACACTGACATGTGGAGAACAGACTAGGCAAAACTGTGAAATAGAACTTAATAGTAAATGATGAACAATACAACAAAACACACTCATAACCAAACTCATAACCAAAATAAATGCCTAACTGAGATAGACAGGGATAAATTAAGGACCAAACCTCAGATCAAAAAACTAAGAAAGAACCAGAATACAATGAATGAGAGGCAGGTACAAACAAGTCCTTAGGTTCAATGTCTTTCACAAACAAAATTAGAGGGCTCACTGTCCAGGTGCATAAAGATACTGAACCAGTGAACAAGGCAAAAATGAACTGGCAGCAGACTGGGGGGAGAGCTGTGTTTAAATACATAGGGGAACAGGTGAAACTAATCATGACTAACGAGACGGGTAAAGAAACTGAAAAGACTAAAGGACCAACAGGAAATGGAGCTGAGGTACTACAAAATAAAAGTTCTTGGTGAAACCCAAAGCACACTGAAGACAAACGACAAACTGTTTAGGCACATACTATGGTTTTACCACCACCATTGTATCATTTTAAAGTTTAAGTCAGTGTAACTGATCTAATGGTACTCTAGGTTTTACATTAAGTCCACCTATTCAAATAAAAATGTAAAGGACCATCCACTTGTTTAATTGTCATGTCTTCATAATTGCAGCAGTGTGACATGCATACACACATCACTAAACTACACTTTAATTCCTTCCTTTTTTGGTCTATAAATACTGTATTATAAAAACTGTATTTTTTGTATCTCCACCAGTAATTTACATTTGAATCTGCATTTTTTTGCCTCTCTCTTTCTGTGTGTGTGTGTGTGTCAACAGTGGGACTTGGATGTGTGGGGAACTTTCGTTGTGGCTCATCTTCACAATGTATCAGCTTCTCTGCTCGATGTGATGGAAAGGTGCAATGTCACAATGGAGAGGATGAGCTTGGCTGTGGTGAGACAAACATGCACACATGAAAGCACAGGAGAAGAAATGCATGACTTGATCTACTTAAAAGCAATTGGCAGTTTAGAAAATATTTGACATATTATTAGGTTTAAGATATGAAGATAATATGAGACAAAAACTCAAAGGTTCAGCCTTGATGTAATGGTATTTGCACCAATAGACATTACATAACATATACATAACCATTACTAGAACAGATAGTATCAGAAGTAAATCAAAGTTAGTATTTGGTTGCAAATCCCTTGTTTGCATTCACTGCACCAAATTGTTACTTTTGTCTTCTGATTTGCTTTTCCTGTGTTTTACTGCAGCCTCCTTTAGTTCTTACTTTATTTTGGGGGGATTCTCCTTTTAATCTCTTCTTCAGCAGGTAAAATTCATGCTCAGTTAGGGTAAAAGTCTAAGTGACTTATCTAATCAAAGGGCGGCGACATACCAAGCCGACGACAAAGGACGAGTGCCAATAAGGTCCAGTGGCTACATAAGCTCATGTTGCCTTTGTCTGGGCCATCAAGTGCTAGTAGAACAAACTGCAGAGACAAGAGTGATGAGCATGAAGCACTGCACATTCTGTACTTGTATGAAAGGAAGAGAAAGCTAATGACCTGGGAATGTGGACATATACGCATATACTGTACAAAGCAGAATTAGCCTACCATTTCCACGCCACTCTGGCTCACTATCTGATTGTCTTGATCATTGTCTTGCTGCCTGATAGAGTTGCTCACAATTATTTTTGAGGTTTTTCTCTGTAAATTTTGCAAACAAAATGCTTCTGAACACAGAAGCAGTAGCTATAATGCTACCCCCACCATGCTTTACAGATGAGCTTGTATGAGCATATGCTCATATTTTATTGGCTTTGTTTGTGTGGTGCCTTTGGCTGTTTTCCCTTTGTTTTATAACCAAAATCAACAACATTTTGTCATTGACAGCTCATTGGCTTTCATGTTGATGTTTCATGTTGTTCATTGATCCTTTTTAACAACAAATACACAAAAGATTAAGATAACTACAAAATGTAGTCATATATAACTATTAATTGCTGGAGCAGTCAATCTCACAGGAAACACCCCGGTAATGAGAAACCCAAATGTCTTCAGTGTACAACAAAAAACAAATTAATATGACACATGAATAAGGTCTTTATTAGAATAAAAATACAGAATACAAGCTCCTTATTTTAAAGGCTAGCCAATAAGTATATCATTAAGTATATCTTAATGGTCTTTACAACCAGGCCATTAAGATATACTTCTTAAAAGCCCTTTCAGTTCTTTATACAAAATTTGCTGTTTGTGTTTCCCTGCTTGAGATGTAATAAAAGGTACTAACAAAATAAAGGAAGTTGGACTAAAATTGAAGACAATGTGAAAAACTTGAAATGTTGAGGCCTTGTATTGACTTCAGATGAACATCTGAATGCTTTCTATATCAATAGAGGAATCTATCAAAGACCTGTAAAAAATAAATACATTGTTATTGAAAGTAAGACGTCTTTCAGCCTTGATAATAAAATTAGTGATTTCCTGTATCTGTGACTATTACAGCTGTGTTTGTGCTGAAACAAAACACCATGCATGAGGAGTAAAGATTGTTTAAAAGGTGTTAAAGGTAAAGACAAACATGAATCAGCAAAAATAGACTCCAGAAAGCTAAAATATAAGGCTTTAAAAAACGATAAAATCATCCCAAAGTCAAAATTAGGGCTAAAACAATCCAGTATAGTGAGACTTAAAATGAAAAAAATGGGTTTCTTTTTATGGTTTAGTTAAAGGTTGTTTTTTTTTTTACTTCTGTTAAAACAGAGATGTAGTTGTGAGGAGTGAAATGTATATAAAAACTGAGGAACTATTTCTTAGACAAAAACTGGAATTGATAAACTTCTTATAAAATATTCAAAACTAAGGCTAAAATCCGATCAATAATAAACTTTTATTTTACCTTTAAAGTTGATTGTTTTAGTAATAGCACAAAGATATGACTTTATTAGCACACGCAGGGGTCAGTGAGAAGAAACTGTCACTGTCTTTTCAGAGTTTAACTGAAGAAAACCAGCTGTCCAGTCTTTGTGTCTGGTTTCCAATTAGAAGAATCTCAGAAGAACAATGATCAGCAGTTGTAGACTTGCATGTAACTGGAAAGAGGTACAGAGTAACATTAAAGACTTTAGATATCAATCAATCTAGGGGTGGTAATTCAGCAAATACCAGTAGGGACCAGCAGGCTTCTGGTGGCTTAGAGGTACACCACTGGGTTGTGATACAGAAAGCTGCGGGTTTGAATCCCACCACACCAGGTGTGGACCCACCCATCCACCAAGGGCGAGCCCCCTGCCAAACAAAGAAATGGGATGGTTGCGACATCTGACATAAAAACACAGGCCAAATCAACATACGGAACACTTTCTGCTGTGGCGGACCCCTGAAGGGACAAGCCAAAAGCTGTTGATCTTTGAGTAGGGAGCAGCAACATGTTGTATATACATGTTCAGATAATTCTGACAGTGTAGTGATATTACAGTATTAACATGTACACATATTTCATATATCTACAAACTGTTACAACTGTAAAGTGTTACACATTTCATGTTATTGTTCTGCCACTATGTAACTTTCCGTTTGTGGGTTCATCTTTGTTCATGTCTCTCTCTCACTGTCTGTCTCTGTTTTCTGTTTGTCTCTTTGTCTCTACATTTTTCTGTCTGTCTGTGTGTGTGTCAGTGCGTCTGAGTGGAAGGAGCTCGGTGCTACAGGTCCAGAAAGCGGGAGTTTGGAGGACTGTCTGCTCAGAGGACTGGAACAACTGGCTGGGCATGTCTGCCTGCAAGCAGCTGGGATACCCAAGGTCTTGGCTGCAAATCAAATCTCACATTTTTCCCGTTTTGATTTGTTGCAGTATCTGCATGATTTGTGTCTCTGTTGCCATTTTCATGCTGCTTGTTGATCTGTTTGTTTACAGTAACATGTTTTCCAAAAAACCTTTTTAATATTAGCTACAACATGCAATGTTCATGATTCAGATATTTTCAGGCTTTTGGATGTGTACACAAATGTCTTTAGCATTCTGCAGCATACAGTACAGCATGGGGTGTCAAGTGACAGCAAGACTTCACAAGAGCTTGTATACTGCTGAATAAAGTGAAAGTATATATGGCTTTGTGAAACTCAATGCAGCAAACCCATACAGTTAAGACTCAGCTGGGTGTTTCACCTGCAATGCCAAACCAAGTTCTTCCTTCTAAGTGAGGAATTTCATGATAACTTTAGAGGGTCACTGAGATTCTCTCGTGTCTGATCCCTCAGTGCCCAAGAACTAACCCTTACCCCAAGACTTTTTAATTCATGACAGCCCTAATTGGGCTGGGTTTCCCAAATCTACTGATGTTACTCTTTGGTGCTCAAGAGACATAGCATCTCATTCTCTGTTGCTGAGACACCGCTTTACATAAACCAATCACTGCTCCATTTAGATGTGTTTTTGATATATTTGATCAATTTCACAACATTTGACATATCAACCAAATTGGAATTTTAGGAAACAAACCAGAAAATTGACCCTAAGTAATTGAGCAAGAAGCCTTGCTCTGATCTTTGACTTATAACTAAACTTTATGGTATGTAGGGTACGTCATCAAATCTGCTTTTTATCATCTGACAAATATTGTTCAAGTATGGTCTGTGAGTGTGTGTGGTTGTGTGAGAGACTGACCAATTTTATCCATGGACTGTTGTAATGTTTTTATGTTTTTGTAATGCTTTTTATTTTTTATGTTTTGTCTCTGTGTCTGCCAGGTATGTGGAGTCATTCTTCATCTCTCTGGCCTCCATTGAGCAGGACCTTCAGTACAACTTGGTGTCCATTAACCAAAGCCAGTCACAGATCATTAAGCTCCAGAATGCCACAGTCTTTAGGTACAAATCGCAGCACCATTTGAATAAATGTTGCCTTTGAAATAAGGGTAGTCAGTTCTTTTCTACATTAGATTGGTTTTCCACAGAAGAACAACATTGCTTTACTAGGACAGTAGCTAAAGGTCTATTTCACTGACCCAAAATAATTTGACCAGTTAAGATGATCTTTAATATTCTGATATGTAGGAATGTCTCCATGTTGTGGATATTACAACACCAATGGTGCTAAACAAGTGAAACAACAGTGGTTCCTTATGAATAGAAGTCCCATATTTGAAAAGTTTTCACTTATTTACTCTATCTAGATACAGTAAATACTGTAAGTGAATACTTAATTACTATACTTCACACCTTTTTGTCAAATCTATTCATTGGGATTGAAGAATGGAACTGCACTTCAGTAACTATTGGAGAAAGTATAAGAAAAATAACCTCCTACTATTGATCTCTGTATTGTGTGATGTATTTCCTGATCTGTGAAGCACTAGACATTAACATCATATGTTGTAGTACTTCTCTGTGTTTACTGGGTGTCTCTGTCACCTCCACCTCCTGTCACCACAGTAAGACTCTGTGCAGCTCAGGGAAGGTGACAACTCTGAAATGTCTGGGTGAGAAAATATTCAGTGGTGTTTGTTCTTGTCATCACTGTGTATTCTACAAGGTTTTAACATCTCTAGACCAGAAGAGTCCAGAAGAGCTCGTGTGCTCATGCCCGACTATACACTCCTGCATGGCATGAAAATGTGTGTATTTCTTCTGTGTTTGTCAGCTCTGATAACTAGCTTGATCTGGAACCTGAGTGTGTGCATGAGTGTGTTTATGGCCTGTGCGTAGTTGTGCTTGCATAGGATTCAATTTTCTAATATGTACAAACTTTAAAGGGTTTTCCATATATGAGAGATGAGAAATCATGTCATATCATAATTTAAATTCATTACAGAAAAATCTCATTTGCAGTCCAGTGATGTGATAAATCTCAGTGGAACACAACCCAGACATTCTGATGTTATGACAAAGTCTGTGCCCATGTTGAGACGGGTTCCCCTTCTTTACAAGTGTGCTCTTATCACCCCCATTGTGCTTACAGATGTAGCCAATTACAGTGTCAGTCTCTGTCGCATTAATTCATCACTCAAGCCAGGATCAAGTTAGGTTCTGGTTGACATAGCTAAAAGGAACACTTTGACTTTGACTACCGTGGTACCCTGGCTCTGTATAATGTATAAATGATGAAGTGTGAAATGAACCGCAGTCCAATAAAAGACACATTGGGTTGTATCCACTGTTGTTATTAGGGACTAAATTCATTCATTCAAATGCAATATCTTAGCTCTGCATTGAATCCTTCATTACACTGGCAAATTTAAGTTTGCAGTGTTTTTTCCAGAAATGCCCATTTTCTTTAGGTTGGCTTGTAAAAACCTCTATACTACTACTCTGCTCTAGAAAAGGAAACCGTCATTCCAGGTTTTCCAGGCTAGTATCATCAGACAATGAATGACGGTCAGAACAGTATCAACCTAGTTTATGTAACTTGTAATAGACATTATAGAAGTCCTGCTTTTTGACTCTTGTCTTGTGTCTGTCCCCAGAGTGTGGTTCCAGGCCTTTGTACAGCACTCGTATTGTTGGAGGAAATCTTTCAAAACCAGGTCAATTTCCCTGGCAGGTCAGTCTCCACTTCAACAATGAACATGTGTGTGGAGGCTCCATCATAACATCAAGCTGGATCCTAACTGCAGCACACTGTGTATATGAGTGAGTGACTTCATTAATCGCTTGACACTTTGATGTCTCCCATACTGGAGGAGTTGCAAATTTCTCCAGACCTTAGTCTATGGTCATGACCTTGCGTGATTCATTCTGTTTTGCAGTTTATTGTGTCCCAAGCATTTCTTAAGACTTAAACAATGTTTGTGTTGCCACCCATAAGATATAACACAGTGTATCAGAATCAGAATCAGAATCAGAATCAGAAAGAACTTTATTGCCAGGCATGTTTACACATACTAGGAATTAGTTTTGATGACAAAGCTTCACAGTGCAACAGAATGACAGTGACAATACAAGAACAAATAATAAGAATAAAGGAATAATATACAATATAAAGATAAATACAAAAAGCTAAACAAAATGTAAAATTGACAAATGTGAATACAGTAGTTATGTGTGCAACATGAAAAGTAAAGAGTATGAGTTTTAATTAGATTATGTGCAATAGTGTTATGTGTTCTGTGATGGTCAAGTGTTCATGAGGGTGATTGCCTGAGGGAAGAAACTGTTCCTGTGTCTGGTCGTTCTGGTACTCAGGGCTCTGTAGCGTCGACCAGAAGGCAACAGTTCAAACAGGGAGTGTGCTGGATGTGAGGGGTCCAGAGTGATCTTCTTTGCCTTTTTCCTCACTCTGGATAAGTACAGTTCTTGGAGACTGGGGAGGGCTATACCAATGATTCGTTCAGCAGTCCGGACTACTCTCCGTAGTCTTCTAAGATCAGACTGGGTAGCTGAGCTGAACCAAACAGATATATATATGTATCATAATCTGTGTGGAATTTGTAGCAGAATACTATACCTTGAAATACATTTATCTATGCAGTAGATTGCTAATTATTCTGCATATTTATAGAAGAGATAGTCATTACCATTTTGCTGATGAAATGATCATTTTTTAACCTTGGCCTGGATGATATACATGTTCATGTAGTTTCCCCTTCTTTGATCATTGTTGGATATCTGTCACTCACCCTGCCTAATAATACCTGTGGTCATTAGAGGCTTGTAATTAGTGACTGCATGGTGAGTGAGCCTCTCACAAGAGAAAAGCAACCCTGACAAGTCCACTGAACAGTCTACTGAGTGACCACAGGAAAGACATTTAAAAACTTGGAATACAGATTAGCTTCTATCAAAATAAGTTAAAATTTTGTGTTTCAGTGAGGACCATCAAAAAGTGCCCCCCCCCCCTTCTGCAGTGTAGTGTCAACATTTACATTTTATTGCTTATTATTTTTATATGCTACTGGGGAGTACTGAAATGTGGTATAATAAATTATTCTACATTTTATGGTACTGACTTACTGTAAAAATGTGACTGGTTGTCATAAAGAGATGCTAAATTGCATTCTGTTAATAGGGCTTAAATTGGTAGAACCTAATCAAAAATCACTGTCACAAGATGGTTACTGGTCAACCAATCATTTTATATCTACTGAGTATGTTTGTTTATAACACATGAGATCAGAAACAGGGTCTCTCTCTTCCCTCAGTTCCTCAATAAAAGTTACTTTCTGCACGTTTGTGACGAGGCTTAAAGAGGAAAGTCTTATTGTCATATTCATTCAAGATTAAAACAACTTCAATAATCACAGAGATAGATAAGTTTGCCTTGTTACACTTGCTCTCTGCTCCAATGAAAGAAAAGAACCACACCCAGAAAAGGAACCACATCAACGCAAGCTTAAAAAACTTCTGTTAACAGTATACTGATAAAACTTTTCAGGTGACAGATGAAAGAACAGCACCCTTGTGAATTGTTTTTTTGAAGGGGCAGTGGCAGCTGCCAGGAGTGAATCTGGTTGGGTCAAGGGAAAAAGCAGGACTCACCCCTGTGGTGCCCTTGAGTAAGGCTGATGAGTTGGTCAGACTGTGGTTGTATTGAGCAGCTTCCATGTGTGAATGTTATCAGGATGTCCTTGCAAAAGAGGCACAGCCTCTCTGTGACACTCTTCTAAAGTGAAATCCCTCTTCCTGTTTGCTTGCTGCCTACAGCTGCTACATGGACACAAACACAGCTGAGAGCACAAACATCCGTTCATGCTTAGTTAAAGCTGCAAGGACTAGAGTCAGATTTCTCTAAACTCACACTTTAACACAGCAGTGTGACAGACTTTGGCCAACAAACATTAGGATAAGACAGTATTTTATTTCACTCTGCCCTCACTGTACAGTATAATGACATTATGATTCTGACTGACTGTCTGTCATCAGGTTTGCAGACCCCTCCATGTGGACGGTCCTCGTGGGGCTGACAGATCAGCCGGTCCATGGTGCCCAGTATCTGTCTGTGCAGCAAATCATATACCACTCTCGCTACCGACCCAAAGGACTAGACTATGACATTGCACTAATGAAATTGGCCACATCACTTGTTTTTAATGGTAAGGGTGTGTTTTTTAATTACTCTGCAGATTCTTTCCTGCAAACATTGTTAACATATTTGTAATACACATATATTTGTAATGCACAGCTGCAGATTTGTTCTCCTGCATCTCAGTATTTTTAGCATCAGATGCAGTAGAAGTGAGCGGAGGTTCCTTAGCTCAGTCATTAGGACACCTGGATCTTGGGAAGAAAGTCAAAGAACAGAGTTTGCCCCTGAACTGTGCTGCATCCAAATAAACATATGTCCTACATTGGAACAACACAGTGTGCTGTGTTGGAGGTGATGTGTTTTATTATGTACCCATGAAATATTCGGCTGCTCCCTTTCAGGGGTCACCACAGCAAATCCGCTGCCTCCATCTAACCCTACCCTCTGCACCCTGTTCTCTCCTACCAACTAACTTCATTTCCACTCTTACTACATCCATTACTCTCCTAAAGAGGAGATTTATGGATGTAGTAAGAGAGGACATGAAGGTAGTTGTGCATGTTATAAAGTGATTCACGAGTAATGTGTAAATTGTGATTGGCCAAGGACCACCCTGGATGACTTTATGTTGATTTGCAGATCAAGTTCAACCTGATCTAATGTTTTTTCAACACAAAGTTGGTAAATGGTAAATGGTCTGCACGTATAGCGCTTTTCTACCTATTGGCACTCAAAGCACTGCTCATTCACCCATTCACAGTTCCAATCACATACACACACACACAAACACACACCGATAAGGGGAGCTGCTATGCAGTGTCTTGCCATGTGCCAGAGGAGCGGTCGATCGAACCAGCAACTGGGGGATTGGTGGACGAGCGCTCTACCTTCCTATGTCACAGTGAAACTGTTCCAAGTTAAACAATCTCATAACCCTTGAGTTGCACTTGAGTATGTACGGTACCTGAATGCAGAGCCAATACAATGTTACAATGTTGATTATAGCCACTAATACATGTTACACAGCTAGGATCCCTCTCATCCACAGACACATTAAGATTTTCCAAAAACTGCAGCTTTACTTCTGGAGATATGTTGTGCCCTTTTCTTTTGCTGCCTACATTTTAAATAAATGGGGTCAATCATCACAGTGACTACTTCTCATCATAGAGCAAAACAGCAGTGTGCCCCATACCTTGCCCGGCGTTCTCAGCGTAGGTATCAGCTATCATATATACTTTTGTTTAATTTGATTTGTTGGAAAATTATTTATAAAATTTGTGTTTATTATAAGAGCTGTTGCAGGCTTGAGCAACTTGCTAGGACATACACTACTCACAAAAAGTTAGGGATATTCAACTTTTGGAAATTTTAAAAATTTAAAAAGTTCAAGCACAGTGATATTATGTAATGACCTTGTTTATTGAAGCTTTCTTCAGTAACAAAAGTTTTTTTTTAACATAAAAGCTTAAATACCAGTGACAGTGGTTAACTACACTGATGCATCCCTTTCTTATTCTGGTTAAGTTAAAAGAGTAAAACTGAGACTTTTCAACACTTTCAGATTCAATTCAACCTACAACTCTTGTCTCAAGGTCTGCACCTGAACTCTGCTGTAGCCGGATCACCTGTACAAACGTGCAGTTTGTGATCCATCTCCCCAAAAACCGTGCTTAAGTAGTCACCTCCCCCTTCCTATTATTGTTGCTACCACTCCTTTTCTTCTCAATTATTATTATTAATATATTTCCCCCTTTTTCTTGTAATTGTGTGTTTTATTTATCCCATTTTTGGTTAACATTACTTTGTTCCAAGTTCAACCCAAACACTTGTAGGCCGGCTGCATAGCAGAGTGTCATTGCTTGAATGAGAAACAGTGTAAAGTGCTTTAGGAACCAATAAGGTAGAAAAGTGCTATACAAGTGCAGACCATTTAACATTTACACACCTTGTTACCCACAGTGTGTGTGACACTCTGGGAGATGTAGTCTATTATATGTCTCCTGTGTAGACCTTGTGCAGCCCATTTGTCTGCCTAATCACCGGGAGGAGTTTCAGGAGGGAACCATATGCTGGATCTCTGGATGGGGGGCAACGGAGGACGAGGGTGAGTCTGAACAAAAAAAAGCATCTGTTATGTCACCAGCAACAACTCCACATGACCTGGCTCTAGTATAAAGACTTCTTCACATGTGTAGTTCTGTGACACTTACATGCTGACATGGTCCTTCCAGGCCAGCCTAGTGAAGTTCTGCGCTCGGCCATAGTACCACTCATCTCCACCAAGACCTGCAACAAGCCAGAGGTTTACCAAGGCCTCATCTCCTCATGGATGATCTGTGCTGGGTACTTGGAGGGAGGAACAGATTCCTGTCAGGTACAGCTGGTATCTTTTAGCATTCATCACAAAGATTCCCTGGAATGTAGTGGCATCTGCAGTAGTCTTTAGTAGTCTGCAGTTGAGTAGGAATCAGTAGAAATATCATAACTGTTTTTATTAGGTCAATAGTATAAAGAAACAATCGTGGGCTTGAGGCTTATATAATAATCTGTCAGAAAAACATGCTGGGTTGAGTTCAAGCTTGGAGCTTCTGGATTTCATTCAGGACATTTTTTCTGATTTGCAGAATAGAAACACTTAATTCAAATTACATTTTTTTTGTTCACAAACCATTAAGGCCATAAAGAGCCACTTTTTACAAGGTCTAAAATGTTTTGCTGTGTGGGTAATGTTTGTTTACATCAAAGAAATGAAATGATGTCATATTGCACTGTATTTTGAACATGGTCAGTTTTGACACATTGATCGAACTGTGCTGCTCCATAATAGAAATCACTATGACTATAACTGTGCTAATATTCTCTTCTGTGAGGGATTTTTGATTTGGTTTGTGAGTTGAGGGCTTTCCTGTTGTGTTTGACCTGCATGTGTGTTCCATCAGGGGGACAGTGGGGGTCCTCTGGCCTGTGAGGTCTCATCTGTGTGGAAGGTGGTTGGAGCGACCAGCTGGGGAATTGGTTGTGCAATGAAGAACAAGCCGGGTGTTTACACCTGCATCACTGAGTCACTCAGCTGGATCCGCCAACAGATGGAGGTCAGTAAATCACAAACTGTGTCCTATTTCAGATCCAGCCTCTTTACAATAGTTTTATTTTATTTATAATGAAACAAATCTCAAAGTGCTACAAGCAAGATGCAAAAAGCAGTATAAAAGTATTTACAATAACAACACTATAATAGAGTTGGTAAGGTCTACAGACCACAGGGTCAGTGGTTCGATGCCCGGTCTTGGCTATATGTCAAAGTGGCTCTGGGCAAGACACTGAATCCCTAACAGCCCATTCCCCTCCCCAGCTGTGCAGTGCCAGTCCAAGCCCGGTAGAAATTGGGGAGGGTTGCGTCAGGAAGGGCATCCAGCAAAAAAACTGTGCCAAATCAACAAGCGGAAAATGATGCGCTCACGGGATAAGCCGAAAGGACAAAAAAAAATTAAAAAAACATTAGAAAACAGTGTAGCTAAACTATGTGTTCCTAAAACTTTTTTAAAAAGTATCCACTGTCTATTGAGCCGTAAGGTAGACTGGCAGGGCATTCCACAGACAGGGAGCAGCAGCCTCAAATGCCCTATCCTCCATTGTTTTTGAATTTTCAGAGTAAGGAGCACTTTGAGGTAAGTGGGGGCATCGCCATACAGAGAGAGATGAGTGTGAAGGAGGAGTCTGTACTCTATATGGAGGTGAATAAGGAGCCAGTGGATTGTGCAGAGGATAGAGGTGATGTGCTCATATTTCCACACTCTCAACAGGATCCAGGCAGCACCGTTTTTTACTGATTGGAGTTTTTGAAGGGTCCTGCCAGGAATCTCGATGAGGAGCACGTTACAGTAGTCCAGCCTGGAGGAGACAAAGGGATGGATGAGTGATTAATATGACTGTCAAAGGTTAGCTGGTAATCAAATTTGACCTCTAAGTGGGTAACCGAGGGGTAGAAGGAATGTTGTGTCCAGAAAATGATGTGGAGATGATGGGGGAAGAGTGGAGCTGTTGAGGGGTGCCAACCTGGATGACTCCTGTTTCAGAGCTATTAAGCTGTAGGAAGTTTTGACTCATCCATGCCTCTATCTCCTCCAAGCAGGAGATGAGGCATGTGGCTATGGCAGAGGAGGTGGAGGACGGATGACCTTGATGTATAACTTTGTGTCATCAGCATAGCAATGGAATAATATTCCATGCCTGCTGATGATATGACTGAGGGGGAGCCCATAGATGATGAAGAGAGTTGGACCAAGCCCCAGGCCCTGGGGAACCCCACAGGTAGCATTGTGGGTCCAATATAGCATTTCCCAGAACTACAAACTCAGTCCTTCCTGTGAGATACGAGCAGAACTGGAGGAGAGCGGTGTCAGAGTCCAATGTAATGCTGAAGATGGTGAAGTAGGATGTGATGATCTACAGTGTGAAATGCAGCAGTGAGGTCGAGATGGATAAGAAGAGATGGGGTGCAAGAGTCAGAGGCCATAAATAAGTCACTGGTGACTCTGATAAGAGCTGTTTCAGTGCTATGCAATGGTCGGAAACCGGATTAGGATTTTCATAAAGACTGTATAATTTGAGGTGGTTGTGGAGGTGGCCGGAGAGTACTTTTTCTAAAACCTTGGTAATGAATGGGAGGTTGGAGATGGGCCTGTAATTTGACAGGTCTTCAGGATCTAAGGTGTGGCCTAATGAGGGCTGTTTTAAGGGATGATGGGACATGCCCAGTCTGTAGAGATAGATTTATGATTTTTGTTATTAGAGGACTAATGGGACAAGTTTTTAGCAGGGGGGAGGGGAAGGGGTCCAGGGCACAGGTGGATGGTTTTGATCTGCAAATGATGTTCTCAACATCCTGCTGCATAGTGAGGAAGAAGTGCAATAGGTATAGTGAGATGACCTCAGCAGGGTTTTCATTTACTGGAATGGGAATGTTTGAGGATGAAAGAGAGAGACAGATATTGTCTGTTTTGGATGTAAAGAAACAATCAAACTATTGCAGTGAACTACTGTGAAATTATTCTATGTGGTTTAAGAAGGTCGTTGATGGTAGAGAAGAGTTTTTTAGAGTTTAGAGCTACAGCTGATTTGGCCTTGGAAAGTGCTTTTAAATATGCCTTTTGATGGTCCCGGTAAACCAATTCATGCACGGGTCAAGAGCTTTAAAAGTCTAGGTTCTTCTGTTAATCAAGGGGCAAAGCGTAAAGGGTAAATGGTCTGCACTTATATAGCATTTGTGGATGGTGTGTAAATTGGTGTGAGTCATGTATTTCAGAAATGAATGTTTTTTGGAAAATGGTTTTGGAAAGCGATAAATAAGTACTGTTGTTGTGGAAAGTGGATATTTACACATAAAAACCAGACTTCCAAAAGTGCAGAAATTAGGGATAGACAAAGGATATTTGTATGTTGCTATGGTGTATAATGGAAAAGCCACCACCAAGGCCAGTTGGACGGGCCTTATCCACATAGCAGTACCCAGAGCCACTAGGCTATCGGAACCAGGACATTTGGCCAGCTAAGTGCAAAAAGTTGCGATAAAAACAGAAGATAGATTTTTGGTCGAAGCGGCGAGCAGTCAATGCCATCGTCCTCTCCCACCACTCTCGATACACAAAGCAAGTACAACATCACCATGAGTTTATAATTCATTCATTAGGAGTTCAGATAATATCATCTGTAGGAGCTGTGGAAAAGCAGGTTGCCCATGATCACAACCTCCATAGTGTGAGCAAGATGACATAAATTGAACTAAAGGTTCCTCCAAATGATGTCATCTGAAGGCATTTTTCAGCCAGAAGAAGGTAGATTTAATATAGGGAATTGAGAGAGAAATTAAAAAGCATTCTCGTATATTTACACCTAAACTAAAAGCCACGAGGAGAAAGTTGAAAATTGTCAAAGTCAGCCCATTAACTCCTTTTGTAATCTCTGTTGACTTTTACAGATTCATTGAGAAATAGAACTTTTCAAGACTAGGACAGTGTTAAAATATATTCTACATTTTAAGGAAAAGGTTTTTGGTGACTTATGCATAATTTTGGTAATATATTGACTAAACTGTGCATACTTTGTTTCATTCCCATTTAAAATGTTACATCTTAGAACAATTCTTTATTACTGCATATGGGTAAATCATTACCTTTGTGTCCTGTGTGTCAATCCTGTCTTTCAGAGAGAAGAGGCTCAAAATTCTCCCACTGTGAGCACAGACAACTGAATCATCTACAGTTCTTTCTCACTGGATTGTGTGGGAATGTTACAAAAAAATAAAATCCCCATAAACCGTACCACATCAGAATGGCAGAGCTTTCGAATTAGGAGGCTGAAGAAATGGTGCACAGCAGAGAGTTAGGCATCGTTTATTCCAAAATAGAAAGCTCTAAGGCAAAACAGACAAGAGAATAGTGAACAACGCGTCATAGAAAGCAAGACAGACTCAAGTGAGGAACTGAGAGCTCAACAAGGGCACACCCATAGTCTACACCCCCTGAGGCCGCAAAGTAACCATTTCAAGTCTTAATTTTATTCAAGAGGGATATAAACCAGATTACTGCAAATATTAAAAGACAACTGTTGCACAATACAACATTACAGATATTCAAACAAGAGGCACCCCAATTTGTGCAGCAATATCAACAAATTGATAAATTTCGAATCTTTCACTGCATGTGTCTGTGCTGACAGGGGACAGACATCCTTTAGGCTAGAAACAAGCTGGCTAACTTTCCAACTGCTCTGTTTTCAATGCAGTAGTAAGCATGTGTACATAAATAAAAGTTTAATGCGTGCAAACAGTCCACTACTTCTTATTGATGATAAGGTTCATATCTCACTGTGTGATACTGCCCTCCCACAGGTTTCCACCGGAGACCCTTGTGATTGTGTAATTAGCATAGTGTTCTGGATTGTGCATTTGAAAATGTGACACCTACGCTACTACTGTAAAATGATTAAAAGACAAAATGTATGGTATACACAATGTGGGTAAAACTGGAGCTGGATTTAAAAAAAAGAAAATCAGAAATAACTAAGTTAACTCCTCAGGAAACAGACGCTGCAGTACAATTATTAACAATGTTTTACAGAACCAGAGGTGTTCTGCAGTTTAGTGTCTTTTTGACCAATTTCAACAAGGGTCCAACTTTCTTTTTGTGCTTCTTGGCAAGATGTTTTTTAGAAAACAACATAGGTAAGGCCTTGTTAGTATTGTAAGTTTAAAACCAATTTAAATAGCTATTTCATTAGCATTCAATTTCTTAGAAAAATTCAAAGAACCCCAGAAAACAGGGTTGCTAGCTTTAGTTATGAATCTGTACATAAATATTCCTTACAAAACAGGAAAACACAAAAATGACACAAAAACAGAAATTTCATATGTTTGTATATAAAAATAAGCATCTCTCCTTTTTTTCCTTTAATCCCCAAACTCTGCACTTGGGCTCTGCTCACCCTGCAGGGGCCTCTTGTGAGAGCTGTGGAGTCAGTTGTAAGAGTTCCGCACATCTACTCAAAACACAAGCATGCAAAAAGTGACGACAAACCCTTACAGATACAACTTTAAAGTGTTGGCATCCAAAATGAAAACTGGGACAGGGGCAAAGAAAAAAAAATTTAAATCATGAATCAGTCAACATTTAGTAACGGAGCATACAAACTTGCTTCGGGTGTTTTTAACACTTCTTTTTTTCTTGTATTTGTTTAATTTTCTCTTTTTGAGCTTAAATGTACAAAAAGTGCACTCGCCTACATTAACTAAATTATTTTAAAAAATGGTTTCTGAAATGAAACTTCTGATGTACACACACACACACAGCATAAACCGCTGTTCAGCAGGGTGGAGGGTTGGAAGAGTGCAGGACCAATTCTGTTACGTCCTGGAGTTTTGTGCTCTATGTAAACCTAATGCATCTGTTTGTACTATGAAGTGTTTGAAACAAAAAGAAAACACAAATGTCTTCTGTAGACCTATTTATGCATGTCTTGTGTGTACATGTAGATCAGTGTGTGAGGGGGTGTGTCCTCTACTGCAGTGAATCACTGTTGTCCAGGCCCAGCCCAGCCATGTCTGTGTCATCATCCTCATCTCTGCTGTCCCCTGACTCGTCTTCGCTGTGGCGCCCCAGCATCACCTGCTGAACCGCCAGCGTGGCGCCGTCTGATGTCAGGCTCTGCAGACCCTCTACGTTCATTGTCACCATCGTACCTGAGAATGAGTGGAAAGAAGAAGGATTTGAAAGCATCTTTCGAAACTTAAATTATCATAAAGAAACTCTTTTGCTACTGTTTTCCACAAACCAAACGATTTTGTTGGATTCAATGTGTGTACATTCAATTTACAAATTTGGGGCACTATGTGATAAAAGTGATGAGCTCCAATAGCTCGTTTAGTTTTAGATCTGTTTCCTACATAGTAAATAGCTTGAGAGGGAAGAGTACTTGGACTGTCAACTGTGTTATATCATATCCTGTGACCTGTAGCAGTTCAGTCAACAGTAAGTACACAGTGCGAAAAATCTGAGGGATCAAGTAGATTTTTTTTCACTGTATTACACCATTCACTCTTGCTTAAGGACAGCTTAAAAGTGAATGCATCATAAGCATTAATTAGTGAGGACAAAGTAATTGAACATCAGAGTTGTAATTAAAAAAATCCCCACAACCCCACAGTACAGGAGAACGTCCATGGCCTGGATTTGGTAGTTCCAAAAAGGTACCGTTTCTATTATTCACTCATCAACTCATCAGGCTTGTCAGTTAAATTCTTACTAATGTACAAACGTTTTTTTTTTACTTCACTGAGGAGAAAAAAAACTGACAAATAAGTAGTTTTCAACTAACAAACTATATATTTGTTACTCACCCCATCCGTGTGTTAAAAAAAAGAAAAAAGAAAAAGGTCTCTTCCAGAGTTCTTTCTATATTAATGTAAACTTCACATTTAGCCTCAGACACAGTATCCAATTTTTGATTTCAAATTGAAACCTGCGCAATAACACTGAGCTGGACAAGCATTAAAAACATTGTTTTTCATTAAACTGCCAATATATGTCTTTCAACTTCAACCCAAATGTACATAGAAAAACATTGCTACATACCATCAGGCATGGTAACCTGCTGCTGTGTGCCTCCCCCAGTGGCAATAGAGTCAGGCCAGAAGCGTTGCAGTGGCCGGTTCTGAGGGGTTTTCTTTTTGGCTTTGGGTGTCTCAGAGGAGCTGGCGTCCAACATGGGTTGCAGAATCCGTCTTCGTGCATTTATAAACCTGAAGAAATCACACAACTCTGTGATCGCTGTGGCTGGGATGTGTGTTTTTTTTAGCTTTACACTGGTTATTAAACTTCCGGCTCTGTCAGGCTGAAATCAAGTCATTGTCTCACCCTCAAATTTCCCAAAACAAGCAGCAAAATTAGTCAAATAAGGTGGACAAATAAAGATATAGACAGTTACCTGTCTAAGATCGAGACTTTGACCCTCAAACACTGAATGCTTCTTGTGGCAATATTGTACTCAAGTCTAACAGAAATGTGTCCTCCACAGTGTTTGGGACCAAAAAACTTTTATTCACTTACCTCTGCACTTCACAATTGTGAATTTTTTTTTTTTTTTTTTAAAAAGGTAATGTTCAGTTTGATGCAGATAAGGTGATTAACTTTCCTGTTCAAGACTGTCCATTTTCAAGGTTTGATGAACAAAAGATGCTGCTGAGAATTCCCTTATTATCACATTAAGCAAGCACTGTATAAGGAGCAATACAATGCATCTGAGCCTCTGCGAACATCTGCGATGCCACAGAATGACAGGACAAACATTCCTGGTTTGGAACAAATTTTCAATGGGCAGTAACATTATACTGGCTTACTGGGCCACCCATAGTCTCTACCCCCTCAGTTCACAAACAAAGACCCTAAACTCACCAGTTGTTTACTTGCAGAAGTGTCAGGTTTGTCTGAGTGGCAATCTGTTTCTTTTCATCCTCTGTCGGATATGGGTGCTACAGAAGAGAGCAGGGAAGACACTATAAGAGTCTGTGTTGTATTCCTCATTCCACAGGCAAAGGCTTGATGCAAATAGACTCACCCCAATGTGCTGAAAGAGCCAGGAGCGCATGACATTGGTGGCATGTTTTGGTAAAACACCACGCTTGTTCTTGGTTGAGCTGTCGTCATGATTAAAGAGACTCAAGTCCTGGTGAAACTGTAGCTGAAGCTAGGAAAAAAAAAAAATCTTTAGCCTCCTTTCTTATGTAATCAACAACCTATTCTATTCCAGTCCTGTTCCTCACTCTGTAAAGGTTTTATTCATAGGTTCATTAGAGCTGAATAATAATTTCCCCATATGTTTTCCAAAATTTTTTTAGTCTTTTCAGCAGCATGACATTGACTGTGATGTACTACCTGATTGCTTTGAACACGTATTGTCCCAGGAGAAAGAGCCTGAGTAACCACCTGGCCCTGAGGAGTGACGACTGTAACAGGCTGATACACTGTGCCACCTGAAATAAACACACACACCAAATCTGCTGAGTGCAGGCTACAGAAAGCTCTGACTAAAGTATCACACTGGTACATGACAACATCTCAGCTGCAGACACAATAGGACAGTACCTGAGGGAGGGGTTGTATGCCATGGTGACATACCTGCGACCACCTGTGTTGGGTTGACGGCTGTCACGGTAACATTCCCTTGCTGCAGGGCTGATGCTGGAACTACAATTTGACCCTGGGGACTGATGGTCCCTGAGAGAGAGCTGGGGGTCTGCATAATAAAGGATGAATACACAAAATGGTCCTGAGTGAGATTATGATTATTTACCTTGTTTATGACTCTTTTAGTCATACTCTTTTAATTTTTAAAGTATATTAGTTATTTAATATTGTTATATCTTGTAGTGGGTTAGAGGGAAAAAAATGCACTGATTAAAAAAATAACTGTCTATTACAAAGCTTCAAATATTCACCTGTTGGTGATGCATGATGTTACACCCAAAATGTGTTTAGTGATGTGTACATACCTGAGTCTTGGTGGGTGAGAAGCTCTGGGCCTGGCCTTGCACAGGGGAGTATGGGCTTCCTGGCTCCCCACTCAACAGTGTCTCACTGTTCATCTTAGTCTTGAGACAGGCAATGTAACGGCTACAGAAGTCCTTACATAGGTCACTCACCTTCTCCAGCTCCAGCAGGTGGATTCTGAGCACCTGAATGGCTTTCACCATCTGGAGTACAGAATTAGAAAAAAATCATAAAAAGATTCAATAAAATCTAGAAAATGGAAACAATGACATAAGTCCTAATCCATTTCATGATTTCCATATCTTAACTGATATTTTACTTGTTTTGTTCATATACCTCCTTATAAAAGGTCATTGTTAACATTATGTTTTTATGTGTTTTTACTTTTTATTGATTATTCTATAATCTTATTAGCTGTCTTATGGGGAGGCATCAGATTGACTAAGAGAAGAAGGTAAAACACTAAACATTGAGTTATATACTAGTGCATATGTACACACAATTCTGTATCTGTGTTGTGTTGGTTGAAGGGACACTCAATTTCAACTTGCCCCTGTGAGAGTTCAGCTACAGCATGACCTCAAGAAACTGAATCATAGTGGAGATAGGCTGTACCTCACCTTGCTGCTGAGCTCAGAGGTTAAAGTTCATTGACTAGTGAGTGGGTTGAAGTTTCAAGTGTGTATTGTTCAGATTAATATCATGACCCTGTTTTTTGTGAGATACCTAGGAATGGAAACTAGTTGTCCTTCACCTGTTTGTGTTATAAGCCTAAAAAAAAAAAATCTTCATTCAAGATATGATTCGGAATAGACGGTCCAGCAAATAGTGAGTAACTCTGTGTGAGAAATTACTACTAGTTAAATGTAATTCTGTCAACAATGTATGATTCAAAGGATTTAACAAAAGTGTAAAACAAAGATACATGTAGAGGCAGGTTACACTTGTCCGGTGGTTCAACAATTATCCACTCTAGAGGTCGTTGTATGACAAACACTGAACATTTATTAATTTATATAATCCACGTTCCAAAGTTGACAAATTATTTCCACAGAAAATGTTGAGATGATGAATAATAAATAAATGTATTCCACAGAACACATTACACAAATTAATTCCACAAAACATGGTAAGAAACCATGTACCTCCACAGCTATATCATTGATAATGTCAAAGTACACTTATACATACACTTCCTAATTTAACTAACCTTAAAAAAAAAAAAAACTACCGTTGGCTCTGCACTTATACAATGCTTTTCTACCTATTGGCACTCAAAGCACCTTACCTCATTCACCCATTCGCACTCACAATCACAAAAACACTCACACACCAACTGGGGAGCTGTTATGCAGCTGGCCAACACTAAGAAAGCAACTACGTTAGGGTTCAGGGTCTTGCTCAAGGACACTTTGACGTGTGACTGGAGGATCTGGGGATTGAACAAACAAATGCAGGATTGGTGCTATAACCCATAAACATCATGACCAATCTCCTATGGTCTTCTTTTTTAGTCTTGATATAAACCTGGGGGACTACACCATGTTCATCCTTTATTGTGTGATTTTGCCTATCACCCACGAGCCTCAAGGTTGTGACTCATCAAAAATCAAAAATGTCTCCAGGAACAAAATTTAAACTGATTACAAGGTTCCATACCCCTCCATGGCAAGAGCCAGATGGAGGATTGAATATCAACTTGATGCCACACTGGATCAGTGTGTTTTCTATGTTGGGCATGTTGGGCAAGTCTTTTTGAACTCTGACTCAGCCTCAACAATGTTTGTTTCGTTATCGGAAAGCATTTTCAAAACCTGACCTCTTCTTGCAGTGAAGCGTCAAATAGCATTAATAAATTAGTCCATGTCCAATGACGCTGCCACCTCTATGTGGAAAGCTCGGGTAGCCAGACATGTAAATATAACGCCATAACTTTCTGGTGGTTCATCAGGTAAGACCCTATTAAGTGGAAGATCTGCCATTTGTTGCCACCCAGTTGCTCCATGTCATCTTCGAGAAGTTCTACACTTTCTAAATACTAAGTTGGCATTTGGAATCCAGTACCTTTGACATAAAGTAGACAAAACACGGTTGCGACCACCATGGCCTATCCTTTTGTGGAATTGTTGCAATATGAACTGTGATACTCGATGATCCTTAGCCAGAATGGAAGGGTGTTTGGATGCCTCAGGCATGGCAGCACGGCTGAGCCTACCACCTACATAGAGAATTCCATCTTAAAGCACTGGATTAAGTTTATGTTTGTGGGTGCTCCATTTCACTGGTTCTCCCTTTAGCTGAGCAGATTTCCTCCTGAAAATTCGTCCGCTGGCAGTGATAAATTATTTACGCCTCATCTTCTTTGAGTTCATCCAGTTAGGTTTTTCTTACCAAAAGTTGTTTTGTTGATCACCATTCTTTTTTACAGCTTTTTTTTCCATTTTGGGCAATAATTTCCAATAGCTCCTTTCTCTTTCTAGACAAAGTTAGAAGTGTATCCTTCAATCTGAGGAGCCATGCTACAGCCCTTTTAAAGCGTGTCAATGATGAGTAGTACGTTTGTCAACTTTTGCATTGTGTGTCGGCTTTCTTCAGCTGCAAGAACATTTACTGTGACAATTCTTTTACACCTCAGGATCTGCTTTTTCAAGTTCTTGCAGGTGCTCTGGATTTTTTGGCCATTTATTGACTGACTGTGTGAGGAAGTCAGGTCCAAATATCCAAAGTTTATTTCGCAGAAAGGCGTTTGTTTTCTGACCCCTAGATGCACAATCTGCAGGGTTACGTAGTTCTTCGAGACTGTTGAGGTTTGCTGAATCGCTGACACCCTATTTGCTACAAATGTGCGAAACCTTGGTGTCTCGTTGCTATTGTATTTTAGTACTGCAGTACTATCAGTCCTCCATTGGTAGCTGCAACTCATTCCTTAGCATTCTGTCCACAGTTACTGTCAAGGTTCTAACAGTGAGCTCCAAGCTTGGGATGGTCATGGGATTATGGGGGGAAACTCTTGCCTTTCCCAATAGAAAGGCTCTGTGAATCTAAATACTATTGTTTTGCTGGACTAAGTATGTTACTGTCCCGCAACTCTCCTTGGTAGCGTCTGCAAAATGACGCAGTTGAGCAGACACAGTCTGGCAAACATTTTCAGGCTTGAAACATCTATCAATTCCAAAGTCACTTAAATGCTCTAGACTCTGTACTCATTGGAACCCCCTTTGGGCAAGATGTTCAGGCACAGTCTCATCCCAATCTCAATCTCATCCTGCAAAGCTCTTGTGTAATTTTCCTGGCCTATAAATTCACAGGTGCAAGTATCCCCGGTGGATCATACACTGGGCTAAACATGGACAGGAACCCTCTTCTAGTTGGGGGCTTGCTTTGGATAACAACTCTAAACTTGAATTGATCTGACTGAATACACCATTGCACAATCAATACATTTTCCATTGGAAGTGCATTTTGTGGATTGGCTGCTAACGTCATTCACTTGTTACAGATGCATTGTTTTAGAAGCCACCTAAACAGATGCACCTCCATCCTGTATTCTACTATCGGCTGACTGGTGTCACTACCTGGCCACCAAGAGAACCTGAGTAGGTCAGCATCTTATGGCAGGACCTTTACCTGGTGGAATGTGGCTTCCATGTCAGCCACTACTGTCACAGGCTCTTGACTGACAGTAATGACAGTAGTCAAGTGCTGGTAAGATTGGGTCCTTGAAGGAGCTGCTTGTTTAACAAGGTTCCCTGATATTACACAGAACACGTTTCAAAAATTAACTCCACAGAACACGGAAAGAAACCGTGTACCTCCACAGCTACACACTCAACTTTCCACTGCTACCTTGCTTCTCTCCCACTGTTAGCTCTAAAACTGCCCAAACAAAATTTTGTTTCCTTGAGCAGTGGTTAGGGAAACTTCAGAGGCAAACACTTCAAAGGCAGTTATATGATGTCATTGATGACTTA
Source organism: Channa maculata (assembly GCA_020496755.1). Lineage (NCBI taxonomy): Eukaryota > Metazoa > Chordata > Actinopteri > Anabantiformes > Channidae > Channa > Channa maculata. Next base: position 433,839 of record CM035609.1, read on the forward strand.
TGCATACACTTAATTTACCTAACTTTAAACCACACTGACTACAGACAAAAACAAAAGTAGAACAAATACAGAGAAAAATCCTGTTGGCTCCTCCTATAAATGATCTCCCTCTCTATTTTTCGCAGTGAATTTATCCAGCAGTTAAAAGCTGACTGTTTTGTCTGTTCTGTTCTTTGAACTGCCAGCCTTATAAATGAGCCAAATGTACTCTAAATATGTAGCTCCCAGATGAAACACTAAGGGAATGAGCAGGGTATCACAGGCAATGACATTTAATGCAAGAATAGAGAAACAAAACCTACAAGAAAAATAAATAGAACGGAGAATTTCTACCCTTCATACTGAGGGGTATCTCACCAAGTTGTCGAGTTCAGGGTCCTCACTAAAGAATGGCTTTCCTTCTTTCTCCTGACTGCGGACAAAGTTCTCTATGTCCACATCAAAGCTGGCTGAAGTAATGCAGTCAGAACTCAAAGTGGACTGTTCACACTTTTCAAATAGCAGGGCCAACAGAGGGAACAGGGGGTGTCTGTGAAAGTAGTGCACGCGCACACACACACACACACACACACACACACACACACACACACACACACACACACAAACACACACACAAGATCAAATTATTAATTTAAAGGAGCATATTAGTAATAGAACTAGGCTTTCAAAACACAGAAACCCCTAAGCAAAAGCTGTTCGGGGTATTAAAAACAAAGGATAATACAGATACCATAGAATGTCAAAATGAAGTGAGGACAAACTTTTGTACAGACTGATTGTTTTTCTTTATCTAATGTATGTTTATTTTAAAACGCACAACTATAGCAATATAGCAATAGTGTAAACATAACAGTATTCAACATATATTAGCACATGATAAACCAATTTGAAATGCCAGAGAACAAAGTAAGAGTCATGGGAACCAAAAGTGTGATTAGATTTAGATTAAATTCACTAAACAACCACATGCAGAATTAGCTCTACCGATATATAGAGGCTTTGTCTGCGTCCATGGGTGTCTGCGGCTCGGTTGGTGCTGGGCTGGGCGCCTCTGCCAATGTACCCTCGACAAACTTTTGATCTGAATCGCTGTCTACCTTCACCACACTTTGCATCTGCAGAAAAAGGCCCCCCAAAAAAGGGGGGGGATGCAAATAGTGATACAAACAGCAATACATAAACAGAAAAAGTAAACAGACAGGCAGAGAATTTTAAAAAAAAGACATCATGTGAACATCAAGAGTAACTAAAGGACAAAGCTTAACAGAGCTCTGCTTCAAAATTATTCCTTTGGGAAGTCATGAGGACAAGGTCTGAAAACACAAGAACATGATGATTGTTTACTGTAACATCAACGAATCAGAAAGATGTATTAATATTGTCAACCACTACAATTTGTGTAATGTTACCTGTTTGGAGGTAACTTATTATTGTGGTTTCATTTGAAGACATTTCAGTCTTCAGACATTTCATCTGATTCATATAACTACTGTTCTACATCTGCAGCAGGCAGATACTTTGTAATGTGCCTCTGTTTTCTGTCATGCCCTTTGGGGTCGTAACATTGTTTTGTAAGCAGAAGATGGCTAAATGTCTTCCAGAGAGTGCTGAGATAACACTTCCATATCTGATGTTATGACCTGATTAAATTTTGAATACAATCTTGTACCTCTAAATACCTGGCACCTGATACAAAAAAAAGACATATTAAAGTGAGACCCTAGCCTCTGCAAAGTTCTATTTCAGTATGTTTATTGATTAGATTCTTCTTGTTTCATCCACCACACATTTTCAAACTGCGCTTGCCTAGCAGCAACCCAGGGTCCCTTCCAGGAGCATAAATTCTATCCCCAACCATGTGTCTGAGACAAAAAAAAAATGTATACTGTGTACAAAGAGGCTAAGATATTAATTTGCTAAAGGTGTAAGATTTCTCATGAGTCATAGCTTTTTCTCAGCTCTTGACACCCCCAGCCTTGGCAAAAGAATAAAAATATTTTGTAAGCAATTTACATAAGCACAGAAACATATGACTTACTGCACATTGCATCAGTGTCTCTTATACAGCCATTTTTTTTTGTCCTTCCACAAATAAATAAAATAGCCAGCAGATCGCTAAAACTGATGCTACAGCATTAAAAATAATTGTGTTCTAGTGTTACATGCATGAACTGTTTCCCTTTGCTTATTCAGGTAGACTTATATCACCCAAAAAATAAATGAAGGTTCCATTGGCAAAGAGTAGAGAATAGGAAAGTTGTTGCCTGAAACATTTAGGTCTTTTTTACAGTAAAGCAACAATTAACTTTGGCAAACAAGCCAAATTAAGTGATGTCCAGCCAGTAGGAGCAGTTTTTTTTAATATGCAAGGTCAAACCAGATGTCTCCCTCTGACCCACCTGATGCTCTGCCTTTTGGTATTTGTCTATGGAAACCGACTGGGCTGCCATCACGTTCACTGCAGATGCTGCAAACACTGGGGCATTATAGAGACCGGGGACAGGTCACCAACCTACACAAAGCACATATAATTTCAGTTAGACTATCTTTAATGCTGGGTGTTGTCACAAAAGCTTGCAATGATGTAACTCTCCTGATGTCAGAGTAGGAGTTTTTTATTAGCCTTCTAAAATAAGCTGGTAGGCTTATGGCGGAATGAACAAGCTTAATTTCATAACTTACTACAAATAACACATGAACACTACTGCAATACTTTAAAACACACAAATTAGAGTTGTGTAAGACAACGAATCAGGTCATTAAAAACTATTGTGGAAAACTCTAATCTTAACTGTTCAGTGGTATATTACACAACTGGGCAAAACAAGGAAACATGATTGTACGCAAAAAGAAGACAAGTAACAAAGGGACGTGTTTAATGATTTAGATATTTATTTGTAAATGCTCAATAACGCACTAACATGTCTGTTCATACAGAAACATGAGGTGTGCTATAACACTGAGCTTATGTTAATATCAAGTAACTGCTATTAACACACCCACCACTATGTACTTAGCTTGTAGCACTGTTAGCTAATGAGACAGCAGTTGTGGCGACAAGGAGATTAAAATCAAGTTAAACTTCGTGCTAACATTCGCCAACTATTCTCTACCCTGGGATAACGTTGGTGTTGACAAAGCAGCTGGATTTGAGTAATGCAAACGCTATGCCTTGTTTGGTCATAATGTTTAGCTAACTAGCGTTAGCTTGTAACACTAGCCCCACGTTCGCTCCAGAGCCCAATCTGAGGTTTACCTAAATGAACAATGGTCTGACCGAGCAGCAGCTAAAATTAAAAAGAAAGCTAACTGCAGATTTGAATGTTTATCATACTGGTACAGTGCAACCAAAGCGCACAGCGCCGTATTTAGCAAGTGGAATTGCTGCCAAAAGACAAGCTAACCTAGCTAGCCAGGCACAAAAAAAAGACCCCGCTGCGGATTGATCCGAAGCTAAACGTTGCCCAAAATACCAAGACCGCTTAAGTTGCTTTAGCGTTTTTAAACGAACATCATTAATCAGTATGCATTTCTTGTCAGCTGCGTACATTAATTCCACAACAATTATATTAAGAGGAAGTGTCTGCACACCAGGCTAGCCCGGTTGATACTCAAATCCTTCCCACATCAGTCAATCAATCAAGCGGGGACAGCTGCCCTCTACTTCCCCTCCCCTCCGCGCTAACTATACAACTGTCGGGCCTAGTTACTAGCTCTCTCGCCCTTTGCTTGTCCACAATCCTCCTCTGCCCCCAAAACGCCGACATATTTTTTTACCCCCCTCCCTTGTATACAGATTTTTTAATTCTTCCAGGAGCTCTGATGCTTCTGCTTCCCTTCCTAAAAACACCCTCTGCTGCCCTGATTAGGTCTGCGCTCCTCGCCCTGGGGCATTTTTGCGTGCGGCCCAGATTGTTTGATTGATAGGGAACGGAAAAAGAGGGATTTTGAGTGACAGCTTACCTGAGTGCCAATCTTCGTCACACTGACAAGCGGCTGCAGCAATCGGGACCCGCAGTTGTCGCGTTACGTCATCACGTAAGGGCACGCAGGGGCGCTCAGCTCATGAATATTTACCAGATGGGCGGAGATATGACGTCCTCCTGCCTTCTAGTCCCTCTGCACCCTGCTGTTTTTTTTTTTTGCTTGGCAATCCTTTTCACTGCCCTCATTTAAACAAAACATCTATATATACCTCCAGCTTTACATTCTATTATGCATAGTGTCCTCATCCCCACATTAGCACTCTAACATAAAAACAGATGCTGATTGTTTACTCCTGGAAAAAAGCATGTGGCCAGGATAATTAAGACATCATGTGCAAGCAGCCAGGCTAAGGGAGTCAAAATTGTAATCATTAAAACAGAAACAGATATAAACCACTTGCACATTCAGCTCTATTCAAATGACCCCCCACGGCAGAAAAGCAGCATAAAATGAGCGTTTGATCTTTGCCTATCCCTTTATACAAGACAAAACAGAATCACACTAGGCAACAACAGACTTTAATTCTTATTGGTGTACTTTAATATTACAACATTTTATCAGCTCTGACAGGTGGGGGGGTATTTATTCATAAAGAAGGACAACACCATCATCTACAAGCATAATAAATGTTTGCAGCCAGGGGAACTTCTTTAGTGTCTGGGTGATGGTCTGCCAGAGGAGGGCTGAGGGAGACGAAATTTAGCCATCTCAACTTCCAAGTCAACAAATGTGTACGGGGTGTAGCTGTGGTGCTGGTAGTTTTTATAAGTGCTGTTGTCAAAAGACTCCTCAGGCTCTGCAGGTGCTGATGCTGCAGCCTCTGCAGAAGAAGAGGGAAACACACACAAACACACACACAAAAGGACATGTTAGAAAGTTCAGTCTGGTACAAAGATTATTATTTTATATCATTCTCTTGTTCATGCATTAAAACAGGAATAGCTCTAGTATTGCCAAATGCAATACTGGCTAACAATGGCTGTAACTAGTACCTGATGAGTATTTCTGGTTAAACTATAACTTGCTTGTATAAATTTAATTGCAGTATACATTTCCAAATGAAGAAGAATGCCTTTACATATTTAAACATGTTAACGAGATAAGATGGTTTATAGTGGGGTATTTCCCTAGGTGACAGCCTACATTACCCCCAACAGAGTGTGGAGACACACTGGTGTGAAAAGTTCCAGAGAAACATATTTGTGAGAGGCAGCATGTGAAGATAAATGTGCTAAATGTGAGACAGTAAAAAGAGCCCATACTAGAAAATAAATAAAACTGCCAGATGCCGCATGAAATGGATTTTTTAAAAAAGGAAATAGGTCAAAATAATGGTTTTTGGAACAAGACTTTGAAGCTTTTGATTTGGCCAGAGCTGCATATTATAATATAAACATATATATGAATATCACTTCACTTTTACATCTAAATTTCTCTGGAGCCCTTAACATACTTCCAACACATAGTAACATGGTACAAATCCACTATCAGAGAGAAACATCTTTATATACAGTACTTTCATGAATCAGTACATTACTTATCAAACATGCTTCAAGGAGAAGAAAATGATTAATAATAAAAAGGTAAAACCAAATAACAGAAAATGAACAAAGTGCAAACTAAATGGCTGAAGTGGGGGGGGGGCTTATCCAAGAAGAGGAATTACCCAAGTGGCCTGAGAAGAGTCAGGCAAAAACACAAATGTTTCAGATTTGACTCTGGTGAACACTGGCCGGTAGCTCCTATCGGTCAACAAATATATTATGACTGGGATCTCACAAATTTTGATATGTGACTAAGCTTCCCAAATTACTTCTGCTCACGCCATATACTCCTAGCTCTGCTCGTCATGCTGCTATCAGGGACTGGAGGCCTCTAAACATGTCTTCACAGTAACCACAGTATAGCCATGTGCATTACTATACATTTCTGGTAGCAATACCTTTACTTTCCATCATAATATAAAACAATGACATTAGCTGTAACTTAAACTTTTGCGAATCAGCAAACCACTTCATAAAAACAGAAACAACAATGAGCAAAAGTGAGCAATATACCAAAATGAACAATAGAGCAAGGAGAGGAAATGAAGAGGGATTTGGCAGCTGTAAAGAGTGGTTTTGTGCAGGGGATTAGAAAAAAACAAAACAGGTAGTGTGTTCTTTAGTTAAAAACAGAGACATGAAGCAGAATTTGAGCAGGATTAGTGTGACAAAAGGAAATATCATCTTTATCATACACTGACAGTAACAAGAGTTTTGTTAGTGGATTAAAGTCTAAATTACACTGTACAATAAGAAGCAAACTTCATTAGGAAGAGGAATGCAACAAAAACCCTTCAAGAATGGTAAAAATACAAGTAGCCCACATCTATGTCATGCATAAGCAGCCAGGCTGGAAACCAGTGCAATGAAAAATCACGGAGTACGGAAATACACAACTGTTTAAAAGAAACCGCAGATGATATTTAAAAATCTGTGTAAACAACAAGAACTACTGTTTGTGACGGGGTTGTGTCTAGTTAACAGCCGAACTGTACACAGAATGTATTAAGAAGGACAGATAAAAGTGTGGTCATCTGTACAGCCTAAATATCCACTAAGAAAAAGAAAATAGTAAAGATTTGGGGGTAGGATGGTGTAGTTTGTACCCTCAGATGGGTTAATTCCAGCTTCTGCCTGCAACTTCCCTTCTGCAGATATATGGACTGGTGCACAGTCCACCAGCTCCTCTGCACTCTCTCCAGGGCTGGACACATGAGCTGCAACCTCAGCAGCAACCTCAGCAGCAGCTTCACTTTCTTCAGGGGCAGTTTTAGTAGGGGCTTCAGCAGAGGCGGGCTGTGGGGTTTCAGTGGGCACATCAGTTGGAGCTTTTTCATGAGAAACAGGCTCAGTCATAACTTCCATTTCTGTTTGGGCATCAGGGAGAGTAACATCTTCTCCTACTTCTTGGGCAAGTTTCACTGCAGCTTCAGCTGAGACTTTGGACGTGGTGACCCCAGGAGCATCTCCTGTGGCAGCATAGATCTCTGGGGCAGAGTCCACTAACTCCTCAGAGCTAATGCTGGGTCCCCCCACAGTAGATTGACCTGCTTCTGTAGCTTCTACAACTTTGGCTCGAGAAGCCTCCTGTAAAGCCTCAGCAGGAGAAGCGCGAGTATACTCAGGCTTTGGTGGAACTACCTTATTAGTGTCTTCTTTCACTTCTAATGTGACCTTGTAGATGTCTGCTTCTTTTTTCAGAGTGGATCCTGACAGTTTTGGTGTCGAATTCTGGGTTCCAGTCGTAACTTGTGACTTCTCGTCCTCAGAGTCAGAGTCAGACTCAGAATCTGAGTCGCTGGATGATGAGGACGAAGATCCACCAGCTGCTAGATCATTATGTTCAGAAGAGGTTGTGACAGAGGAGACTGTATGATCTGTGGTGGAGGCTACAACTGGAGTTTCATCTAGTGCTAGTGTTTTATGGCCTGCATTAGCCTTGGCCTTAGCATCTGATGAGGAGACACCTGAAGCTTCTGCCTCCTCTGACATGACTAGGACTGATTCACTGGCAGCAGTCACAGGCGCTGTAGCTGCTGCAGATACTACTGTTTCTGCAGTGGCAGGGGAGCTGGTTGTTTGTTCAGATATACCTAGAGACTGTGATGGGAAAACTTCAGGCTGTGAAAATTTAACTGGGAAGCCAAGAGTAGTCTTGTAGGCTACCAGGTTTGCTCTCTCATCTGACGCCTCTGCTGCTGAGGAAAATGGTAAATGAAACAAGTATGGTTAATAAGAACAAACATCTTGCACTGAATATGCTTTCATGGAATTTCACACACTTTACTTTTTTAACAACAGCACACATTATAAGAACTGAATTACCACATTCATATACATTAAAATACAGCTTATACTTATTGTTAAACCTGTAAAAGTTTTTTCATCTGTAATTACACACAATCAGAAACACTTCATTGCTGAATATTTATGGGTAGGATGGAAGACTAGAAAAGAAAAATTTTGTTAGACCTTCTGGCACATTTTCTGCAGTGTAAAAAAGGTATATGTTTGGCTTTAATACAAACTCTAAACACACACACAGCATGTATTTTTGACAAAAATCAAAACAATGGAAATACATTAATACCATTAATCAGCCAACTTTTTATAGCAAACAAACAAATTTTACAAATAAGTCTTACTCTTGCTTGCTGCCTTTGTTTTTTTGCCTGGCTTTGCAGGCTCCCCCGGCTGGGTGCATAACAAAGCAACCGACTGATTCCTCAGGATGCCCCAGCTCTCTAACTGGAGATACTGCAGAACACAGACATCTTCAGTGTTACTCTCAAACATCAAATTGTTGTCGACACAGAAGCTGGTAATAGTTGTTATGAAGAGTTAAACATTTCAAGATGCCTAAAGAAATAATTCTGTTTCTGAATAGTCAGTTCATAGTCAAGTTCATCTAGAACATCCTGAAGCTGAACTAAACTTAATGAGAGCAGTGACTAAAATGCAACCAGGCTAAGCTTTTGGAGCCTTTGTGTTAGACCCCAGGCTAGGTCTTGGTGGCAGTAAGCTTTGGGAATTGAATGAATATCAGACAAGAGAAAATGAATGAGACTTAATATTTAGTTGCAAATCCTTTGCAGATAAGGCTGTGATCCAATGACTCACCAACTTTTGCATCCTTTTTTGTGATTCTTTTCCAGGCTTTTTCTGCAGCTTCTTTAAGTTGTTGTTTGTTTTGGGGATAACTCATTCAGTCACCTCTTTAGCAGGTAAAATGCCCTGATGAACTCCTTTGTTATTTTTGGCAGTGTGTTTTTGGTCATTATCTTGCTGTATGATGAAGGATCTCCCTATCAGATTGGTTGCGTCTTTCTTTAAACTGGTAGGCAAAATGTTTCTGTAGACTTCTGACTTAATTTTGCAGCTGCTATTGTGTGTTACATCATCAATGAAGATTAATTAGCCTGACCCAGAAGAAGCCAGTCAAGCCTAAACCATGGCATTACCTCCACTATGTTTCACACATGAACTTGGAAGACTGGGATCATATGCAGATCATTTCTTTTCCAAACATTAACCTTTCCATCACTTTGATCTTTCAGTCCATGAAACTCTCATCTTTGTAAATTTTGGCTAATTCTAGCCTGGCCCTCCTATTCTTCATGCAAATGAATGATGAAACCCAAATGTTTTCAGTCTAAAATAAAAGGAATTGGCCTCACTGTTCCAATACTTTTGGAGGGGTTCTCACAGTGGAAAGACTGCTCAGAATAATCAGAGACAAGGGAGAGGCAGTCACCAGAGTAATTTGACCATTCCTCACTTTTCCAAGTGATCATTTTTGTGTGTCTTATTATTTGGTCATAACTGAATTAAAAAAATTATATGTCTATAAAACTATGTCTTCAGTGCTTCCAAAAAGTCTGAATTACCCTATATATATATATATATATATATATATATATATATATATATTTTTTTTTTTTTTGGAAACAGTAAATTGTGGATTATTTAATTTTGCTTTTCTGCCAGAAATACATAAAACTTTCACCTTAAAACTTTATGTTAAAGTGAAAACAATCCCTACTAAGTAATAAAAATGAATCAAAACTTTACAATTATTGAGTGTGTAAGTATTCATCCCCTTCCTAGTAACTCAACTAAACCATCACTGGTGCAGCAAATCACAGTTAAATGTTAAATTAAAAGTTAAAGTGTTAGTTGACAGAAGTGTTTTTTTTATATATAGCTTTTGGAGTACAGTTAAAGTTATCATTTAGACATGTAAGGAATATGGTATAAATCTTCCATGAGCAGGCAGCCATGAAAAACTGTGACTGAGGGAAATGTTACAGGCTTTAGCAGGGGAGACATTCACAGTTATTGCGTTTAGACTGATGTTCAAAAAGCTGACACTTGGCCTCATCAGATTATGGACCACCCTTCCACTAGATTTCAGAGTATCCACATGATCACATCGAGCTGACATTTAGTTTGCTCCTTTTTTCTCTTTTTTCACTCTCCCATAAACTTAGGCTGGTCGTGCATGATGAGCGCAGGGTTGCGATTTAACAGTGATTGGTTAGCGATTAGCAGTTTGTACACTGTCATTACACCTGTAGGGTTGAGTATGCGCTTAAAGTCACATACGTAGGCTGAAAATAACGAAATGCTGAGGCATAACGTTAGTAACTTCCACAGGTACGTCTGGTGTTGTTACGGAATTGCCGTCTACACCTTTATCAGTTAGAACACGATTAGGTGTCAAAAGTTTTACATAACTACAATGTCTTGAACAAACATAAAATACAGTGTGCAAACAAACCACAACAAATGGTTTGGGTTATTACCTTGATAGGACACAATCGCCCTGAACGAAGCAAGAAGGTCGCCATTGCGTGTTGCCAATGTTATGCACCGGTAGGAAACTTCGGTTAACAATAGTTCCACAACGATAAGGTTAATGTTACCAGCATGCAAGGAAATGACTTAACATTGCTTCCTACTTATTTAGAAATATACATTTTCACTAACATAGGTGAAAAATGTTAATTTTCTGATGCGAAATTAAACATTAAAATAGTTCGAGGTTTGTATTCAACGCGCTCACGGAAAACCTGTGTTACTACTATAGTTTATATATTTAGGTTTTACTGTCCATGGGTTCAAATAATATACATCTCTTACCTAGTGTCAGTATTGCCGGGTGGCTGTAGCTCAGTTGGTAAAGGAAGTCCAACCACTGGGGTCCCTGGTTCCGGCTATATGTCAAAGTGTCTCTGGACAAGACACTGAACCCCTCACAGCCCATTCCCCTCCCCAGCTGTACAGTGCAGGTGTCAGGAACGTCATCCGGCGTAAAAATTGTGCCAAATAAACATGCGGACAATGGTCTGCTGTGCGACCCTGAACTCACGGGATAAGCCGAAAGGACAAAAACAATAAAAAACCTAGTATTGCCCTCATGTTTAGCTTTTTGGTTTAATTTTTGTTAAATAATTCCACAGTGAAAAACAGTTTGCCCGAGGTTGTGTTTGCCTGAGACCTGCTGTGATCAAATATTTCTTTTTATGATTTTTGCACTCTAGCAATAGATACAAAGCTTTTACTGGCAAAATTAAATACAGGTGAGCTATTTTCTGACTTCAAGACACAAATCATAAAATTAGTAGAAGCCCCACTAATAATCATGTCAATAAATAATAAGGGGTTGGGGATGAAACAGAACATTTGGACACAACTTCATATGTTGAGCGTACATAATATGATTGCCGTTCTCATTAAGTGTTGACACAAGTCGTGACAACATCATTACATTAACCCGCGGAAACAAACCTTAGCTAGAGTTCAACAGGAACATGCTAAAGGCTAATAAACTTAACTTCGCTAGGTGGACAGATGTGTGGGCAGGTTAGAGAATTACACACATTGTTCCCAGCTTTCAGATATAAGAACCCATGCACACTGAAAGTATATAGATTATAGAAGTCACACAAGTGTTCAGGTGTGACGGTGTCTCCTGGGGCAATATATTCTCTTTTTAGGAAAGAAAAAACAGACCCGCGTCCCCACGTCCATTTAATAAGCAAATGGTGAGAAGTTCTAAACTTTCTGGTCAGATACACAGATTACGCTCAAATTCAATCTAAGATTTTTATTTGATGTATCAGCATTGTTGCAGTGGCGGAGGTTTAGCTCAGTGGTTACTTCTCAACAATCCTCATGTTTGTTCTCTCGCTCCAATGATCCGCGGATCAGGAGTTCGAACCACGGGCGCTGTCCTCTGCTTTCTATTTTTGTTTTTCCTCTCTCCCCCCTATATCTGTCAATTTTCTAATTTCAACTACTTTGTAACTAAACATATAAAACTCATGTATTTTTACACTTTCTAATAAAATGCAATCTTACAGATTCCTCAGTCTGAAAAAGTGTTGGCCCTGAGATAAACTGGAGACCTGTTCAGGATGTACTCTACCTCTCACCCTATGACAGCTGAGACAATGATCAACAACAGGACAATGATCCGAAGCTTACCTGTAAATCTACATCAGAATGGCTGAAAAGTAAAACTAAAAATTTTCGAATGGCCTTGTCAAAGCCCAGTCCTTAACCCAATTGAAATGCTGCGGCAGAACCTTTAATAAAACTGTGCAATAAATGCCCAATAACTGAAATGAAGCAACGTTATAAAGAATAATGGGCCAAAATTCAGACACACAATGAGAGACTGATAAAGTCATACAGAAAATGATTACTCGAAGTAATTGCTGCTACAGGTGGATCTTCAAGTGTTAAATAGGAGGGGGGAGAACAGGGGAGACTTAGTATTGCCACCCAATCTTTTAATAAACAATGGCACAGTAAAAAAAATAATAAATAGTTTGCCTGAGGTTGTATTTGTTTAAGACCTGCTGGAATCAGATGATTTTTATAATATTTGTACATACACACACACAAAAACCAACTAAAAGAGGGTTTACTAACCATTGCACATGACTGTATTCTACTCAAGTATTTTTTTGCTCTATAAAATATGGTTTCAGTGTTTAAGTAAAATCTAAACTAGGTGATATTCAGCAATGTTTCATGTTAAGATTCCATCACTTACAGCACCAGAAAGAAATGTACACACAACCAATATGAAGTTGATTTTATTGTGTTCTTAACACTCAGTGTCTACACAAAAGCATATATCACAGAGCTAAGTTCACTTTGCCAAAAATCTAATGCTTTATCTACCATCCTACAACAGTGTGGAACTATTAAAATCCCTATTCTCACATACAAAGCTAGGGTTTGTTAATGTTCCATTATGGAGTACAGATGTATAGGAAAATGGCTTTATTAAAAAAAAGAGTCATTACAAAGTTCTTGTTGTTCACTTCTGGGAAACTTCATCCAACTTGGGCTCTACAAACACAGAGCACAGCTGTCAACCTGGTACATCTTTGATCATTTAGTGGCATTTATACATTTAATTACCCAATACTACTTGTTCTGATCTTAATGTATATGAGCTGCACTAGATAAAATTACCGAACAAAAGCTGTAATGTTGTAAACTTGCTGCATGTTTGGATGTGAGATGGCTTGCGTCAATCACACTGCACTGATCTTATGTTTTGATATTGCAGCAAAAAGCACAAGCTTTGGTCATAGCACTGGTCTACGATGTAATACAGACCAAAGGTGGGGGAAGAGGAGAGGGTGGAGCTGGTCTACCTACAGAAACACCAAACAGAGTGTTCTGCTTCAATTCATGTGGTGGTGTGTTTGCAGATGTTAGATTAGAAGAAAGAGGAACTGTCTTCCTTACGAAAGCTTTAGATTAAAAGTTTGTCAACATTGTTTATGGTGTACTGTTGTCTGTTGATGGCCAAAGATAGATATCTACCCCTACCTATCCCCCTTTAGGCACTGTTACTTGGCAAACATAAAACAAGATCTTGAGAAGTACAGTAAAAATATATTTTTTTGGTTATGCATATCAGTTGAACATAAGATAGCCTGCATCTTTCAGTAAAGAAAACAATTTGCATAGTAGAGTTATTCACGTTAGAAGTAGAACAGTTTATTGACTTGACTCACCTGTGAATTTGAACACAGGGAAAGATGTGAGGTCTCCACCACCATAGAGTCTCTGAAGCTTTGCAATCTCCTTTGCTAAAGCCTCCTTATACTCTGTACCTTCATCAACTAAGCCCCCAGAAGCCCTACAAGAGGAAAACAGACATGGCAGCAAGTATCAGCTCATTTTCTCTTTGATTCTGTGGATGTTATGGGCGTGAACTTGATGAATCATTGATTGTACTGTTAAAAATGTATAACTCTCTTGATTCCTTCTCCTTGTGGGTATCTTATGTTTGAGATTTTCAAACTTAATATAACATGAAACCAAGGTAATCTGACCAAAAAATAAAAAAATAAAAATACAGCTTTGACCATAGAAAAGCACCACCATGTGTCAAACATGGTCCTGGTTCTGTCATGGTTTAGACTTGTATGGTGGCTAGTTGAACTGGAACACTAACTTTGAGTGACAGCCACAGTACACACAACAGCTGTCCGTGATGACACAAAGAGATGATGATCCATTAGTATACAATACAGTATCTCAGTTATGTCCTCACTGTTATGCTGCCACCTTTTCACAGCTAGAAAGTTTTGAGTTCGCATCTCTGGCTGATCATGACTTTTATGGAGTTTGCATGTTCTCCCCCTGCTTGCGTGGGTTTCCTCCGGTTACTCCAATTTCCTCCCCACAGTCCGAAGTCATGCATGGTAAGTTAATTGGTCAGTCTAAATTTTCCATAGGTATGAATGGTTGTCTGTGAATGTCTCTCTGTGTTGGCCCAGTGATAGATTGGAGACAGAATGGGTGGACACCACCTCTAGCAGCTGAGATAGGCTCTAGCCCCCCATGACCCTAAACAGGATAAGTGGTTACAGATAATGGATAGATGTTTAGTAAATCTCTGAGGGCATATTTTAAAAGGATGAGTGAATAAAAAAAACAATGGAATTGGTATGTCAGAAGTTTGATATCACAGAATTCAGTACGGCGGAATTTCTACATCACATCTTTATTAATTTCTAACAGGACAATATTTGGTGTATGTAACACAATGGTAAGAGTAATCAGTGCAATATTTAGTATATTTGCAGTTTGTAATGTTTTATATCTGCCTTAATTCCATTTGCTTTTTTGAGAGGAACTGCGTTTTTAAATGTATACAGTATTTAAAGTATAGCTTTATAATGCAACTGTTGTCTACAAAATATTTTTTACTGTATTAATGCATTATGTATGTTCCATAGTTATGTTTCCTCAATGGTTTCTGAGATGATCAGCTAAAGTGAAAATCTGACAGGCAAGGCCAATTTCAACTTTTGATTCACCTGTGTGGGAAACGAACCTTCCTCTTTACCAGAAATTCAGCTGCTGACCAAAAAGAGATTGTAATGAACACAGTGCAGCAGTTTAAACATCTTGACATTTCAGTTTACCTGAACTTGTTCTAAACCTCAGCAAAGCTAAGGACAATCCTAAGAAGATCTTATGATAACCTAGTAACAAACCACTGGAACTAAGGAGACTGGCTTACTGGCTTTTTGTAGAGTACTCGCGTATGGAGTCCAGGAAGAGTTTCTTAACTGGGTCCAAATGAGCTGGGAATCAATAGGAGGAAAAAACAAAATTAATTTCTCTAAACAGAAAAATATAACATTTTTCCTAGCCACTTGCTAGCATGTGGCTAGAACACATAAATAACAACCAATCCAATTTTATCCGTAACCCTCGTGTGACACAGTAGGAAAAGTAGCGGCTACAAGAGTCAGATGGAAAGGAACAACTGAAGGTCAGGTCAGCTGACAGGATGAAAAGTTGCTGCGATAAGTCATGCTAGGCTACACAGATAGGCACAGATCTCCAAAAGACACACAAATCATTTAACTGTAAAGTCTGAAAAATCCATTTTAAATGTAGTTAGATTTCACACACAACAACTAGGGTGCAACGCCACCAAGTGTTTTTACTATTAAAAAAAAAATACTTGACAAAATACACCTAACAATGTAAGGTAAAACACAAGCTTAGGTTCCACATTCTTTGACCATTTTAATGCCAAATAAGTCTGTGAGGGAAGAAGAACAAGGATTTAAGTGGAAGAGTAACACAATGGAAGTAGTGGAAACAAAAGCTTTACCTTTATGTTTAGTGTTTAACAATCACAAATACAAAATCAAGCACAACAGTTCTCTAAAAATACAACAAGTTCTCTCAGGTTTGAACATTTAGGGAAAAATAGCTGAGACTGTAAATCTGTATTTTTGAACTAGAATTAAAAAAAAAAAAAGGTGGGAGGAATGGGTCACTGTGACTTATGCAGTAAATTGTGCAGACATCCTAGAAAAATGAAGCGATGAGAGCAATGAGCAGGCAGACATTAGGAAATAGGATACAGAAAAAGGGGTTCATAATTATAGCAGGCAAAAAGTCTGAAAGCAGACTGTTATGCAGCTACTGTGTCACATGCATATAAACAAGGTGGCTGAAACAGCCCAAAACACATTTGACCTGTTGCACAGCTATAGACCCATCCAAAAGTATTGGAAGGGCAAAGGCAATACTTGTTTTTGCTGTATACAAGATGTAATGGATATGATCAGGTAAAAGATTCATTTATTTATTTTTTGTCCTTTCAGTCTATCCCTTGAGTTCAGGGTCACCACAGCAGATCATTACTGTACATGTTGATTTAGCACAGTTAGGCTGAACGCCCTTCCTGATGCAACCCTCCCCAATTTCTACCAGGCTTGGACAAGCACTGCACACCTAGGTATGGGAATGGGCTGTTAGGGGTTCAGTGTCTTGTCCAGAGACACTGACATATAGCCGGAACCAGGAATCGAACCACTGACCCTGTGGTCCGTGGAAGACTGCCTTTACCAACTGATATGCTTTTATATCTTTGTTGTTTTACCTACTGAGATATAAAAGCATGATTAGGTAAAAGATATGCTTTTATACTGTATCTCAGTAGGTTAAATCAACAAAGATACCACCTTTTCTACCAGACGACCCAAATTTAATCTCTTCCAACAGCAAAAATAAAATGCAAAAATTATGTTTAACAATTCCTTGTTTACAGTAACTGCATCATGTTTTTTTATTCATATTCTTGCTGTATGAAGCTCCTCCCAATTAGTTTTATGTATTTCTGTAATATGTAGACAAAATGTTTCTGTACAACTGTGAAATAAATTTTGTACTACCATCAGGAGTTATATAATCAATAAAAGATCAGTGACTGGCCTAAGAGTAGCTAACACCTGGCAGTCACATGTTTCAATACTTTTAGAAGAGTTTGAAAAAATACTAGAAGATAAAATAAAAGCTGAAATTCTTTATATCTTTATATCTTTTAAACAAAACCAAAGGTCATCGGTGTACAGCAAAAACAAATTAAGCTTTCTGTTACCATACTTTTGGACAGTACATAAAAAAAAGGACAAAGAGGGTGGGTGCATGTGCTTGGTGAGTATAGCATGGGAAAGGAAGGTACTGTTTGAGGAATATGGCAAAAATGCATAAACCTAAATAAACTATTAAAATGTGTCGTGCAAGGCAAGAAGAAAATGTGTTTGTGATCCTCATTATCCTTACAGTTTATCCTTAATATTCATCACAAACAATTCCTCATTATTAGTTGTGCACATGGTGATGAAAATAACTGCTGGTAGACTGCAGGGTCCACAGAGGAAAAGTGGAGGGTTGTGGGGAGGGGGTGAGGTTGTAGTGTGTACCCTCAGATGGTTCAACTGACTCAGCTGGGCCCTCTCTCTGCAGTTCTTCTCCCGTAGCTTCAGCTATGACAGTAGCATTGTCATGTTCCTCAGGGTTCTCCACAGGGGCAGAAACTTCAACTTTGGCCACAGGCTCAGGGGTCACATCAACAAGGACAAATTCAGAGGCAGCTTCCACTATAGGGGCCGCTTCGGTCACAGGCTCAGGGGCCGGTTCAAAATGGACAAATTCAGGGGCAGCTTCCACTACAGGGGCCGCTTCGGTCACAGGCTCAGGGGCCGGTTCAAAATGGACAAATTCAGGGGCAGCTTCCACTACAGGGGCCGCTTCGGTCACAGGCTCAGGAGCCGGTTCAAAATGGACAAATTCAGGGGCAGCTTCCACTACAGGGGCCACTTCGGTCACAGGCTCAGGAGCCGGTTCAGAAAGGACAAATTCAGGGGCAGCTTCAGGCTCAGGGGCAGGTTCAACAAGGACAAATTCAGAGGCAGCTTCCACTACAGGGGCCGCTTCGGTCACAGGCTCAGGAGCCGGTTCAAAATGGACAAATTCAGGGGCAGCTTCCACTACAGGGGCCGCTTCGGTCACAGGCTCAGGAGCCGGTTCAGAAAGGACAAATTCAGGGGCAGCTTCCACTATAGGGGCCGCTTCGGTCACAGGCTCAGGAGCCGGTTCAACATGGACAAATTCAGGGGCAGCTTCAGGCTCAGGGGCAGGTTCAACAAGGACAAATTCAGAGGCAGCTTCCACTACAGGGGCCGCTTCGGTCACAGGCTCAGGAGCCGGTTCAAAATGGACAAATTCAGGGGCAGCTTCCACTACAGGGGCCACTTCGGTCACAGGCTCAGGAGCCGGTTCAGAAAGGACAAATTCAGGGGCAGCTTCAGGCTCAGGGGCAGGTTCAACAAGGACAAATTCAGAGGCAGCTTCCACAACAGTGGCCCCTTCTACAGAAGCAGATTCAACAACTGGTGCAGCTTTTGCAACTGTGGCTTCAGAGGCCACTTCAGGGGCAAGTGCTGCTTCATCAGCAGGGTCCAGGTATACAGCTTCAACTGGAGTTTCAACACCAAGAGCAGGAGAAGCAGATATAGCAAAATCTTCAGCTGGTAAAGGAACAGGAACAGCATCAACCACTGGTAAGGCTTCAGCGACAGTGGCAACAATAGGTGCAGCTTCAGTGGGATCCTCAACAACAGGTATAGCTCCTACTGCTAAAGCAGACTCAGGGATCGCTTCAATAGCGGGAGGAATTTCAATAACAGGTGCAGCTTCAGCTTCTGCAGTGGGAGTAGCCTCAACTACTAGGTTGCTGGTCACTGCTGAAGTGTCGGTTCCCACAAACTCAGGTGGAGCAGCAGAAGAAATGGCCTCTGCAGCTGGTTTAGCTGCAGCTGCTCTTGCTGGAAAAACGTCACAAGGCTTGTGCTGGACAAGTTTCTCTATATCAAAGTATGTTTTAGCCTGTTTTTTGTCTAGAATGAAGGGGGGGGGGGGGGGGGTAAGCAAAGAAGATGCATTATTATTATTAAAAAAATAAAATAAAATGTTAACACATATGCATATGGCTGAAGGAAAAACCACAAAACACGTAAGTATTGCTCTGCTGGTGGGGCAGTTAGTCACACAATCTTCAAGAACCTGTGGAAGGAAAGCCAAGAGTGGAACTGAACTGTGGAGCATCATGGATATTATACATTTTTAAGTATTTGTATAACCTATGTCCACTAAATAATCTCTGCATGCACCAATTTACATTGATCTTTTATAGGGCGAAGAAAATACCTCCTAACAAATCTGTCATGTACAGTATGCCCAGTCCTGCTATAACGCTAACCTCTATCAAAGAAGCATGGTCTAACAATAACAGGTTACTGTAGTAACTGCTTGCTTATACTGTAGTCTCAACAGAGCAGCTGCTGCATGTTATCTGTTTAAGACACAAGACACACAGGGTGGAAGCTCATCCCTGAAACATTGCTGCACCTTATCACGTCACTTTGTCTACTCCAAGGCTCCACACACCCTAAGGTCAAAAACAAAAGCTTCACCACAACTTTGCACTAAATCATGTTGTTTGTTACCCCTAATAAAAAAAAAAAAAAAAAAAATTGTATTCTTGTATATCTGGATCCAACTTAAAAAAAACTTGCTAATGCAGTCCTACAATATTAAGAGAGTAGAGAGCATCTTCATTAATGTCACAGAATGATAAGAATGATAAGTATAATAGAACAATTTGGATTTACACCAAAGACAAAGTGCACCGGGGCACCCTTTTGGAGCCGGACCGGGAAGGGGAGTTTGTCAGTGGTTTGCCCGAAGAATGACATGGAGCCACCACCCTGTGGTTCCCCCATCTGCAGGGATAAGAGTCGGATGCGATGTAAGCCGGGTGGCAGGCAAGGCAGGGAGTCTAGGCCAGCTAATTCAAGGATTTGTAAGCTTGTTCTGGGAATGTGGTACGTCACTTCTCTGATGGGAAAGGAGCTGGAACTGATGCGAGAGGCTGAGTGATACAAACTAGATATAGTTGGGCTTACCTCTACTCATAGCACTGGGTCTGGAACCAAACTCCTGGAGAGGGGTTGGAATCATTCCAATTCTGGAGTTGAGCAGAGTGAGAGGTGCTGGGCAAGAGAGGGGATACTCACAAGTTCCCTAGCTGTTGTGCTTATGCACCAAATAGCAGTTCAGAGTACCGATCACCACCTGGTGGTGAGTTGGATCCGGTGGCGGGGGAGGATGCCAGATGGATCTGGTAAACCCAAACGTGTAGTGAGGGGCTGTTCTGGGAACACCTGGTTGAGGACCCAGTCCATCTGCTCTTTAACACCCATCTCTGGAAGAATTTCTCCTGCATTCAGGAGGAGGCTGAAGACATCTGAGCGGAACATGTTTAAAGCCTCCATTGTTGAAGCGGCCACGCTGAGTTGTGGCCAGAAGGTAGCTTATGCCGGTCGTAGCGGCAACCCAAAGACTTGCTGATGGACACCGGCAGTAGTGCAGGCTGAAGAAAGAGGCCTTTCAAGCATGGTTGGCTCAGGAGTCGCCCTAATTAGCAGAGAGGTACCGCCAGGCCTGAAGGTCTGCCACTCAGGTGGTTATAAACACATAAACTTGGGTGTGGGAGGAGTTCTGAGAGGCTATGGAGAAGGACTTCAATGTAGCCTCGGAAGTTCTGGAAAACCATCGGAAGCCTCAAAAAAGTAAAGTAGGATTTGGCCCAGAGTCTCTTCTCTAATTTTTGCAGATGATGTGGTTCTGGGATGCAGGTCAGCACCTCTAAGTCTAAGGCCATGGTTCTATCCCTGAAAACGGTGGATTTCCCCCTTGGTGTTGGGAATGAGTCACTACCCAAAGTGAAGGAAGTTAAGTATCTTGGGGTATTGTTCAAGAGTGAGGGTAACATGGATTGTGAGATTGGCAGGCATATTGGTGCAGCATCAGCAGTAATGCGAACATTGTACTGAACCCTTGTGGTGAAGATGGCGCTATGCTGCAAGGCGAAGCTCTCAATTTACCAGTCAGTCAATCTATATTCCAACCCTGATTATCTTCATGAGCTTTGGGTAATGACGGAAAGAATACGATCCGGAGTACAAGTGAGTTTGAATGAGTTACAAATGAGTTTCTTGTGAAGGGTGGCTGGGCTCAACCTTAGAGATAGGGTGCGGAGTTCTGACATTTGAAGGGTGCTCAGGGTAGAGTCACTACCCCTTCGCCTTGAAAGGAGTAAGTTCAGGTGGTTCGGGCATTTAATAAGAATGTCTCTTGGGCATTGCTGTGGAGAAGTCTGGAAAT
Source organism: Channa maculata (assembly GCA_020496755.1). NCBI lineage: Eukaryota > Metazoa > Chordata > Actinopteri > Anabantiformes > Channidae > Channa > Channa maculata. The sequence continues at coordinate 454,937 of CM035609.1, forward strand.
TGTCTGGAACGCCTTGCTAAACCTGTAGCCACCGCTCTTTTTATACCCAATTAACCTGCTACCAATAAACTGCTTATATTGAAATCGCCAAGATTGGTGTTACTCGAACATTTTATAGGGCTTTTAGTCTTATTTTGCCTCTGTCCCAACCTCATAGTATGTTTGCAGGACTCAAACTTTACATAGGTACAATTAAGTTAGTCAGCGATAACACAGCAAAACCACTGAAAGCATCTATAGTTTGTATTGAATTTTATAAGAAGTTCCCACTTTTCTGAAAATGGTGTTTGTAAATTTCTCAATGGCTCACAATTTGGGTTTTTTTGTGTCAAGTGTGTTTTAGTAGGACTTTGTGATACGGCTAAAGTGTTTAATTTGATGTCTTGATCACGACAAAGCAGTTTTTCTGTAAATTTAATTACACTTGGGAAGGTAGATTTATTATTACAACTTGAATTATATGATTGACAAAAATTGTACTCACTTATATTACACACACACGCACGCACAAAACATCCTACCTTAAAAGTTACCAGCCTCTCAGCAGCTGTCACTGTGTTGCTAGCTTATGTTAACTAGCACAAAAGAAAATGCATTGTGTTTTTATAAAATGAGCATAACCTCAGTAACTTTTCTTTAAAATTGTTTCTAATGCAGGTTAATTTAATCAACACAAGTAAGTAATTACATTTTTTGTTAGGCTTACTGTTGCATACACCTTCTGTTCTGACTTACTAAGGTTTGTGTCATTTTAATATCCTTCACATGCATTTTTGTCGGTATGTGAAAAAAGCACACAAGGCACTGCCAAAAAAAGTGCAATGACAGAAAAAGATCATCACATATTTCATATTGCAGAGCCACTACATGTTGCCATATATTGTCAGTTTTATATTAAGTTAGACTATGCAAAAACTCTGCATGTGACAGTGGTACTGTCAATATAACTATAGTTATTTTTCATGAAAACTGACAGATTTTGAGATTTGATATCCTCATCTCCATTTGTGAGGAGCAGGATTTGTTTTGCCACATGCCACATTGTTTTGGGTCATAATCAGGAAGTGTAATGTTGCCAAACCTGATCCCATTTAACTCCTTCCAACTAAACCTGCAGTTCAACCAGCCCCCCCAATGGTCAGTCAAGTTCAAAATTCTAGTTAGAAATATCAGACAGAATACACACTGGAGCTGTGCTGTAAGCAGGGGTCAAATGACATCTCTTACAGACTATCATCTGTAGACAATTAGTTAGTGGGGCAGATAGGTTCTCCATAAGAAAAAGGATCCCTTATGAAATAATCCCTGTTTTTTTAAGAAGACAATGCCATATGTATACAAAATTAATCAGAAACACAAACCAACAATAAGGTGAATAAAAACGTTTTGTAATAGTTTTACAAGAGCAGCAGACACATGGTGTGACAATAGTTTGGACTCTGAAACCTACCAAAGCTGTTTTTGTTAGATGACTTCTTGGAACCCCCAGATTTTGTGCTGAAGGCTCTAGCAGCAGGTACTCTGTTCGGAGTACACCAGCTCTCAGCCTGGAAACACTGACATATGGCACACGCAGACACACACATGCACGCACAGAGTTTGTCAGACAAATGGTTGCCTTCTTTCTGTGATTTGAATGGTTCTCATGTGAGAACACTTCCATATACTTACTTTAAACTTCACATATTTCTCTCAGTCTTGCTCATATGAGTGCGCATCAGATTTACCAGACACTTAAATCCACAAAGGTAGTCTAATGCTTCATTAAACCTAAGTCAGGTGAGCACTGAATTTTAAATTCATCATGAGATTCAGAAATTAATACAAAATTTTAAACTGGAGAAAGAGGCACTTCTAATTAATTTTATTAGACAGTTTCTGCAGAATCTACAATTTAAATCTATACTATAATGACCTCTAGTGGTGTTTGTGACGTACTAGTGGGGTTTAAGATCCCATGTGATTTGTTCCAGACAGCACAGATTTAAGCCTGTTAACTCTACACTCTACAGTCAGAGAGAGTGACAGATACACACTTTCGCCTTTTCCAATAAAGACAAAGTGATTTGTGAATTACTCACTTCTCACAGTGATATGAGAAACATCTTTTTAGATTGAGATGCGCTTAACTTTATTTCAAAATAAATTTTTACAACTTCTTCAAAATCTTGTGTGGGCATAATGTGTAACTTTTTCTATCTTTAGTGAAATACTTGGATTATTGGTTACATGGAACACACTAGGAATGACAGAACATGCCAAGAAACCACTTACACATCTGCTGATGAACATCCATAAAATAAGAACACTATAGTTTAACAATGAAGCATATAAAGCTACCAGTCTTCCTGAAATGTCTACTACTAACTTATAGAAAAACAAACCACCTCCGTTTGGAAGGCTGTCCATATAGGCCCTGACATTAAGAGGATTGACTAAACCATTTAGTTTACCACTATCCTGTCCCATTAAGCAGCTTCTAGGTATTTAAAATAAAAAAACAAAATAAAAGAGATCCCAAGCTGTGCGACAGTGATCATGTGTGCATCTGCTTGTTCCATTTCTTAGGTTTGCAGTGTGCATCATTTTATTGCCAAAATTAAGTTAATTACTATTATTTAAAGTGTCTTGTAAAACCCTGACACCTGCAATGGAGCCTGTAGGTTTGAACAATGTTAGATGTCAAAGCATTAATTTGTTTTGACTGTCTCACTGGTGTGTCAACAGGGTTAAATCTAACTGACTTTAATCCAGTCTTCACAAAGGCTCTTCCAAGTAAACATGTCCACAACCATTTAATGCATGGACAGTTTCAATACATACTCATACATCATCAGAGAACCAGCTTCATTTAAATATCAAAAAACTCCACTGTCAACAAGCTCACTAGAAAGTCACATCCCTTTTATAATTCAGAGCTGGAGCTTCAGTTGTCAGACAAACAGCGAATACCCCCAATGTATGACAAAAATTGATTCTTGTCTTGTAACTGGAATTCATTACCTTGATACAGCCCAGCCGTCCTATCCTCAGCAGGGAAGCCGCCATTTTTTTCTAAAACCTGTGTTGGGGTTCAGCAAATACACAACGATTAATCAAAACTATAACAATAACGAAACGTTTTCAAACTAGAATAAACAGCATTAGCAACATGCAAATACAACTGAGCCGCAACAGCTGCGATTGTCTCCAGCCTCCCTTAGGAAAGATAAAATAAATAAATCCAATAAAAACGTATAACGTGTAGTCACCTTTTTCGAATTCAGAATACGGTGTGTCCCTTTCCTGCTGGCCAACGCTCCAGCAGCAGCTCACAGCATCAGGGACATGGCTTTGTCAGACTGTACCAGCTTTATGTAACACATGAATGTGAACGCCCTCTTCTCGACAGAAGCCCTGCAAGTGCGTTTTTTTGTTTTTGTTTTTGTGAATTACTTATAATCAGTGATTATCTAATAACGTTATGTCGGCCACATGATGTTGATGTGTTAGTATAAGAACTGTTTGAACGGTGATGGTAATCATCTCTGGGTTCTGCTCCCCAACTGTCATTCAAGCTGAATGATTTTAGTGTTCGTGGCGTCATGTATGGCTGCTACATTTACCTTAATTACTATCAAAAAATTAGTGTATATATATTGTAAATAGGAAGGCTTAATGTGTGACTTTTATCCTGAAAGCTTTCCTTATATTACCTTCAGATGAACATTGCCTGTGCCTGCTCTTCTGCACATTGTGTACTTTCCCTGGGGGGCGTGTGGGGTGGGTGACGCAATTTGTATGCGACTAAACACGCACGTGCTACTGTCGCGTGACATACACAGCAGTCATGTCTGCTGTCGGGTTCAGTGGAGAGTGGTTTATTGTCACTTGCGACACGAAACTCGTAGCAATTGACACGAAAAAGACCAGGTTTGAATAATTTGAAAAGTCTCCTCGATAACTTATGAGTTCCTTGCAGATAGTTTCAGTTATCTTTGCTGGCTGGGTGAGGTAGCTAACTGGGTAATGTTCCTACACAGGTTTGAGAGCATATTAAAATATTCCATATTATTGCGTACCCATTTTATGGTACATTTAACTTTTTTGATTACTAACTAGTTAGCTTCGTTATTATTTTCCTTGTAATTATCTTCAAATGTCGATAATAGTTGACGCTAATATTAATTGCAAAGTGCAGGAAGAGTTAGATATGATCCTGCACGGAACAGTCAAGCTGTAACGTTGGACAGTTAAACGTTGAATATTCAAACATTCGGCAAAGTTGATCTTCAATAGCTTTTGAGAGATAGGTTTTATCTCTGCCATATGTTGTGAATTACAGGCAAAAAGTTTCGTGATGTTGCACAAGTCTTTTATTTATCTCACGATCTTTCTTCAAAATGTGTTTATTTAAAAATTCTCGCTTCACACCACGGTGACGGTTGTGTTGTTTTCTAGATATTTCAGGGCAACTTTTAAATCAGTTTCCAACTTAGTTACATGCACTTGCTTTTGTTTTTAGAATAAAATCATGATGAAAGTACTAATAAGATGTTAGAGCTTATAGTCACCAATATCCTTCTTGTTTTTTAACTGACAAATTTCAAACCTCAATTATTGACTATTGTATTAACTTTTTAAATGAAAAGTGCAAAAGCTACACAGATAAGTTGTTTTTGGTTAGTTCAGACAAGATGGTATATTTAAGTCATATAGAGAAGGATCATCAGCAGGGACTCTAATTGGAGCAAGATATTTTTTTCTCAAATTATAATATTAATAATCAATTATTTTTTTACTTGATTGCAGAGAACAGTTTGTGTTTGACTGCAGCAGTGCTGAGAAGAAGCCAAAGGATACACACCCCAAAGATGAAAACAACAGGTAAAAACAGGCAAGCATTCCTGTTTGTCACGTAAATGGTAAGAATTTTGCAGATTCATAAGGTAAACGGAAAAGGAAAGAAGACATTCTTTGGGGCAGTTAAGATTAGACAGATTGACATATAAAAAGTATGTTCAGCCCCCTTGGACGTTTTTCCCTTTAATTTCCTTTCAACATTGAAATATGGTCAATGATATTTTTTTGACAAAAAGATTCTCATGTCAAAGTGAAAACCTACTTTTACAAAGTAAGTAAAGTAATACAAATTATAAAATGTAAAATAAGTGACTGCATAAGTATTCACCCTTTTTAAGTTGGTGTATTTGTAGATGCAGTTATAGCATTGGGTCTGCATGGATAGGTCTCACTTAGATACACTATATTGCCAAAGTATTCGCTCACCTGCCTTTAGACCCATATGAACTTTAGTGACATCCCCTTCTTAATCCATAGGGTTTAATATGAAGCCGGCCCACCCTTTGCAGCTATAACAGCTCCAACTCTTCTGGGAAGGCTTTCCACGAGGTTTAGGAGTGTGTTTATGAAATACATAATACACATTCGCTCTAATTCATCCCAAAGGTTTCTATCGGGTTGAGGTCTGGACTCTGTGCAGGCCAGTCAAGTTCTTCCACACCAAACTCACTCATCCATGTCTTTATGGACCTTGCTTTGTGCACCTGAATTCATTTATTTGGATAAGTGAGGGAATACTTTTGGCAATATAGTATATGAACATCTGCATACTGTAGATTCTCCCATTTTTCCTTGCTAAATGCTTAAGTTCTGTCAGGTTACACAGGGATGGTGAGTGAACAGCCTCGAGACCATTAACATTTTTGTCTGTTAATCGTTTCTTTGGAGTTTTGGCTGTATGCTTGGGATCATTGTCTTGATGGAAAACAAATCTCATCACAAGTAACATATGTCTTGACTGACTCCATCAGGTTTTCCTCCAGGATTTCTTTATATTTAGCTATATTTATTTTGCCCTCTACATTTAAAAGCCATCTAGGGCGTGCTGCGGAGAAGCATCCCCACAGCATGATGCTGCCACTAGCATTCTTTGTAAGTGGGGATGGAGGGTTTTTTATAATGTGCAGTGTTTGGTTTAGATCAAACATGGTGTTTATTCTGGTGACCAAAAGCTCAGTATTGGTCCCATCAAACCGTAGAACTTTCTTCTTGTTGATCTCAGAGTCAACCAGTGTGACTTTATGGCTAACTCTAGCTAAGATTTGAGCTTATGCCAACAGCAGCTTTCTCCTTGACTCTCTCCTGTAAAACTTCAACTGGTGAAGAACCAATGTAAGGCAGATTTTCGCATGTACCATATTCTGTCTAATTTCTTTTTGTTATTCTTGTTAATGAGATTTTAACTGTACTCCAAGGGGTCAGGGAGACCTGAGGATTAATTTACATTATTTTGTAGAGCAGTATTTTCAGCTCAACTTGAAAGAGTCCTCAGAAGGTCATGGAAAATAATAGGCATGGTGTTCTTATTGTGGAATTGTGTTTTTGGTTTACACCAGATTGACTAGGACCCCTATCTTCCAAACAGTTTTGGAAGACAGGACAGACTTTTGACTTATCAGTCGGTAGAAGATTCTCCTAAAAGGTTTGAGATTATCTAGGTGTGTTGTGGCAGAACTCAGACAAGCCTTCTTCTGGCATAGTAGTTATTTTAGTAGTAGTATACTATTTCTACAGCTTGTCTTTTGGATGGTGTAGTCTTGAAAACTATAATTGTGGAATAATTGTGAAAGCTCAGGCATTTCTGGGAAAGTTTAAAATTTTTCCAAGTCCTATTAATATATGTCTCTCTTCTAAGGGTCCGGAATTCTTTAGAATTCCGGACCCTTAGAAATAGATTTATTACCCTCCCCTTTCAATTTTTAATTTCTTGTATGTAGTAACTATGGGAGCAAGTACTTTTCTGCACAGGCCTAGTTGGTATTACATCAAAAACTAGAATTTTGTCTCAGCTCAGATAACCTTTGTTTTATGTTAGATTTAGTTAAAGATATCAGGTAAGACTACAGTTTTTTTTTTTTTACAGTATTGTATAATGTATAATTGCGATTTGAATTGTAATTTTAACATCTGGAGCTTTTCTCTTCTGTCATCAGTGATTATTGTGAGGAGCAAAATGGAACTGACAAAATCCTCGCCTTCACTGTGTCTCCCTCTGGAAAGCTGGTGGCGCTGACTGATGATACCAAGAGGCTGGTTCTGTTTCAGTGTGAGCCTTCGTGGCAGTGTATCAGCTTAAGGTGACACTTCAAACTCTGTCTTGTACACAGCAGATTATCTACTGAACTGATAATGATGCAAGAGGAGCACTGCCAGATTAATTAATATAGTTAATTAATATATTATATATTATGTGTGTGTGTACGCTACAAAGGTGGGTGGTCAGGAGGTGCACATCCCTGGTGTTCAGCCACGCTGAGGATCAAGTCCTGGCTGCTGACAAATCAGGAGACGTGTACTCCTACTCAGTAGTGGAGCCACAGAAGGAGGGTGAGCTGAAGATGGGCCACCTGTCCATGCTGCTAGCTGTAGTAAGACACGCCAAGCCACATCAACACTCCAAACAGCCTTAGCACACCTGGCCCTTGTTTTTCATAGCTGGATTAAAATGTCTGCAAAATAATCATCAATCTGACAAGATTTATTGGTTCGCCAAGCACATGGGGCGACTGTGGCGCAGGAAGGTAGAGCGTTGTAAATGGTCATGGTAAATGTTCTGCACTTACATAGCGCTTTTCTACCTATTGGCACTGCTTCTTATTCACCCATTCACACTCACACTCACAATCACACACACAATCATATCATCACATACACCACTTGCTATGCAAGTTGGGATTCAGTCTCTTGCTCAAGGACACTTGAACATGTGAGTAGAGGAGCCAGGGATTGAACCAACAACTGTTAGATTGGTGGACAACCGCTCTACCTTCCTGTGCCACAGTCATTGTCCAACTTAGTTGTTCCTGGTGAGGGTTCACCAGCTGCATATCAGCTTCCCCATCGGTAGTGTGTGTGTGATTGTAAGTGCAAATGAGTGAATAAGCCGTGTAAAGTGCTTTGAGTGCCCATTTAACATACCCCATATGCTCTGGAGCAAGTTTCTTTTTAGGTTTAGTCAGTGTAAACTAGATAACATGTTGGATTTAAATAGTGTTGCAACAGGAATCTGTGCCATTCTTATGTGAGTATACAATTATTGTTTTTTTGCAAAAATTACATAACAATTCCCATGTCAGTGGCAGCAGGCTGAAGACAATTCTGGCAAATGTTCACCTCAAGAAATAGCATATGTGTATGATGAAGAGCGTTCTGTGAAAATGCAGAAAGTCTGCACTTGCTGACTGTTTTCCTTGTGCCCTTTGTGTTTAAAGCAAATAAGAGGCTTTTTTTTTATTTAGAGACAAAGTGATAGTGACAGAGATAATCTGATGACTGTTAATTAAATTAATAGTAGTGTTGCATTTACTTGTTTTACGTTCACCGATTTCCAGGTTCTTCTTTTACCTCTACTTGCTCTCAATATATGCCGATTTTATACAGGATAAATATTGTAATTATGATTTATGATTAATTTGTAAGACAATTCATTCCTCTACCTTTCCATAGTTCTGTGGCTTTTGCCGAGTTACATGTATAAAGTCACTCATCCACCCACTTGCGCTTTTTTGTCAGCAGGATGTATCCAATATAAAACCCACAGGTCAAGTGTCTGTAAACAGCATTTGGTCTACTCAGTAACCACATGTTTAGTTTAATTCTTTGAGTCTTTGCAGCCTGTACCTCAAGCTCTGTGGTTTGGAGTTTACTTTTACTTGTGTTTTATCTGTTCAGCTATTTAGTTTTCAGTTTATTAGGCACACCTTGCTATAACTACAGTTAGCTATTTCCGTTCTGCAATAAGACTTTGTTTATAAAGGTGATATTGTTCAGACTGGTATTCTGCAGTATAACAGCAGCACTGAGTGTTAAATCATGAGATGTTGTCAGTGTCCATCTCTCTCCTCATTTCCTGTCCTTTCTCTACTCTCAACCGCAAAACTCAAAACCGCTATTAAAACTGTAAAACCTGTGTGACTAAACTACATACATTTGAAACAACAGACTCAACAGTTAGACCGTTTTGTTTTTGTGGGTTGTTGACATTTGATGTTGGCCGTGTTTTGCTGTCTTACAGACGATGTCGCCAGATGACAGGTACATCATCACAGCCGACCGTGATGAAAAGATCAGAGTGAGTCCCCTCCGATGTCCGTACAAAATCCAGTCCTTTTGCCTGGGACATCAAGAGTGAGTAACTCCACTGAAGGGAGTAAAAAAGGGCCCCAAATCTTCAGTGTATAGACAAGGAGGTGTTATTCAGTACTGTAGTCTTACAGTTTGCGTTTTCTAGCAGCAAATTTTAAATTTTATCATTACATTTTGTGGATTTCCCCCTCAGGTTTGTCAGTGCCTTGCTGATTCCTTCAGGTCATTCACACTGTCTGCTGTCTGGATCAGGGGTACGTGCATGTGAAAACATACCAACTACAAAGTTCTTCAAATTACACATAAAAAAAGCCTAATAAATTTACTGGCATAAAGGTTTGTATTTAAATGCAGCAAAAATTAGGTGTGTAGTAGCTTCACTGTAATGTGAAGTATGTTTTGTATTTGTCAGGATGGGATGGTGAAGCTGTGGGAGTATGAGTGTGGCCGTAGGCTACAGAGCTGGGATCTCAAAGAGCTTGAAGAGAAACAAGGCGCTGAGGCTGACAAAGAGAAGGTGACTACAGCACATTTGCCTCTACAACACTGGAAATACAAAACCTTAGCAGAAACAACACTAATTACTGAAGAATTTGTTTGTGTTGTTTTATTTTCCCACAATACAATGCACACATGGTATAGAGAGGCTGGTCACTGATAGAAACTTAAAAATTACAGGGAAATGTTGAAACTGCTTCAGCAAATTAATGGTTGACCTTAGGGAAACACTGTAATGTTTGTGAAGGTTAGCTGGCAGTAGCTTTTTAAAGCAGCACTTTACACATACAATTAACTTCATATCCCAGTAAAAATATATATTTAATTATATACCTCATATTTTCTGGAAACACTGACTTATTTTCTTTATTTATTTTTTTTAAATTACAGTTGAGTTTAAATACTTAACCAAAATGTACTTCTTCACATTTGATTATTTTTCTGCTTAGGATCTAGGTTCAAATTGTAAATTGCACACAAAATGTGTGCAATTTAGCTCTAAGGGAGGAGAAAGATATATTTATCCAGTTGTAATTTATTTACATTTTTGAAAATCCTTGAAGATCCCGATGTCAGTGTAAATTGTGCAATAGCAGCAATAAATACATGTGTATTCTGCAAAGGTGTAAAATTTAAGGGTGGTTGACTAATTCACAATATGAATGCATTGAGTGGCACATAATAAAACCTTCTACCTTAAAAGTTGCTGGTTTCCTCTGAGTAGCTGTGTTGCTGGCCAATGTTAACTAGAACCAGAAGAAATTAAGTTTTCATAGATGAATATATCCTCAGTACCTTTATCTTAGCATTAATTTTTCTAGCATTGTTTTTCTAGAAGAAAAACAGGTGAGGGTCATAAAACCAAAACAGTGAGCTGAAATATGAAATGATGAGCTCAATACTGCTGGGGGACTCCAGAAGAGGAGGATTATCACCAGACCCGATCTTTTTCATTTATAGTAATTTTGCTTTTGCTAATATAGTGTTTTTGATTGAAATGCGTTTTTTGGTTTAGAGGGATCTTAAATCTCAGTCAGTTAAAGTTCCAGCTTTTACTAAATAACTGCCAGTAGACAGGTATTACAATGAAAAACGAAGGCTTGTGATGACCTCACCATGGCTCGATCTTTGTTCACAGAAGCCCACTGTGTGCCGTATTGCAAGCTCCCAAGATGGTCGTCACATAGCTGTGCAGTGTGAAAGGTGAGTGCGACTCTATTGTACTGTATTGTGTACATTCCTCATTTACACGTTCCTCCATAGCCCGTATACATTACTCAGCATTTGCAGCTCATTAATATTTTCAGTATCATTATTCCTAACAGTTGCTTTTATGATTGTTTAGTCTTTAAAAAGCAAATACTAATCAAAGAGGTACCTGTCACCATATGTCAGAGGCCTAAATGACCCAGAGCTGTGAAAGTTACAGTTATATAAAACACACAAAAGAAAACTCCCAGTAGAGAACTATTTACCAGCTAATTTATTTGTTTACGCTAAACACCGACGAGAGGTTCTGAATTTAATAAAAGTAAGCAACAACCTTTTTTTTTCAGATAAGTCAAATTTTAAGTGGGTGTGCTCTGAGAGACCGATTAGTCAAACTATAAATGGCTCTGAATGAAATAAAATCTGGGCCATCTGATACAAAAGGTGCTGTTTTCGAAGTTGTTTGAAACGTTTTGTACAACAACTAAATGCAAATTTAAATTTGTCATTCAAATTTAAACAAAATTTCAGCTCTTGGGAAAATCTATAGATTTGGACTATTTTTCCATTCTAAAGATTCATACTGAGGAGTGACGTGATTGTAAAATGGCAGAATAATTAAAGGAAAAATGGGTAAATAAAAACAATTATATGGGAATGGATTTTCTTTAAGTCTGAACTTTTGATTAGAACTGGGGCTTTAACTGATCATGTTTTAGGTCCACAAGAATGCTCAAGTAAAATTAAGGACCCATATTGAGTAACTCTTACTGTATCAACTAGAGTTTAATTCCTTACTGCGTTTGTCTTTAAACTTCCTAACCTAACATACTTTCAATATGGCCATTACTCCTCCACTCACTGACTCCTGCCAAGTAGTCAAAGACTTGAGCTGCTAACCCTCTGCTGAGGCTGCTGTGGCTCCATTGGCTCAACTGTTTGTTTCATCTGAAAGCCACAACCTGCTCCGAATTTCAGCCAGAGGTGAAAGGTCACCGGAGGCTAAGAAACACAGAGTGATCACTTCCTTCAATCTGCTGCATTCTTAACTAGCCTCAGATAAAGTATCTCCACTCAGTGATCAGTTGTCTCGTTATTCCTTGTGTCCTCAGAGTGTCCACAGTTCAGTTTTTTACTCTGGACCAGGACAAGGGGAGAGAGAGACTTGTGCCACACAGTAGGATAACTCTGCCACACTTTCCCCTGGATGTGACCTTTGACCCTGAAGGCCAATTCTGGGTACTGATGGACTCCAGTGATACACCGCTTCAAATCTACACACACAGAGAGGGCTCCTGGCAGGTACAGGCTGACGCATTCATGCATCCTGTATATGAAGTTGTGTTATTTTGTTATTTTATCTTCTCTGATAAGATATTCAGATGATTGAATTTGTATTTTGGCTGTAGCCAGTTCTTGTGCTGAAACTACGTCACTGGCTCCTTTTCAGACATTCTGTTCTTTCACAGCAGCACAGCTTTACATGATAACAATAAAGATGGCTTCATGGCATTAAGTGTCCCAGTAAGTGAGGGATCATCCACCAGGCAAAAGACCTGGAACTGGCTCATCTAAATTAACTGCAGCTGTACTCAGTGTTAGTGATGCCAGTTTTAGTTTTTCCTGTGAATAAAATATGGTATTTTCGGTTGTGTTCTACCATATGGGCCTAAATTGAAAATTTAAAAAAATAAATGACTTACATGTGCAAGTGTCAATTGTCATCTGTTATACAGTTATACTGTTGTACAGTGGCAAGAAAAAAGTAAAGGCACTGTTTACAATTTCCCATGTTTTTGCATATATTGGTCATGTGATCTGATCTTCGCCAAAGTCACAGATATGTAAACACAATATTTCTAAACCGATCAAACACACAGTCATGATCTTTCAGGTCTTTATTAAACAAACCCATGGAAACAATAATGACAGCACAGGCTTTCTGATGTCACCTGGAGTCAGGTCTTAGCAAACCTGCCGTCCAATTAGTAAACCAAGGATGGAGGCGTGGGTTAGTGCTACTATTGCTTATAAAAACACTGTGACCATTTGCTATTCACAAGAGTCTTTGATTTGCGTGTAGCTGCAAAGTGTTATAATGTAATCTCAAAGACTTCCCATTTTCATCCGTCCACAGTTGGACATATTGTCTATACTAAATGGAGCTCATTGGTACTGTGGCTACTCTCCATAAAGGTGAGCGGCCAGTCAAAATCACAAAAGGAACAATGTAGAATGTTGAAGAATTGTCTGGAGTTGGTAAATTCTCAACTTCACAAACAATAAACAGACATGGCATCCAAGGTAAGACACCACAGAGGAAGCCATTGCTTCAACGTGGCAGCATGCCTGAAGTTTGTCCAAATTTTTAGATTAGAGAGGACTCCTCTGCTGACTTACTATGGCAGCACCACTGACCTATTGTGCTGAAACATCCCCCAGCAGGAAGACACAAGTCTCACAATATGATACAGGAAAAGAAAACAACAGGTGTGATTCACTGACTGGCTTGTTGCCATCTTCGTCAGGTTTTCTCATTTAATTCCCCAATTTGCATGAGCTGTGTCTTATCTGTGTGCTCTCCTGCTCCATCTAGTGTCATGCTCAGAGCCCTGAACTCAACACAGTGACTGAAGCCTTCAAGCCACACTGGGAAATGGTTGAAGGTAAGCACATTGTAAATATGGCAGGGTTTTGTTTACAGGTGACATGGACAGTACAGGAGTTTGAGTCTTTCTGGTAAAAATGATGTATGTAAAGGTTCTGATTAGGAGATGTGATTTGATTTACTGAAAGTGATGCAGCATCAGCTACTGGTTTTAATAAAGAAGTGGTCTCCTTATGTTGTGAGTATTTTTGGGACTACAGAGACACTTGGTCCATTCTGCTTGTTAATAAATTGTGGAATTACCATAACCAACAGCTGGTCTGAGCTCCTGTAGTCTACAGTCGTGTTAAAGTGACGAGAAGTATCGCTCTAGTTAGTTGATTAAAGATGTCGTCATTCCCTCGGACATGTGTGACTGTGGCGCAGGAAGGTAGAGCGGTTTAGTTGCTCCCTGCGTTGGAGTTCCTCCATCTGTGTGTGTGTGTGTGTGTGTGTGTGAGTGCAAAAGCAAATGGGTGAATAAAAGTGCAGACCATTTAAAAAAAATAAATAAATAAAAAAACTGTGCTCCTGCATACTTTTGTAGCTGTAAATATACTTGGGCTGTCCCGCTCTCTCATAGTGTTACTAGCCCTTTTCTCTTTGGTCTTCCCTTTTACTACAGCCTCCAAAAGGACCAACAACAGCTTTAAGCACCTTCACAAGGTGAGCTTTGACAACGTGACGTCATACCTGCAGAAGAAGCAGCAGAGGCTGCAGGAGCAGCAGCTGAAGAGAACCATGGCACAGAAAGCCAGCAGCAACAAGAAGTCCAAGAAGGAAACTGCCTGATCACACAGTTTCAAAAATATTTGCTATTATTTCTTTTAGGTTGGATGATTTGAATGATTGAACTTAGTTAAACGTGGGTGATGTAGCACATGGAATTTTTCTTTGCCACATAGACTGTATTTTTAAGTTTACTTCGAATGTCCTGCAGATTTTGTTGAATAAACATGCAGCTAGAGTTTGCCTGCTGTTTGTTGCTACTTTTTATTTTTTTTAGACTTACTTTGCACTGTCATATTTTAGACAGTGAGCAGCGTCCTGTTTGTAAGAGGCAGCACATGGAAGAGGTCGGTGTTTATAAATATGACACATGCAGCTGTTTTTTTAAGATGTGGATGTTTCTGGCTTTTTAAAAATGCATTTATACAAGCAGCTTTCTGCTTGCTCTCAAATTCTGTTGCATTGAAAATGTACCATCCATTATTCCAGCTAACCTGGGGCAAGAGACAGGCCACACCCTGGGCGGATCACCAACCGCAGGCCTGACACTCGGAGAAAGATAAAGACTCATGCTCATATTTAATTGCCCTTAGACGTCACCCTCTTACCTGCATGCCTTGGGCTGTGGGAGGAAGCACATGGAGGCACTGGGAAAACATCCACCCAGAAAACCCACAGCGACACCAAAAGTTTTGAATCCACTTGTAGCTATGAGGTGTCTTTCCAACCACACACAATTATATGTAGTAAAGATAAATCTTGTACAATGGTTGCACATTTTCTTACTTAATTTTGACCATAGAATTTTGTAGTTGTGCATGTTGTAGATTACAGCTTTCATCACTGTCAACCACTCAGCTGAATTTATTTAGTTAAAGTAAATCTAAAAACTAAAGTGTACATTATAGTACCTGTTTTTAGGCTATTTGCTTAACTATATTGAGGAGAGTACACTATGTACCAATAACTGAAAATCCATCTCAACTAAAACCCTTTTTTACAGAACTGTAAATCAACATATACACCTACATAAACATAATACTGCAGTAGTTTTTGCTTTTGTTTGGGCTGTGTACTGGTGCGACAAACAAGCAGGAGGCAAAAGAGACCTTCTTTGCCCTGGGCAAAACTCACTGATGATCATAAAGGCAGTGATGGTATGATAGAACCATATACATAAAATAGTGTCTTTATTATGCTACAGGTTATTGCAGTAAATCATATTATGACAGATCCCATCAGAATGAATGAGTCATGATACTGAATGCTCTTTAAAAAACACCTATGATTTATTTTTAAATGAAGTTCAACAAGAATCAGACCTCAATCATCAATCCAGACAGGGTTTGTTATTGATGTAGTGCTTTTATTACCATATACAAGTAGGAAAAAAAGTCACAAAAAAATTGTGCAATCTGTAAAAAAAACAACTAATTTCACATAAAAAAAAAACCAATGAAACATATGTATCTAAATAAATTGTTCACTGTAGTAGTCTTTGCTGTACAAATGCTGACATTCCCTAAAAAAAGGCTTTGGACTAACTGGTCCTGGTGTCCATCAGTAGTTTATAACACTGTATGAACCATTCCATCACTTTTCTGCAACACCCTGGAAAATGACATAGTGTTCTCAGATCATCCTGGTGCTTCTCTGCCCTTCAGCAGGTGGAGTTGGGGAGAGAAAAGCCAGTAACGGACTAACAGGTCTGAACACTCCAGGTTCACTCTTGTACTCTACACTCACTGGTACTGAAACAGATTAGATTAGATTCATAAAGCAAACAGCCAGTCATATTTGTGTATACAGTATTCACACACAAGGTCTAGGCACACACTCACAGCAAACACTTACAGCAAGTTCTCTTCCTTCCTACCTTGCCCACATCTTTTACTTCTTCCCACTCGTGGTAAAGTTCTCACTTTTCTTTTTCTGCATCTGAAGATGATAACATGACTTGTTATCAGTCACGACCTACACGAGGACAAATCGTTTGCATTAACACACACTTAGAAATCCTCCAACCTCCTTCATAGCATCATCGATCTGTTTGAGTTCTTCATATCGGTCTCTTGAGTGTCTGAGTGGCTGCACCATCACTTCCTCAATCTGTGGGAACAGCTAGTACACACAAACAAGATCCAAGTGTCAGTATCATCACAAAGTGTATTAAAATACCCATACACCTGGCATAAAGTCCGTAAAAGTATTTCTGTATAATTTTACTATTGACTTTCACCAGCAGCAGCTACATGTTGTTTAGTAAGAGTAGTATGAGTAGACACATACTGGTCTACACCAATCAGCCACATTAACTTTGCTGCTCTTAATAATGTTGTACAGGCCAAGGATCAGCATGGCCACTGTAAGCAGTCCACAGCTACACTGCCCCATACACAGTAACGTGATACACTGTGTACAGAGGTTGAAGAAGTACACAAACCTAATACTCAGGTAAAAGTATTGCCCCCCCCCCCAAAAATACCACGTAAAAAGTACTATGTAAACTACTAAAGTACTAGGCAGATTATCCTAATTATCCTGCCATCAGGAAAGAGGTTCTGAAGCATTCGGGCCGCCACATCCAGACTGTGCAACAGTTTTTTCCCGCAAGCCATCAGGCTCCTCAACACACAGAACTGAAATGGAACTCACACACACACACACACTCTCGTACAATCTGAACTTAACACACACTCATCACTCATTACTCATCTCAATTCATTCCACCATCATTTATTTATTTATTTATTTTATTTTATTATTTTATACTTAACCGCACTACACTGTTTACCTGCTGTTTTCTTGCACATTCCACTGCATTGCACTGTTTACATGTTGGACATTTAGCTGCACTATACTGTTTACATGCTGCTTTTTGCACCTTTAGCCCACTTGACTGTACTGTACTGTAAAATCGAAGTATACAATAGGTTTACTGGTCAGCGCTGTCTTAGGTTTTGTTTCCTGTCTTGTATTTTTTTTTTTTTTTTTTTAACTGGCCATTGAACTAATTCATGAATTCACCTTCATTACAGTCTCAAACATGGGGATGAGGACGAAATTGATGAAACCAATCTGAGCTGTCGGCTTTGTGACCTTTTCTCTGTCCATGAATGGAGCGACAGGAAGCCCTTCAGCCTTCTCCCTGTCACTCTGAGCAGCACACACACACAGACATATCATCACTTTCCAGGTCATTATTAACAGAAGAAAGAGAACACATGAATCTACAATGATACTTAAAAATTCGTGAGTATTCTTGAAGTTTGAACCAAGAGTAGTAGTAGTAGTTTCCCCCTTTGAAGTAATATAGTCACTGGAACGGGAAGACTAGTGAAATCATTTTGCCGTATGCTAAAGACAGAACTATATGAAGGCTTTATATTCAACCTACTTCTTTTAGTTCCAGTTTGAGTAGTACATGTAAATTAATGCCATAAAAATCTGACTTCACTATATTAAAATATCTCTCTGCCTTTAGCTGATAAACTTCTCCAGATAACATTACTTGGAGGAATCTTCAGTTCAGATCATGCTATATTGTTGCTCACATTGGAGTTGGTAATCATGGTCAACCTGCTTTTGCAGAGCTCCTCCAAATTACATCATCTAAACTTATAATGATTTAAAATTCCTCCAGATGGTGTCATCTGGAAGAAGTTTGTTTGAAATTTTTGCAAATTTATTACAAATAAAAAAATGAAAGAAATCACATGTACATAAGTTATTCACCGCCTTTGCTTAATACTCTATTAAAGCACCTTTAGCACCAATTACAGCCTCAGGTCTTTGTGAGTATGATACTACAAGCTTAGGACACCTATTTTTGGGCAGTTTTTCCCATTCTTCTTTGCAGTACCTCTCAAGCTCCATCGGTTTGAATGGGGAGCATCGGTACACAGCCATTTTCAGATCTCTTCAGAGATGTTCAATCGGGTTCAAGTCTGGGCTCTGGCTGTGCCACTCAAGGACATTCACACAGTTGTCCCATAGCCAGTATTATCTTGGCTGTGTGTTAGGGGTTGTCGTCCTTTTGAAAGATGAAGCATCACTCCAATCTGAGGTCCAGAGCGCTCTGGAAAAGATTTTCAATGCTGCATTCATATGTCATTGTTCCAGTATCTGGCACTGAAAAACAACCCCACGGCGGGATGCTGCCACCACCATGCTTTAGCGTAGGGAAGGTATTGGCCAGGTGGTGAGTGGTAGCTTCATGGTCAATTGGTCAAAAAGCTCAATTTTGAGTGTCATGGCAAGGCCAAGGATACTTATGTATATGCATTTTTTTTATTTATTTTTTTTAAGAAATTTGCAAAGAATTTCAAACAAACTTCTTTCACATTTTTATTATGGAGTATTGTTTGTAGAATTTTAAGAGAAAATAATGAATTTGATCCATTTTGGAATAAGGCTGTAACATAACAAAATGTGGAAAAAGTTAAGCCCTGGGGGCACTTTCTGGCTGCACCGTAAACTACTATCACACTGGGTGGTGGTCACTAATTGCTTGCTACAAGTCCTAAGTTATGTCATGTATACATGACATATCAAGTTAAGTCCAAACTCCACATAACTATAATGATGTTCACAACAAAAAATGAACTGAACAGAAACAGTAATTGTGCTCACAGCATGAACCACAAACTCGAAGCGAGTTTACTACAATGTATTTTTTTTATCAACTAATTGCAATAGCTTTTAAAACGTTTCGTCATTCCTAGCAACGAGGTCAACCACACCTCTTTAATAAGATATTGAGTTGCTCTGAGAATTCTCCTGTTTCATCCTAAAAGAAATTTTAGGCTTCAAAATGCAATGAGCAATATTTCTCAAGATAGGTGAATGCACCTGCATGAAATACTCCTCTAGTAGACAGTCGACCCAGGGCTCAGCCACCTCCATGGGCCGCACCTCATTGGAGATGTCGCAGCACTTGATGAGCACCATCTTCAGCTGCACAGAACACAGGGACATAGGGCAAATGTCAGTATGAATAGAGAGGTGCTCTATGAAAAACAATGCAAAGCTTATTTCATAGCTGACAACCTGGTAAGATCAAATAGGACAGTATTTGAGATTAAATCCAAGAGTTTAGAGCCATTATTACCTTAGTAAATTAATCTTCCAGCAACAACATTTTTATGTCAACTCAAATGAGGCTAAACTCTAGATACACAGCTAAAAGAATGAATTGATTTCATTTCTGTAATATATCTGATCATTAAAGTATTTGGGGGACAGAAGGGTTCTGTTTGTTTGTTTGTTTGTTTGTTATAGTAGAAATACAATACAGTATATAACAATTTTTTAAGGTTGGAAGAAGTAAAGAGAACCTTCACTCGTGTAAAATTTGTATTACCACAGAATAATACTACTTTACTACATTCAGGTATAGTTTATTGAATAAAAGTATAGAAATATGATCAGTAAAAGGACTTATAATATCAAAAGTAGTACTGATTTTGTACTGTATACCTTAGTCTGAAGACTAAAGAAATTATTAAAACAAAATGTACACATTCGAAAACAGTTTTTATTGTTGGGAAGAATGCATCCTACACATGAAACTGATTAAGGTCACTAAGGTTGTTTTCTGGTCAGATATAGTTTCATTCTGCATTTTTCAAACAGGAGCTTATTCACTGGATGGTTTGGGGACTAATGGATTCAAGTATTGTATTTTGTTTTCTTTGGGCTTAATGTTCACTGTCAATTATTTATTGTTGGATGTTCCCAGTTCAGATTCGGGAAGCAGACACCCTCTCTACTTTTAATTTTCGGCTCAAAACCTTCCTCTTTAATAAAGCGTATAGTTAGTTATAGTTATGCTGCCATAGGCTTAGACTGCTGGGGGACCCACCCCCCAATGCACTGAGCTCCTTTCCTCCTATTGACCCTCTCTCCTCTCACCCCGCAATTGTCACCACTGTATGTCATTAACTCTGTGTGTTCTCTCCCGTAGTTGTCTTTGTCCTCCTCTGTCCCCCTCTCTCTGTCCCTTTCTGCAGGTGTCCCCCGGCTTTGAAGCTGTGTGTCTTCCAGCGTGCAGCTACTGGTCCAACCAACCTGCCCGATGTTTTGTTATTGCTTTTTGTTGCTCTGTTTTTCTGTTCTGTCTTTTCTCTCTCCCCTTTCCACTCACCCCAACCGGTCGAGGCAGATGGCCGTCCACCCTGAGCCTGGTTCTGCTGGATGTTTCTTCCGTTAAAGGGAGTTTTTCCTCTCCACTGTTGCCTATAGCTTGTTCCAGGGGGAATTGTTGGGTTCTGTCTATATATCTTTATAATCTTGACTTTATTCTGTAAAGTGCCCTGAGATGACTTTGATGTGAATTGGCGCTATATAAATAAAGTTGAATTGAATTTAATTGAAAGTTTTTCTTTGCATTGATGCTGTCAATCAATGGACTCGTTATAGATGAGCAAGTTCTGCTTAAATTCAATCACCCTTGGTTATTTATTTTTCTCTCTGACTTGATCCTAATTTGCTCCAACATATGTAGGCAACAGTAACTTTGCAAGATAAAGGTGGCTGCAGTTCCTTTCCAACAAACGGCAAAACTTTAGAGCATGATGGGAAACACCTGGCTCCAAACTAACAGCTAATTGGTTCATATGTTGCAACAACTTGATGTTTTATAAACATGTTTCCTCTTTTGTTTATTACAAAACATCAGTTATTTTTCCAGATTATTTGTTCTATAGTATATGAAATAAATGTTAATGTTTTAAGTATTTAATATATATTGTGATAAGTGGGATGGGAAGATTCTTATCATTCATTTCATGGAAAACACTAGTCAGGTTAAACTATAAACACAGATCACCTGCGTAACATTTTTAGTGTCTCTGTCAGATCCAATAGCAAACAGATTATGAAGAGTGTATACATCATGTTTAATAATAATCTGGTGACATTTTATTTAATATGGAATATTGGACCTCACTGGATGTAAGTACTTGCAACTTCCTTTAAAGACGATAGCCTTACTATTTGAAAAAGTTGGGATACTTTCCCACTTGACTGCACTTTTTGTCACCGCCTGCTCTTTTCCGCTTCCAGGCACAGTCTCGAACAAGCCTACTGAGCCTATCTACAGTCCATATAATGTATTTTTTACTTGACTTTTTGCTGAACAGAACTACAGCTGTGACTGCACCTTGTGACATACAGTGCATCTGGAAAGTATTTACAGTGCTTAACTTTTTCCACATTGTTATGCTACAGCCTTATTTGAAAATGGATCAAATTCATTATTTTCCTCAAAATTCTAAAACAATACCAGACAAATGTATTAAAAATAAAAAGAATTAAATAAAGCACATGTACGTGAGCGTCCGTGCATAGCTATTTTGAGATCTCTCCAGAGATGTTCAGTCGGGTTCAACTCTGGGAGCTGGCTGGGCCCCTCCCATTCACACAATTGTCCCGTAACCATTCCTTTGTTATGATGGCTGTGTGCTCAGGGCTGTTGTCCTTTTGAAAGATAAACCATCGCTCCAATCTGAGGTCCAGATCGCTCTGGAACAGATTTTCATCAAGGATGTCTCTGTACATTGCTGCATTCATATTTCTGTTGATCCTGACTAGTCTTCTAGTTCCTGCCACTGAAAAACATCCCCACAGCATGATGCTGCCACCATCATGCTTTCCTGAAGGGATGGTATTGGCCAGGTGGTGAGCAGTGCCTGGTTTCCTCTTGACATGATACGTGGCATTCAGGCCAAAGAGTTCAATCTTTGTTTCATCTTTTGCTTCTCATGGTCTGAGACTTCTTCAGATGGGCTGTGATGTGCCTTTTACTAATGAGTGGTTTCTGTCTGGCCCCTCTACCATACAGGCCTGATTGGTGGTGTGCTGCAGAGATGGTTGTTCTTCTGGAAGGTGTTCAATCGGGTTCTGGGGGTTCAAAGTCTGGGCTCTGGCTGCGCCACTCAAGGACATTCACACAGTTGTCCCATAGCCACTACTTTAGTATCTTGGCTGTGTGCTTAGGGTTGTCGTCCTGTCGTCGTCCCAATATCTGCCGCTGAAAAACATCCCCACAGCGTGACCGTAAGGAAGGTGTTGGTCAGGTAATGAGTGGTGACTTCATGGCTTGGTTTGTGCTCTGACATGCACTGTTAACTGTGGGACCGTATATAGATAGGTGTATTCCTGTCCAAATCATGTCCATAATGTCAACTAAACTTCCCAAAGGTGGATTCCAATCAAGTAGCAGAAACATCTCAAGGACGATCAGTGGAAACAGGATGCACCAGAGCTCAATTTCGAGTGTCATGGCAAAGGCTGTGAATACTTATGTACATGTGATTTTTTATTTTTTTTTATAAATTTGCAAGGATTTCAAACAAACTTCTATTACATTGTCATTATGGGGCATTGCTTGTAGAATTTTCTTAAAAAAAATAATGAATTTGATCCATTTTGGAATAAGGCTGTAAGATAACAAAATGTGGAAAAAGTGAATTGCTGTGAATGCTTTCTGGATGCACTGTATTTGTGAAGTGAACTGTACTTACACAAGTGACATGCTCCTCATCTTTGTAGTCAAAGTTGTTAACTTTCTGCTTGAAGGAGTCCAGAATCTCACTGTGTCGTGCCATGTCTGTGGCCAGAATCAGTGTTATGGTTCCCTGAGAAGCATCATGAGGTGAAACAGCTTATCAGTACAAACCGATGGTATATGTAATATATTACCCTAGTAATTATTGCCCAGCCATCACTGACACTAATAATAAAACTGTACAGTATTTTAGATCCTTTGTGTCTATTATCTTTTGTTTTATGACTGTTATTTAAATGCTGTTATTGTGAGGCACATTGTTACATTCTGCTCTTAAAAGTTTACCTACTTAATACAGATGTGGTACATGTCTACACAAACACACATACAGAGCCCTATAGTACCTGTCGTATCTGTTTGAAAGCCTCTTGGTCAAAGTTGGAGAAGATGTTGTATTCAGGCTGAGAGAAGATCTGGAAGGCCACAGCACAGTGGTGATTCTCCAGAGGGGAGATGTCATTGTAGCGAACTGCCAGCTCTGTTCGGGCATTGATCTGGTACCTGGAAGAGCAGAGAATGGTAAAAACTAAAAAAGACAAAGAAATAAGCATCAAAGAATAAGTATATGGATGGGATAGCGGAGAAGAAAAGAGCAAAAATTAAGGAAGAAGTGATTAAAAACACAGGAACAGAAATAAGGAGACAGCAGTGAGAGGAAGTGGATGGAGACAACTGGAGGATAAAATGACAAACCCCATGATAAAGGAATGGATGGAGTGAAGGTGATGGAGTAAAAATGTAAATAGAAATTGACACAGAGAATAAATAAGAGAAAAAAGAAATTGTATTTCTGTGTGTGTGTGTGTGTGTGTGTATCTTACGTGTTGTTGAATCCGGGGTGATCAAGATCATGACACACAGCTGCAGTCATGAGAATAAAAATATCCAGCTGAGATAATTTCTCCTGGACAATGGACAAACACAAATTTAGCTGAATATCAATTAAACCTTTTACTTTAAGATAACGTGAGCTAATGTCTGTGATCCCATGTTCCACCCTCAAATCGCCACATGTGAATGTGAAGAGTGTATGAAGCTCCGTTAGCGCGTCAGTGGTGCAGATGCTTCCTAATCAGTCATTACTCCTGTGATGGTTAAACCTACCTTGAGAGTAGGAGAGAAGTGAGATCAGAGAGATTCTCCTTCTGTTTTCTCTCCTTCGTCACACCCCCTCTGCCTCCTCTTTCTCATCTCCTTTCTTTCCTAAGCCTTCTCAAACCTAACTTTTTTATTTTCACAGCAAAGCTTTTGACTCGGACTGGATTATGACAACTAAAGGATGACAACATGTAGCTTTCTGCCACCATAATATTTCAGTAGGTATTTGATACATGTACAATACAGACAGAAAAAGAAGAAGCAATTAACAACTTCTGGTCAGTGGTACACTTAGACATCTGAAGTCAGTTTGTGTCTATAAGATGATGCAAGAGAGAAACACAGCACACAGATTAAACCAATCTGATTAAGATTTGACTCAGTCTATTGTGTGTGTCCTCAAAGAATTAATTTTCAAAGTTACATTCTTGTTGAGGTGCTTAAGCAATGGTCTGACAGTTATTCTTGCTGAGAGTTAGACGAGAGGTTGCTTTCTTTTCTCATATCTTTCAGGAAATCCTCCAATGGTTTTGTACTTCCATAAAGATGGGGACCTTAAACTGCAGTCCAAGTTTTTGATGCTTTGCTGATTTGTCTCCTAATTTGACCTCATATGTTGTTATTTCACAACCGACAGACTCTGAAGAGTTGAGCCAAAGTAAGCAAACTGTGTTTATGGGCATAGCATGAATAAACCAACTGACATGAAAACAACTGAAGTGGAAGGAAGGCTGATGTTGCACACAGATCTTTGAGAAACTGATTACCTGTAGCCTGCAGAGACAGATCATGCTGTACATCATCTGGGTGACACAGAAACAGTGACGGAAATTGTGGAAGGGGTTATTCCTGTAGTTATCGTGTATACACATCTACACACAGAAAGAAGCAAACACAAACAAGAAGTCATGTTGTCTGTGTCACAATCCCAAAAAACAAATGTAACAAATGTAGAAAAATGAGAAGATATTGCAAGTATTTAGACACAAACGCAGAGATATTAGGTCTGAAGAGCCTTGTTATATCGTAAAGTTTGTGTCTGTAAAACCATTTGTATTTTCAAACATGGCTGTTTTGGGTCTTGTTCTCACCAGCCATCTCTTGAGTGTGATGGGGTTGATGCTAAAGTCTTTGACCAAGCCAAGATTATGGTACATGTGTTCCAGACAGGTCAGCATCTGGAAGAACAATAGAAGATGTTGTGGCTTTTTGTTTTCGAGGGAGCTCTTTCAACCCATACTGTGTAGTGTTATATATGCCGACATACAATTTAAGATGGACACATAAAGGAAGCTTCTGGTTTCGATCACAGCCTATTACTGGCTCTGAACATGTTCAAACCACCTCAATCTGGCCTCTCTGACTTTATCTCCAAAACATCTAACATGAGCTGTACTCATTCCTGATCCTATCCATCTTGTCCCTCCCTAAAAAAAACATCTTAAGCTCTGCTACCTCCAGCTCTGCCTCCTGTCTTTTCTTCAGTGCCACTGTCTCTAAGCCGAACAACATCTCTGGTCTCACCACCGTCTTGAACACCTTTCCTTTCATTCTCGCTGATTCTCTTTTATCACACAACACACCTGACACTTTTCTCCACCTGTTCCAACCTGATTGCAGTCGCCTCTTCACCTCTTTTCCACACTCTCCGTTGCTCTGAAGTGTTGACCCTAAATACTTAAAGTCCTGCACCTTCTTCACCTCTGCTCCCTGTAACCTCACTGTTCCACCTGGGTCCCTCTCATTGATACACATGTATTCTGTCTTACTGCAGCTAAGCTTTATTCCTCTGTTTTCCAGAGCAGACCTCCACCTCTCTAGATTTTTCTCCACCTGCTCCCTGCTCTCTCTACAAATCACAGTGTCAAATGCAAACATCATAGTCCAAGGAGATTCCTGTCTAACCTCATCTGTCAGCCTGTCCATCACCAGAGCAAAAAAGAAGGGGCTCAGAGCCGATCTTTGATGCAGACCCACCTCCACCTTGAACTCCTCTGTCACACCTACAGCACCTCACCACTGTCTTACAGCTCTCATACATGTCCTGCACCATTCTAACATACTTCTCTGCCGCTCCAGACGTCCTCATACAATACCACAGCTCCTCTCTCTGCACCCTGTCATACACTTTCTCTTAATCTATGAAGACACAATGCAACTCCCTCTGACCTTCTCTGTACTTCTCCATCAGCATCCTCAAAGCAAATACTGCATCTGTTGGACTCTTTCTAGCCATGAAACCATATTGCTGCTCACAAATGTTCACCTCTGCCCTTAGCCGAGCTTCCACTACTCTTTCCCACAACATCGTATGGTGTCATCAGCTTCATTCCTCTGTAGTTGCCACAGCCCTACACACTTTTTCCTAAACATCTGCACCAGTACACTTCTCCACTCCTCAGACATCCTCTTCACTCCAAAATCTTGTTAAATAAACAAGTCAGAAACTACTTCCTGCTCCACATCAGTCACCTCTTCTTCTACTCTTCAAAGTTGTCCTTCTATCTTCCTATCTCACTCCTGGCACCTGTCAATACATTTCCATCCCTATATTTAATCAGCCTAACTTGCTGCACATCCTTCCCATCTCTATCTCTCTCACCACCCTGTACAAATCCACCTCTCCCTCTTTAGTGTCCAACCTAGCATACAAGTCCTCATATGCTTTTTGTTTGGCCTTTGCCACCTCTACCTTCACCTTACGCTGCATCTCCCTGTACTCCTGTCTATTTTCTTCAGTTCTCTTCATCCTACTACTTCATAGCTAACCTATTAGTGGCAAAGACAAAACAAAAACGATGATCTGACGGGGAACAGAGAATGAGAGCACAGAGTGAGCTCAGCAAAGGAGAGAGAAGGTGAAAAAATCAGTGGGGGAAAGTGACTTATTTAGGCTTCTATGAGGCATTTTGTATTCGTTTCATTTTCAATATTTTCAATGAAATGGTGTAATATCTCAGTTTTAACATCTGATATGTTCTTTATGAAAATATGGGTTGATAAAATTTGCAAACCATGGGATTCTGTTTTTCACATTGTCCCAACTCTTTTTACATTCAGTATTTTCCTACTAGTTTAGATTACATCCATCCATTGATTGTCTTATGTGGGACTGCTGGGGGCAAACTGCTGTCATTGGGCAAATGGCAGGATACACCCTGGACAAGTCTCCCATCTATCTGAGGGCCAACAAATGGAGGCACAGACATAAACAGACAGACAACCACTGACACTCACATTTATACCTAGGGGTGGTTATTATCTTGTTTGCTCACCAGCCACTGTGTGTGGCTAGTGATTTTCCAAAATGACTAGCCTCTCAGCATAAAGGGCAGAAACGCTGACTTGGAACCTTCTCTGTCTTTGAAGACCATGCCGCAATTATGACTTTTCAAACTCAATTTCTGGTGTGAAGCCTTTCTAATGTGAAACCACACTTGACAATTTTTTCCTGGTTGATGCAGGAGATCTATCTATCTAAAGTAGTTAATGATATCAGGACAAATCTAGGCAAACTCTCAGTTTGGGTTCTACTAGACTTAACTGCAGCTGACCATCAGTTTCTTTTAAATACACTGAAGGATCATGTTGGGGTGTCTGGAATTGTTTTTAACTGGTTTTCATCTTATTTTTCTGGCAGATTTTTTGTTGAAACTAGTTAAAACATATCCAAAACCTCTGAAATAACTAGGATTACTAGTTTTTAATTTACTTTTTAATTTGTACGTGTTACCTCTAAATGGCGTCATTAGGAGAAATGGCAGAAGACGGAACATATTACACATATTTTATAGTCCCTTCTGTGTGCCTGTTTTTTTATTTTCTCTTCTTTGACTTGTTTTAAAAGCACTTCATAGTTATACACCGTCCTATTTGTCTGACATGTCTCAGATACTCTGACATGTGTCTTTTAGTTGTTCCAAAGTGCAGGAGAAAAACCTTTGGAGAAGCAGCTTTAGTGTTTATGCTTCATGCCTCAAATAAAAAAAAAAAAAATTGTTATTTTTGTTTATTTTTTATTTATTATAACCTTTAATTTTATATTTAGTATTTTGTGTGCATTAGTCTCATTGTCTTATAGTCTCATGCTTTTATGTGGTAGAAAACCAGTTTGCAGTACCAAGAGGAAACTAAGTAAGCATGGGATTAACATTCAAACTCATTACAAGAACATTACAGCTCTCTAGAGTTAATAACAATGAAGTAAGCTACCAACGCCAAATTAAGTTACCAAAAATTCAGGGGGTCAGCTCCAAGTCTTGGGATTGACCTTTTCACAGCCAACATTGGTGTTTCATTTTTCTATGCTCCATTTTCCTGACATGACCTGAAAATCATTTTGCTCCACTATCATTAAGCATATTGTTGACCACTGAAGAACTGAATGAGGATATAAAAGAGTTTTATACTGGCTGTATTCACCATTATTGCCTGTTAAAATTCAGGCACTTTCAGTTCACTGGAGCTGCTTTAGTCTGTCTCTATCTCCAGCTTTTGTTCCGTCAGTCCAGAGCAGGTCATGTCAGGCCACTGACAAACATGACTTTTTTCTACCAAGACTAAGGCTTTTGACTGAAATGAGCAAATTATTAATAGCACACTCATGGTTTGATAATTAGCTGTAATACTAAACAATTTTAGAGGGTAGTTTTTAATTAGACTATATGTCTCACCTCATTGGGTTCCCACTGCCAGGCATCGAATGTAGGCAATCTAAGAGCTTCTATTGTCTCCTTAGATAGATGATACTATGCAGACACAAACAAAATCAATGGGTAAAAAGGAGAAAGGGGACACAGTGAGAGAGGAATTGTGGGTAAGATGAGTTCAGTAAACTTAGCAGTCTTTCTTCATTGGTCTGTCACAGTCAGACATCAAAGGAGGGTTTTTCGACTTACACCTACTGTTCATGTCAACCCCAATATTTTACTGTTTAAATTTAACTGTTGTGTCCCCCCACAGACATTCACTATTTAAAAGATTTAAATTGTGTCAAGTTATTCAAAGTGTAAAAGAAAAATCATAGGGAGCCACTCTGAAGGAACCCAAAGCTGTCAGGTCACTGTGTTCATGAAATACAACTTGTTCCTGAGTGAAGACACATAGGTGTGGTTCTCTGCGTTTCTGAGTAGAGTTCATTATCTCAGTGACCTACTGTACTCGACTGATTTCTGGGAATAGGCCTAGACTAACATCTATAAATCTTTCCTATTGCATTTTTTCTTTCCTATTGCATTTAACTGTCATATCTCCACTGTTTGCAGAAAATCAAACAGTCAATCATAATTAGTTTGATTTTTGACTAAACAAATATGTGGAGCCAAAGAATTGAGAACAAAGAATTCGTTTGATCTGTTTCCTGGAACCACAGTGAAGGTGTGACATTTCTGAGTACACCTGACATCAGTGACTCTTTTGGCTCACAGACTGTGGAGTGAACAGTGTGTGGTAGAGACTTTCTAGGAAAGACTTACCTTGTGATAGGAGGGCACATCTCTTCGAGGAGTCAGCTTCCGATTATCTTCCAGGAAGTTACTAAAAAAAAAAATTTTTAAATTGACACTAAGAAGGAAAAACATGTTGTGCTATTTGCTGCAAGTCTAATACTATGACTGCGAGTGACACTGATTAAGGCTTTATTGGTTATTTACACTGTTGAATAATTAGTCTCTATTTTGCCAAAATTTCCATCACAAGTTCCCAAAGTCACATCAGTCTAAAAACAGCAGGAAAGATTGGCTATTACATTGAAGAAAATTGCAGTTGTTGCGGATGTTACCTGTTGTTTCTGGACGCCACCTCCTCACGAAGCTTCTTAATGTCGCTGCAACATTTCTCAATTTCCACCACCTTCATGCCCTCCACTGCAGGCGAACACAGTCATTTATTAAAACCTCAGTGGATCAACGGTATTAGGTTAATATTTGACACTAACTTCTTGATAAGATTTATTGCTACAAATGTTCTGAATATCTGTTAATTTACAGTATATCTGCTAATCATTTTGAGAACAAATTAAATACATACAAATAAAAAGTTAGATCACAATTTTGGAAGAGAATTTGTTTTTTTACTTCTGCACCCCAACTTTCACGGTACTGTTATTTTTCAAACTGCTACCATCGCATTAATTTGTATCTAAATCTGCTAAATCTTTACAACTACAATTATTCATTTAGCAGATTTTTGATTCAAAGCAGCTTACAACTAGTAAGCAGGAAAACCTGGAGCTTCAATGTCTTGCCCAGGGACACATTGACTCATAGCCAGGAGGACCAGGAGTCGAACCACTGATCCTGTGGTTGGTGGATGACTACTCTACAAAGTGAGCTACAGCTGCCCTGTTTACTGAATACATGGGGATTGAAAAGCTGGATTTAACTCAGTTTAGTAAAGTAATATTTGATACCATATTAAACTTAAATAGTTAAGTTCAGATTTGTCTGGATCCATTCTGCAGTGATATCCCTCTTCAACAATACATTTCTATGTGCAATGGTGGAGATGGTGCCTACAGTCTCCTTCCTGCCAAAAAGACTAGTGAGATTGAGAGAAAGGAGCAGGTGGCTGGAGAATATCTAAGAGCTGGAGAGACATGGGGGATGATTCTGCAACTGCTCGCTGGTCTTATAGTGATATTAGCAAAGATCACCCACTGAACCTAAAGTCTATCAACATTTCTAGTGGCAGTCATCTGTCATCTGAGTGCATCTGTGTTGATCATCTCAGCCTAACTGCAGCTGCTAGCAAAACTATGGACACACATCTTTACCTGATTGTCCCCCTTTGTCTGCCTCTTTCATTATTCCACCTCTCAGAAATTAAAATGAACACTTCCGTTCCTACCAGAATAGGTGACCATGGCAACCAAAGTGATGGGAGGATTGAGAGCTGTGTGGGCACCACACTGTTGCAATAGCAAGCAGGTATCCAGGCAGTTCGAATGCTGATGCCAAGTGGTTGTGCATCAGATCTGAAACTACAGTAGAGTACTGCTTGTCAGGGGGAGTGGGTACTTAAAGAAATCTATTTCGGCATTAGAGGAAAGAAATTTGACTAGACTAGAAGTGAGGAATGATGCACTCTGACCTGCATAAAACCAAAGGGAGAAAACATCTGTCCTGCAGAGTTGTTCTCAGATGAGGATTTCTGAATGTATCCTAGATCTGAATTTAGGTTCAGGAAATACGCCTTCTAATAAAACATTTTAAATTCATTGCACATTTAATTTAAAATGTTTTATTTTCAAAACTGATCAAACCATGCACTGCTTAATGTGAATTTCTTACTGTGGACAAAAGTCCCATCTATAAGGGAGACATTCTGACTGGCTATTAAGCTTAGCCAATCGATGTAGAGCCCATGGTATAAACAATGCCAGTACAGTAACTTTTCATTGAACATATTCTCAATTAAAATAAGTTTCAAACCATCTGTGATGAGCGAGATTGGTTTGGTAAAATCATGGCGTTCTCTTTATCTCACATATGCAGAGACATGCATGGATGCTAAATTACATTTATGTCAAGGATTGTCTTTCTGGTGTGTTCCTGTGCCTTTTGACCACGTTTACATGGACTTAGGTAACCACGTAACCATCAGCTTTCTCTGGAAAGCAGATTTTTTAAGTGTCATGTATTGGGGAAAGCTGGTTTCCAAAATCGGTGGAGGGGTTTAGGGAAACCCAACCTGGCTTCCCCAGGTAGCCGATTACACTGTCATGTATACATAACCACGTTTCTAATCAGCTTTCTCCAACTACACATGTGCGTAACCAAAGGCTGCAGACAGTAAGTTCCATGCACCTGAGGGAAAGAATGAATGAAAGGAGAGATCGTTAACGAGCTAACAGGGTAATGCTTTTGTGGTAAGCGTATTGTGTCACTTCCTGTTTCTGCACACTCTTGGGTTTCTACCGAAGGACTGTTTACTGATCAATTGCAGCTCTTATTTTATTTAAGTTATTTCTCAACACAAGAATTACTACTTGTGGGTGACTGTGGCGCAGGAAGGTAGAGCTGTTGTCCACCAATCTCACAGTTGTTGGTTCAATCTCCCTCTGTCTCTCCTCTCACTTGCTCGGTGTGTCTCATGTTCAGTTTTTCCTCTGCCTCCTTTAGTGATAATGGTATCTGTAACAAGTGTAAGGGTTTTTTTGGAGGGGAGGCTACGCACCATGGAAAATTGCGGGCCGAACTAACATAGCTCCTGTTAGCTGTCCCCCGGCAGTTCCCGAACAGCCCGGGAAGGCAGTTCGGCTGGGTGACCGTTCGTAAGAGATCTAATGGTAAACAGACGCCCGAGGATCATCACCAGTCAGTTCACGTTTCTTATCAATTTTCCCCACTCAGCCACCCACCTGCTCTGGTAATTCAGCTCTGTAATCAGAAACGTGAAGTTAGAGACTCCAGCGGCCATAGTCAAATGTCTTCCTGGGGACAAAGCGGGCGACGTTGAATCATATTTGAAACTCATGGCTAAAGGTAAACGTAGATACAGTAAGATTATTATTCACACAGGAGTTAATGAAACTTGATTACGCAAATCGGAGGTCACTAAAATGAACGTTGAATCGGTGTGGAAAGTTGCCAAGACAATGTCGGACTCTGTAGTTTTCTCTGAACCCCTGCCCAATCTGACCAGTGACGACATGTACAGCCGCATGTCAACAATCAACCGCTGGCTGTCTAGGTGGTGTCCAGCAAACGATGTGGGCTACATAGACAATTAACGTTTTGGGGGAAAGCCTGGGCTGAATAGGGGAGATGAATGACAATCCAGAGTTGAGCCTAGGATGCAGAGATCCAGTTCTACATGCCTCTCTGTAGTTTTCTTACAACCGTCACCCCCCACAACTCCCACATACTTATAGAGACTGTGTCTGTTCCCCGAAAAACTAAATTACACAAACCAAAAACGACAACAAGAGGAGTTAATCATTAAAACCTAATAAAAGTTAAGACTGATCCTCTTACAGAACAAAACCCCAAAACTATTAAATGTGGATTATTAAATATCAGATCTCTCTCTTCTAAATTCTTCTTTTCCTTTCGGCTGCTCCCTTTCAGGGGTCGCCACAGCGAATCATGTGCCTCCATCTAACTCTATCCTCTGCATCCTCTTCACTCACACCAACTAACTTCATGTCCTCCCTCACTACATCCATAAATCTCCTCTTTGGTCTTCCTCTAGACCTCCTGCCTGGCAGCTCCAACCTCAGCATCCTTCTACCGATATATTCACAGTTTCTCCTCTGAACGTGTCCAAACCACCTCAATCTGGCCTCTCTGACTTTATCTCCAAAACATCTAACATGAGCTGTCCCTCTGATGTCCTCATTCCTGATCCTGTCCATCCTCGTCACTCCCAAAGAGAACAGATCTCTCTCTTCTAAATCTCTGTTAGTAAATGACTTCATAAGCGATCATCAATTTGATTTATTTTGTCTCACTGAAACTTGGTTGCAACAGGAAGAATATGTCAGTTTAAATGAGTCATATTAATTATCATGTTCCTAGAAGCACAGGCCGAGTAGCAGCAATCTTCCATTCTAGCTTATCAATAAACCCTAGACCTAAACATAGCTATAACTCATTTGAAAGCTTTACTCTTAGCCTTTCGCACCCAAATTAGAAATTGCCGGTTCTGCTAGAGGTTTCTTCCGTTAAAGGGAG
Source organism: Channa maculata (assembly GCA_020496755.1). Taxonomy (NCBI): domain Eukaryota; kingdom Metazoa; phylum Chordata; class Actinopteri; order Anabantiformes; family Channidae; genus Channa; species Channa maculata. The sequence goes on from CM035609.1 coordinate 488,508, forward strand.
TTTTTCCTCTCAACTGTTGCCTATGGTTTGCTCAAGGGGGAACTGTTGGGTTTTCTCTATACATCTTTATAGTCTTGACTTTAATCTGTAAAGTGCCCTGAGATGACTTTGTTGTGAATTGGTGCTATATAAATAAAGTTGAATTGAATTGAATTAAAAATGCTGCGTCAATGTAAGGTCAGAAAATTGTATCTACACAAAGTGCTTTGTAGAAGTCTATATAAGTCACCTTCCCTGGTGGATTTTTAACATTCAGTCTGTCGTGGATCAGCTGCATGTGTCTTTCCTTTTTCTCCCCCTGCGCTGTCACTCTGCTGCAACATGAACACACACACACACGCAACAGAGCAGTGTTTTCCATGTGTGTCAGGCTTCTAAAATAAATCAGAGGTATAGGAGAATTCAGGTTACTCTTCTGCTGCATGTAGGTTACGTAAATGCATGTAAACACTGTTCCCCGATTACCCAAGAAAGCTGATTTCTCTGAGTACCCAGGTTACTAAAGTCCATGTAAACACAGTTGTAAACCACATGGGCATCCAAAAATGGACTAGCCCGGCAAAAGGGGACGTAAGCCATGCAGCAGTTTGGCCTTTGTCTTGTGTTTTGATGTCACCCTGTGTGTCACAGGGTAGTGCCCCTCATACTTGCTCTGCCATCTTTATACTCCTAATATCTCCTAACTAAATCAGTCTTTAGTCACTCCTCACTTTGGGTTTTGACCTTTATTATTAGAACGAAAAGATCTTACCTCTCGTTCAGATTTTTAAAACTGTTTCATTTTTACAAGTTTCTAATTTCTATTCAATTAAAACTTCAATTCTCCTGTCCATTTAGTGTTTAAGTGGAACTATAGAGGTCATACAGCATTTTATTTGACATTCAGAAATCTGTTGTGAACCTAACCCACAACTATTTACCAGTTCACTGTCACTTTGCTTCCAAAGAAAGCCACCTGCATTGAAGCTGCTGAAAACAAATGAACTCAGGCCACGTTGTCATGGTGACTGATTGAATCAGACAGAATGAATAGGCTTCTATTCCCAAACTGCAGCTACATTAAATGAGAAAACTCATGTAGTCAGAGACCTAAGAGCTATGATGCACCTGAAACATGGCAGTGTTAGATGGCAAGCTAGAATTAATTCTTGGCTAATGAGGCTTTAGGAGATGCATGATGCATTAAAGGACAGCAAAGATATATTGTAGGAACATTTGAGATGTTATGTCACATCCCATCCTTCATCAGGCTGAAGTGTTTTTTCACATCATCGTAATGGTAAATGGTAAATGTTCTGCACTTATATAGCGCTTTTCTACCTATCGGCACTCAAAGCGCTTTACACTGCTTCTCATTCACTTTTCAATTCAATTCAATTCAACTTTATTTATATAGCGCCAATTCACAACAAAGTCATCTCAGGGCACTTTACAGAATAAAGTCAAGATTATAAAGATATATAAAGAGAACCCAACAATTCCCCCTGGAGCAAGCCATAGGCAACAGTGGAGAGGAAAAACTCCCTTTAACGGAAGAAACCTCCAGCAGAACCAGGCTCAGGGTGGACGGCCATCTGCCTCGACCGGTTGGGGTGAGTGGAAAGGGGAGAGAGAAAAGAACAGAGCAACAAAAAGCAACAACAAAACATCGGGCAAATTGGTAGGACCAGTAGCTGCACGCTGGAAGACACACAGCTTCAAAGCCGGGGGACACCTGCAGAAAGGGACAGAGAGAGGGGGACAGAGGAGGACAAAGACAACTACGGGAGAGAACACACAGAGTTAATGACATACAGTGGTGACAATTGCGGGGTGAGAGGAGAGGAGAGATGGTCAAGAGGAGGAAAGGAGCTCAGTGCATTGGAGGGTGGGTCCCCCAGCAGTCTAAGCCTAAGGCAGCATAACTATAACTAACTATATGCTTTATTAAAAAGGAAGGTTTTAAGCCTAGACTTAAAAGTAAAGAGGGTGTCTGCTTCCCGAATCTGAACTGGGAGCTGGTTCCACAAGAGAGGAGCTTGATAGCTAAAGGCTTTACCTCCCATTCTACTTTTGGAAATTCTGGGAACCACAAGTAGGCCTGCATTCTGAGAGCGAAGTGGTCTACTGGGATGATATGGTGCTATGAGATCTTCTATATATGATGGAGCCTGACCATTCAGAGCTTTATATGTTAGAATTCTATTCTAAATTTAATAGGAAGCCAATGGAGAGAAGCTAGTGAAGGTGAAATATGATCTCTCTTGCTAGTTCCAGTCAGCACTCTTGCTGCAGCATTTTGGATTAATTGCAGGCTCTTTAGGGAGTTACTGGGGCATCCTGAAAGTAGGGAATTACAGTAGTCCAACCTAGAAGTAACAAATGCATGGACCAGTTTTTCGGCATCACTTTGAGACAGTATGCTCCTAATTTTGGCAATGTTCCGTAGGTGGAAGAAGGCTGTTCTAGAGATTTGTTTTATATGTGACTTAAAGGACAGATCCTGATCAAAAATAACTCCAAGGTTCCTTGCAGTAGTACTGGAGGCCAGACTTATGCCATCTAGGGTAACAATATGGTTGGACATCATATCTCTGAGATTTTTGGGCCCAAATACTATGACTTCAGTTTTGTCTGAGTTTAAAAGTAAAAAATTGTGGGACATCCAGGCCTTTATGTCTTGTAGGCATGCTTGAAGCTTTATTAACTGATTATTTTCATCTGGTTCCATAGATAAATATAGCTGGGTATCATCAGCATAGCAGTGGAAATTTATGGAGTGTTTTCTAATAATGTTGCCTAAAGGAGACATATATAAAGTAAAAGTATTGGTCCTAACACAGAGCCTTGTGGAACTCCATAGCTAACCTTTGTGTGCATGGAGGATTCATCATTAACATGAACAAATTGAAATCTATCAGACAGATAAGATTTAAACCAACCTAGTGCAGTTCCTGTAATTCCAATTTCATGTTCCAGTCTCTGTAATAAAATGTTATGATCAATGGTATCAAATGCGGCACTAAGATCTAACAGAACAAGTATAGAGATGAGTCCATTATCTGAGGCCATGAGAAGATCGTTGGTGACTTTTACCAGTGCTGTTTCTGTACTATGATGAACTCTAAATCCTGACTGAAACTCTTCATACAAATTATTCCTATGAAGGTGATCACATAATTGTTTTGCGACTACTTTTTCAATTATTTTAGAAATAAAGGGGAGATTAGATATTGGTCTGTAATTGGCTAAAACACCTGGGTCAAGACAGGGTTTTTTAAGTAGTGGTTTAATTACAGCTACCTTATAGGCCTGTGGTACATAGCCTGTTTCTAAAGATAGATTGATGATATCTAATATGAACGTATCTATTAAGGGTAAAGCTTCCTTGAGCAGCTTAGTTGGAATAGAGTCTACCAGACAGGTTGTTGGTTTAGATGAGGTAATAATTGAAGTTAGCTCAGAGAGATCTATGGGTAAAAAGCAGTCTAACAGGGATTGGGGCCTTATCCATGATTCTAGCACTGCTGTACATGAAGATCTATCTGTAATTTTTGGGGGGAGGATCTGGTGAATACTTTCTCTAATAGCTACAATTTTATTCATAAAGAAGGTCATGAAGTCATTGCTGCTCAAAGTTAAGGGAATAGTAGGCTCAACAGAACTATGGCTCTTAGTCAGCCTGGCTACAGTGCTGAACAGAAACCGGGGGTTGTTCTTGTTTTCTTCTATTAATGATGAATAATATGCTGTTCTGGCATCACTGAGAGCTTTTTTGTACATTTTTAAACTATTTTTCCAGGCTAAATGAGATTCTTCTAACTTTCTGAAACGCCACTTCCTTTCTAACTTTCGTGTTTCCTGTTTTAAGTTGCGTGTTTGTGAACTATACCATGGAGATCGCCTCTGCTGATTTACTGCCTTCTTTTTAGAGGGCAACACTATCGAGTATTGTACGTAGTGAGGCTGCAGAATTGTCAACAAGATAATCTACTTGTGCAGGAGTAACATTAAGGAGACTACTTCCCATTGTATTAACATATGGTGAAGCAAATGATGGAGAAATAATTTCTTTAAATTTGTTGACAGCTTTTTCACTTAAGCATCTGCTATAGTGGAATTTTTCCTAACTGCTATATAGTCCGTTATTGTAAATTCAAATGTTATTAAAAAATGGTCAGACAGAAGAGAGTTGTGAGGAAATATTGTTAAATTATCCGTTTCAATTCCATACGTAAGGACAAGGTCTAACGTGTGACTAAAACAGTGAGTGGGTTTATTTACATTTTGGGAAAAACCAATTGAATCTAATAATGAATTAAACGCAGTGCTCAGACAGTTACTGTCAGCATCTACATGAATGTTAAAGTCACCCACTATAATGACTTTATCTGTACTAAGCACTAAATCAGCTAGAAAATCAGAAAATTCAATCAAAAACTCTGAATAAGGGACTGGAGGACGGTACACGATAACAAATAATAGTGGTTTTGAGTTTTCCAGTTTGGGTGTGAAAGGCTAAGAGTAAGGCTTTCAAATGAGTTATAGCTATGTTTAGGTCTAGGGTTTATTGATAAGCTACAATGGAAGATTGCTGCAACTCCTCCACCTCGGCCTGTGCTTCTAGGAACATGATAATTAATATGACTTGGGGGGGTTGACTCATTTAAACTGACATATTCTTCCTGCTGCAACTAAGTTTCAGTGAGACAAAATAAATCGAATTGATGATCGCTTATTAAGTCATTTACTAACAGAGATTTAGAAGAGAGAGATCTGATATTTAATAATCCACATTTAATAGTTTTGGGGTTTTGTTCTGTAAGAGGAGTAGTCTTAACTTTTATTAGGTTATTATGATTAACTCCTCTTGTTGTCATATTTACTTTATGTAATTTAGGTCGGGAACAGACACAGTCTCTATAGGTATGTGGGAGTTGTGGGGGGGTGACGGTTGTAAGGATACTGCAGAGAGACGTGTAGGACAGGATCTCTGCATCCTAGGCTTAACTCTGGATTGTCATACTTTTGGTTGTTTAATAAAACCAGCCATATTTCTGGATAAGAAAGCTGCACCATCTAAAGTAGGATGGATGCCATCTCTCCTAATAAGCCTAGGTTTTCCCCAAAAACGTTTCCAATTGTCTATGTAGCCCACATCGTTTGCTGGACACCACCTAGACAGCCAGCGGTTGAATGACGACATGCGGGTGTACATGTCGTCACTGGTCAGATTTGGCAGGGGACCAGAGAAAATTACGGAGTCCGACATTGTTTTTGCAAAGTTACACACCGATTCAACATTCATTTTAGTGACCTCCGATTTACGTAATCGGGCGTCATTAACTCCCACGTGAATAATAATATTACTATATTTACGTTTATCCTTAGCCAGGAGTTTCAAATATGATTCAACGTCGCCCGCTCTGGCCCCAGGAAGACCCATTCACACTCACAATCACACACACCGGTGGGGGCCAACACTCACCGAGAGCAGGGTTCAGTGTCTTGCTCAAGGACACTTCAACATGTGACCAGAGGAGCCAACAACTGTGAGATTGGTGGACAACCGCTCTACCTTCCTGCGCCACAGTTGCCTGCACTTATAAAGCACTTTTCTACCTATTGGCAATCAAAGCACTTTCACACTCACAATCACAAACACACTCATACACTGATGGGGGAGCTGCCATGCAGCTGGCCAACGCTCACCGGGAGCAACTAAGTACAGTTCAGTGTCTTGCTCAAGGACACAGCCAGGGATTGAACCAACAACTGCGAGATTGGTGGACAACCGCTCTACCTCCCTGAGCCACAGTCGCCCCTGTGAAATGAAATGAACGACAGCTATCAGATATTTAACGTCCATGTCCTGTGTAAAAAGCCTGATACATATGTATGTACGACAAAGTACATCAATGATCATTGTTCCTTAGGTTAGAAAATCTAGAAGGGTAAAGTGACAACAGTCATCTAATGTTACACATGGTATGTTCTTACAGCATGTTATGACAGAAGTGAGCCTATTTCAGCGAATTTAACTAAATCAGTGAAGTTGAGCTATTGATTACTTCTTAAGAAGATATCAGCAGTTTCTTCATGTCCGTACCAGTGACGTGACTTTTGTCCCCACCTAAGTCTCTTTTATTGTCAGGTTGGCCATTTGCATCTCAAAAATATGTGTCCACACAGACTGTCTGCAGTCTGTCCTTACGAGGTATGAAAACATTTATTTGGACATCTGTGACACTGTTACTAAGAAGTACTTACACATGCGGTCTTCGTCTTACTGATTCTACTGTCCAAGGTGGCTATTTTGTTTCGGAGTGAACACATCTTGTATTTGTTCATGGATGCATCCACAAGCCCAGTATCTAAAAAGCATTTGTGCATCCATAGTGGGGGTACAAAGCCATCTGAGGGCAAACCGCTAAAATTACATGTCTTAAGTCACTAAAAGAGACAACACCACGTGCATATGACAAAGATATTTACGTCATTTCACTCGGCCCTTGCACAAAGCAAGGACTATAATTACATTTTTTATATTTACATTTCTTGAAAAATGTATGTTTTACTTGCTTTTTAAGAACTACATAAACGGGTGCATAATATCAACCTTAATGTATTACATAAACAGTTCTCTTGAAATTTCTTAGTAATGCCTTTGTGGTTGAGTTGCAAAAACTCCTTACATGTTAATTCATTCAGAAATGTATATTTATCATTTAGATTTTTTTAGATAGTGAGGTGTCAGGTATTTTATTTTAAAATTTAGCCAAAACACAAACAGTCATTCCTGGTATACTAACCACAAATAGTTTTTTGTGTGATGTTCCAGAATATGTACATATTCAAAATTTATTTCATATCAGTATTGTGACATTAGAATATGAATAGTGTGATGGAGAAATGTACAGATTTCCTGTGGTTGGGGGAACATTAAGAACACCATAGATAAACTACAGTCTGTCTTAGCAGTGCAACATCAGAATTTGAATAGAAATGTATCTTAACTTATATGCACACAGTTTATTTTCCTTTTTTTAAAGGAAAAATCACATTTAGCCTGAGGTGGCTTTTTTTAAAGACAGTAAAGCGTTTTGCAAACTGCTTCAGACTGTGCAGACCATTTACCATTTAGCATCTACCAACTTCTCTTTCAAAATCAGAGAATTCAGGAGGTTCTGACAGTTACGATCTCTCCCAGTTGGTCGAATGAAGCGCAAAAGGGGTATAAAACGCCCGTCACCAGCAGTTATCAATCAATTTTATACCTAATAACATTAATTAATATACTTTTTTGAAATTGTGTCGATTTTAACAAAAAAGGCAATGCAATGCAACAATGCACGTGTATACTGAAAATCCTGTCTAATTCAGGCACTTGAACACACTGCAAAGACTAACTAGCATGTCCTGTACATTCTGCATCTGTATAAAAGAAGGGGAAGCAGATCTCCTAGATATGTGGTTATATATCTGTGGTTAACTGTAAAGAAAGCAGCATTGACTTACAATTTTCACACCTCTGTCACTTACCACAGAGTTTCTATTACTCCTATCTGAGAATATGTTTGATAAGAAGTTGTAAATGTCACTAGAGGCATTTTCAGACCTCAGAGAAATGCAAAACAGCATACAAAACCTAATTTCTTTTTCTTTTCTTTTTTTTTTTTGTCCTTTCGGCTTATCCCGTGATTTCAGGGTCGCCACAGTGGATCATTTCATGTTGAATTGGCAAAGTAACAGTTACAAAAAGCCACTGCTAAAACACACTCTGTCTGACTGGGGCCTACTGCTGGGCTTTGATTTCTGTTTCTTATGAAAAAACACTGACTTGAAGTACAACTTACATCTTCAGCTTGACCTTTATCTTTAACGGCAGTCTCCCTACTATGAGGATGTAATGATTGCCAAAACTATTACTGATTAAATGTTCCTGTAGGTAATTACTATACAGTAACAGTTAGCCTGTTAGAACAGAGCCTGCATTATAAAATAACACAGATGGACGGCACAGCAAGCCTGCCTATCACAACACATTTATTGACCACATTTTATAGCTCACTTTTATCTAAGGGAACTTGACACGTCTAGTCCAAGTGCCAAGATGCCATCAGACAAGCAGGTGAAAATTAAGTAAACAGCGGTAGCATGGTAAGTAGGAAGGCATCTTCAAAGGAACAAATGTTCACTTAACCTGTGCAGTTCAACATATCACAATGTCATATTATATTTCACCTTCATTAGTTCCTCTCCATCGGCCTCCTATAAGACCTAATAGTACCACATCATCCCATTTGAACTCAAAATGCAGGCCTACTTGTGGTTCAGAGTGTATGTACCACAGGCCTATAAGGTAGCTGTAATTAAACCACTACTTAAAAAACCCTGTCTTGACCCAGATGTTTAGGCCAATTACAGACCAATATCTCTAAAACTCCTTGAAAAAGTAGTTGAAAAGCAACTATGCGACCACCTGTACAGGAATAATTTGTATGAAGACTTTCAGTCAGAACCCCAACTCACAAAAAGTTGGCACGATGTGTAAAAAACAGAATGCAATGATTTGCAATTGTCATCAACCCATAATTTATTCACAATAGAATATAAACAACATTTCAGATGTTGAAACTGAAATATTTTCATGGAAAATATTAGCTCATTTTGAATTTGATGGCAGCAACACATCTTAAAAAAGTTGGTACAAGGGCAACAAAAGGCTGGAAAAGTAATTGCTGCAAATAAAAAACTAATGGAGAAGCAAATGACAACTAATTAGGTTAACTGACAACAGGTCATCAACATGACTGGCTTTAAAAGGAGCATTTCAGAGGGGTAGAGCCTCTTGAATGATTGGCAGAGGTTCACTAATCTGCAACGAACTGGCTCAGAAATTGTGGAACATCTTCCTCACTGTAAAAGACTTTAAAAATTCCACCATCTACAGTATAAAATATGATTAAAAGATTCAGAGAATCAGGAGGAATCTCTTTGTGCAAGAGACAAGATCCAAACTTGATGCATGTGATCCTTGTTCCCTCAGCCAGCACTGCATCAAAAACAGGCACAATTTTCTACTGGACATCCCTGCAGTTACAGAAATCACTGTCTGTCAACACAGTTCATCACGCAATCCACAAATATAAGTTAAAGCTGTATCATGCAAAGAAGAAGCCATATGTGAACATGATCCAGAAACGCTACCGTGTTCTCTCGCCTTAATCCTGCCGACTAAAACCGAGAGGGACCATGCAGCTTGCTATCAGTGGTCAGTTCAGAAGCCTACATCTCTGATGGTATGGAGGTGCATTAGTGCCTAAGGTGTGGGCAGCTTACACATCTGCAAAGGCACCATCAGTGCTGAAAAGCACTTTCTGGGAAGGCAAGACATTGGTAAACAACATATTGCACCCATCACAACATGCCTTTGCAGGAGAAGAGTCTGGGTGCTGAACTGGCCTGTCTGCAGATCAGACCATTCACCACATCATACAATGGAAAAGCTGAGACTGTTGAAGCAGCTAGAATCCTGCAAACAACATTACTCTCCTAAACTCCAACAACTGGTCTCCTCACTTCCCAGACATTTACAGACAGTTGTTTAAAGAAGGGGGGATGTTACACAATGATAAACATCACCCTGTTTGGTACCAATTTATTTTCCAGCATTTTGTTCCAACTTTTTTCAGATGTGTGGCTGCCAAATGGAGTTTAATACATTTTCAAATAAGGCTGTAACATAACAAAATGTGGAAAATGTTAAACGTTGGAAATACTGTCTGGATGCACTGGATCCACTTATATAGGTTTTACAAATCATTTTAACTTTTTTTGGATTGGGGTTGTATATTTATACCCTAAACTAAAGCCATACAAAGTAAGTTGAAGGTGAAGTCGCCTTTTAAGGCATGGATTTATCTCTATGCTGATACACTAATCAGGCATACAGCGCTTAAATAATGACATTTTCTCAAAGGTATTCCTAATTACTTACAGTGGACATTTTCTTTTACGGAAACAATATGCATAACTTAACAAAATGCCAAAGTGCAGTTCTTGATGACAATTTCAAGACATTCATTCATGTAATTGGATCTGTTTGTCTTCTCTAAGTCTGAGTTTAGCCAACCACACGGATCATGGATGTGGTTCAGTTGGTTAGTCCAAACTTAAATTTCACAGCATTATTTGGTTGGATCCCTATGACATCTCACGGAGACATTCAACAAAGGAAGCAAAAAGTCACTTTGACAGTAGCACTTCTACTATAGTGGACAGACTGAATGTCTGCACACAGTTATAGATCGGGGAGGACAATCACTCTCAGCTTAAGCACATACTGGATGATTTACACAACATTTCACCATGCAAAACTAAGTGAGTCTCTGATTAGACTTAAAATTGGTTCAGTTTGAATAGTCAATTTAATTCAGTTTTTTTTTAAAAATAAGGAAAACAAAAATGACTCATGTCAATGTAAAAATAGATTTCTACAAAGTAAAATAAATAAATTAAACATATACTTTAAAATGTAAAATAGGGAAGGGCATAAATATGAAGCATCTTTAAAGTGATTTACGTAAATCACAGGTGGAGCAAACTGGTTTTAGAAGTCACAGAGATGATGATCCTTTGCGGCTCCTCTGCCTTTTCTCTCTACCAATAAAATTGTTGCTGTGGGACCGAAGCAAAGTGAACATCCACTTTTTGACACTTAAAGCAATGTCTAAAGTGACTGACAAAGTGGAGAAAGATAAACATATTCATTCACTGAAAAAAACTGATCTGTGCCTCAGCGTTGAAAACCTAAATAATACATTATTAGAGATTATGGGAATGACAGTAAAAATGACCATAAAAATCAAAGAATACGAGGCTAATTCATACAAGTAATTTACTTCAGGTAGCTCCAAAGGACATGTAGGAAACAAATGCAGACAGCTACAGACACAATCTTTACTTTTAAGTCTCGGCTTAAAACCTTCCTCTTTAATAAAGCATATAGTTAGTTATAGTTATGCTGCTATAGGCTTAGACTGCTGGGGGACCCACCCCCCAATGCACTGAGCTCCTTTCCTCCTCTTGACTCTGTCTCCTCTCTTCTCACCCCGCAATTGTCACCACTGTATGACATTAACTCTGTGTGTTTTCTCCCGTAGTTGTCTTTCTCCTTCTCTGTCTCCCTCTCTCTCTGTCCCTTTCTGCAGGTGTCCCCGGCTTTGAAGCTGTGTGTCTTCCAGCGTGCAGCTACTGGTCCAACCAACCTGCCCCTGATGTTTTGTTGTTGCTTTTTGTTGCTCTGTTCTTTTCTCTCTTCACTTTTCACTCACCCCAACCGGTCGAGGCAGATGGTCGTCCACCCTGAGCCTGGTTCTGCTGAATTGAATTGAATTACAAAGACACAAACCCGCACAAAGAAGGCAAACCCAGGTACTATGTGTGTGGCACTTCTTTGCCAGCCCTTTCCCTAGATGTGTACTGGAGAGTGGGCAGAGGAGTATCAATTGAGCTTGTTTGAAGCAAGTAGCCCAAGTGAGGGTGGTGCTCACACCATATTCAAAATGAGGCCCTACTCATACTTAATCAAGAAATGGTAAATGAGAAAGTTTTTCATAAATCCTAAGGCCATAAACTTTGTGCTACTGTCCCTCAGTACTTTCTATTATTATTTTTCAAAGAAGCAGAGTCAATCTGGAATAAATCAAAGTCAAGTGTCAGTTATTTCAAATGACCTACAAGCACTAACCCAAAACCATATGATGTTTTCAAAAGAAAATCCACTTAATCCACTGTCACAACAATGTTTGTTACAGCAAAGAACAAACACAGTTCAGCATTATACAGGCCACATATTATAGATTCTACAGTAAACAGCAATGACATACTGTACTTATAGTAAGCATCTTTGAAATATAATTTATTTTTATGTTAGACTGATTGATTGTGATTGATGATTATGAAGGAGCAATCCTGCTCACATAAAAATGTGTAAAAATTATATTGTTTACTGTAAAACAAAGCACTTAAATTGTTCTTCATTTCAGCCATTTTTTCAACGTCCTGAGTGACAGCATAACAGGAATATCATACTTCACAGGGTTCTACCTTGGACATTGCAAAATAAATATATACAGGCACTATTTTGTTAGTGATGATAACTCATATCAAAAGCTCTTTTAGAAATATTCTAAAGAGATGCCAAAGCATCATGGCAACCAGGAGATGATAATTCTTTCATATTCAGAAAACTACTACTGTATATGAACTATTCTTTCTTTCTGTAAAGTGTACCTCTTAGTTTTAATCAAAGCAGTTGATGGTGGTGATGTGTAAATATGAAAGTGGAGTAGTGGGAAAACACTTACGTTCTACTCTTTTCTCCAACATGGCAATACGGTTGGTGACCTCGGTCTTTAGCTCACTGATCTTGAAGGCCCTGTAGACAGAGAACACAAGTAAGAGAGATACTAAGAGGGAGAAATGAGTAAAGAAAGTGATCAGCATCTGAGAAACACATTTCCTTGTGTAGTACATGTTACTGCTTCAGGTGGATATTTACAGCACAGCTAATGGTGAAATGTATTATTTATTATATTAATGTCTTTGTATGAGACTATGTGGTTTTAAACCTTGCAATATTTAAATGCATGCTATGCTATGCTATAAATGCTATGCATCCCTGTACAAAGCTTAGACCCAAAGTTAGCATAAATGACCAATAACTTTCAAAATCAAGTACAAGTTTTAGGCAATTTCTAGAAAGAATCTGTCTTTTACTGCTGTTCAGACAAGAAATGCACTTGGCAGGTCATCAGCTAAGTAATCTTTTCATATATCTGATACGACCACTGATATGTGTCTATTCATACCCTAACACTGTAGTCTCTGCCTGCAATGCATGTGACACAATTAGCAACAACACAGCAGCTAATGTCCTGTTGAGTGAATGCCTGTCTTGTGTAGGACCAAGCACAGTAGTACTCCATGACCAAAAAAAATTGAAGAATTTGTGGGAAGAGTGTAAACAAAACCAAGAGGGAGAGAGAAACACCACAAGTAAGCATTCACATGGCAGGTGCTAGCAATCTTGGTGACAATAACAATCTTGTAACCCTTAAGGTAAAGGGTTGAGGCAGTTTGCCAGCATTTGGGGTTAGGACATACATGTAAAAAAGGTTGCAGATTTTCTCCTGACATCAACAACAAGACGCAACCTGAATTAAGGTAAACTGTATATGATGGACTAAATAAATGATTTACAGTAATTCACATTGTAAACAGAGAAAATATGCACTTGTAGGCGCCCTGTCTAAAGCAGCAGCTACAGCAAAACATGTTAGTAAAGGTCTGTGAAGCAGCCATCTGCTTACCTTGAAAACTGCTCTGCTACTTGCGACAGTACATTCTGAAAGAGTTCCTCTTTATCTGAGGAAAAGCAAGTTAGAGGTGTGTTACTGTGCATACTTATGTACACATACTCACACAGACTCGCAAACACACAAAAAATGAATACACAAAGATTATGAAAAGCAATCACAGAGCCTCACATGGCCAAAGCAACAGATGGCTGAGCCAGAAAAATGAGAAGAGACAAGGTAAACAACAAAACCTCACCATTGGTGACCAACTCTCGCTTGAATTGAGTAGGAACCAGCTGACAGATGGATGTATCAACAAACTACTTCTGATTCCACTTCCCACACACTGGAAGGAGGAATTACAAGCTATGGGCAAAGTTCAGTACTATGGGCCAATAAACTAACAGGTACGAGAAATTGTAAAAAATAAATAAATAAATGAATAAATAAATATATAAAATGAGAGAGACAGAGACAGACAGATACTGTCGCTTTGTCCTGCAGTATAGTTAAAAATGTTATTGTTTTAAATGGTAAATGTTCTGCACTTATATAGCACTTTTCTACCTATTGATACTCAAAGTGTTTTACACTGCTTCTTATTCACCCATTCACACTCACACACACACACACTCACACACCAATGGGGGAGCTGCTATGCAGCTGGCCAACACTCACCAGGAACAACTCAGTTAAACCATGACCTGACATCAACAAAACTATCCTTTTGCTGAGGGTTCTAATGGGGCACCTGTGATGTCTGGCAACAGAGGTTTCTAGAAAAGATTCCACAAAGAAGTAACTGCAGGTTGAGCCTGGTTTTAGTTGTTGGTGGGTACAATTCAAAACCATTTCCTTATGTAGTTATTTGCAACGGTACAACAACAGTGCAACTTCCTTCTGGAGCAAACATGTTTGCCAAGGAGGGAAAACGTAAGCTGCAAACTGTAAACACTGTAGAGCAGCAGAAGCTGGACTGACATTCAAATGAATTGCTGGAGATTTCAATTTGCACATTATTATACCAGAAAGCATTTTCAGTATTAGAATGACCCACCATCCACTGATTCTTCTGTGGTTAAGATTTCAAACTCTTAAAGACATTTTTGAACATGTAGTCAACTCTGAGAAAGTGCTGACAATAGTTATGCACTGGTTGGCCAATACATCACCCACACAGGAAAGAACACAGCCTCATCACCAGTAGATGACTACCATGACCTGTAAGTGACTGATTATCAGACAAAAGAGATCTTTTGTCAGGAACAAGAACAATTCCTTGAATCACAAGAATAAGTTTACTGATCACACAACTGCGAGCACACTGTGCTTGGCTCAAAGCCATCAGGTTGCTTTTTGGGCTTCTGTCATCTAAACACAGTGCTGAAGAATAGGAGCCATCTAGTCCTGGTTGGATCTACCATATCTGAACATATTTGAACTGAATATCTACATATAACAAAGGTGTAGTTGAATTATGTTGTAATTGTTGTACCGTGCTAACTCCAATTTTCCAACCCTTCTTGATATTGCTTGTATCTGAGAATCTTGCCTAAATCTAGCAAATAAGCTTCAAGTCAGTTAATAGTTTTTTCAAAAACATACAGTAGCACAAATAACACACATTCTTCTAATCAATAAGTGTAACCAAATAATTATTATATTAATTGTTATGTGTAGTTTTCGTGTAACTCTCTGACTTATGTTTTTTTTTTCTACTAAAAACACATTTCACAGAAAACATACATCACTAATGTACCACAAAAGGGGAATTTTTATTATTGTGGTGTTTTTAGTACTAATGATTATCTTCTGTAAGTGTTTGCAATGCAAATGTGCTGAAGAAGAAACACACCCCAAGAACAAGCAAAGTGCTTCTCTCATGAGAAAACATGTTCAGCACTATAGCTGAGCAATATGGTCAAATATCACAATAAATGGGATGAGGATAGTACTTTGCTACCTGAGCAGGTGAGAGCACTTTACACCCTGGGAACAGGGAATCAAAGCAACAATATATTTGCCAGCCTGGTCTCTTACCTGAGCCCCTAGTCATATTAAATGGTAACTATTTTCATGTCATCAATTTAAATGATATTTCTCTTACATGTTAGTTGATGCATTCTATATTTGCCTTTAACCAAAGTTGCATTGAGCTCTGGAGAGCAAAAAACATAAGAAACTTCATAGAACTGTTCACAGACCTGGTAGATTTATATTTTTGTTAAAATATTCCCCCAACATTTAGGTGAGTAAAATATTCAAAATGCCAGCTTTTGGAAAGAAGTTTATCACTTACATAACTACAGCTGCCAAACCCTGCACTGTTTACTTAAGTTTTTGTTCCCCAATAACTTGAGTGAACATGCGGTAGTTGTACCGTAAGCAAAATGTGACCCTAACCTAACCCTTCTTCTTCTTCTTCTTCTTCTTCTTCTTCTTTTCCTTTCACCTGTTCCCTTTCAGGGGTCGCCACAGCGAATCATGTGTCTCCATCCAACCCCATCCTCTGCATCCTCTTCTCTCACACCAATTAACTTCATGTCCTCTCTCACAACATCCATTAATCTCCTCTTTGGTCTTCCTCTAGACCTCCTGCCTGGCAGCTGCAACCTCAGCATCCTTCTACCGATATATTCACAGTTTCTCCTCTGAACATGTCCAAACCACCTCAATCTGTCCTCTCTGACTTTATCTATAAAACATCTAACATGAGCTGTCCCTCTGATGTCCTCATTCCTGATCCTGTCCATCCTCTTCACTCCCAAAGAGAACCTCAACATCTTAAGCTCTGCTACCTCCAGCTCTGCCTCCTGTCTTTTCTTCAGTGCCACTGTCTCTGGTCTCACCACCGTCTTGAACACCTTTCCTTTCATTCTCGCTGATACTCTTTTATCACACAACACACCTGACACTTTTCTCCACCTGTTCCAACCTGCCTGCACTCGCCTCTTCACCTCTTTTCCACACTCTCCATTGCTCTGAACTGTTGACCCTAGGTATTTAAAGTCCTGCACCTTCTTCACCTCTACTCCCTGTAACCTCACCGTTCCATCTGGGTCCCTCTCATTGACACACATGTATTCTGTCCAGAGCAGACCTCCACCCCTCTAGATTTTCCTCCACCTGCTCCCTGCTCTCACTACAAATCACAATGTCTTCTGCAAACATCATAGTCCATGGAGATTCCTGTCTAACCTCATCTGTCAGCCTGTCCATCACTAGAGCAAACAAGAAGGGGCTCAGAGCTGATCCTTGATGCAGACCCACCTCCGCCTTGAACTCCTCTGTCACACCTACAGCACCACACCACGGTCTTACAGCTCTTACACATGTCCTGCACCAATCTAACATACTTCTCTTAAAAGTTGGCACCAGTACACTTCTCCTCCGTTGCTCGGGCATCCTCTCACTCTCCAAGATCTTTTTAAACAAAGTAGTCAGCATTGTCTCGATTAGCATTTTTAATTTGGCATGTGTTTTACGTCGGATGCCCTTCCTGACACAAGCCTCTGCATATATCCAGACCTGGGACTGGCACAAGAAGACACTGGCTTGTGCCCCCTTGCGGTTGCATTTAACCCTAACCTATTAAAATTACACTATACATACATGAATATCTTCAAGGTCCTATGCCAATTAATGGATCTATCCATGTGTGGTCTGGAACTCACCAGCAAGCTGTCCTCTGGCCATAGGCACCAATCTGTATGGTAACCTTCAAAATAACAGGACATACACACATTTGTACAGGTTAGTTTTGAGAGCAGAGGTAGTGTGAAGACAAGCTGTAGACAAGCTGCTAGTAAAGCAGGATATCACACACAAGCTCATGCATAAATATATAAAACATGTCCAGCATTTTTAAAAGGGAACATTACAAACACTCTGGTAGAAAACCTATAAGATTTTACACTCCGAGATAAGATAGGAAGAACATAAACACACACCAATTGCAGTGTTATCCCTAATCGGTGTGTGCTTCTGTGTGTAGGATGTGACTATATCCATGTGTATGTATCCAAGTGTTTTTAAGTGTTTTGTGTCGTGGCAAAAACTGTAAGGCAAGTTAAGGAGGCAAAAGGCAGCTCACAGTCTTGGTTATGGTGAGTTTATTCAGCAAAACAGAGAAACATGCAGAGCAGAACAGAACTACACTCATGAGTGGGTCAATCAGATGGACAAGGTTTTACAGGTTCTTGCTGTCTTTTAACCACTCTGCTCAGCAGCTGAATTACATAAAAGCACAAGAACATACACACAGTGGTCAGGAATCTAATTAGCAAGTATCTGAGACCACTCGTCTCCTATGTGTTCCCTGCTGGGACAGCTTCCTGACGAAGCTCTGGTCTAAAGACAGTGTAGACAGAAGGTCTGCTGAGGTGTGAATGTAGCATTTGGTCACCATAACCAGGCATTTTGCACTTGAAGGAAAATTTCTCTAACATTTTGAGTTTCTGATAAATATCATTTAGGATCAGGGCCATTCCATGAATGTGACATCAGGTTTCAGATAGCATATTTAACTATTAGTAGCAACTACAGGTGAGTCCACACTTTTGCCTGACTGACATAAGAAAACTGCAAAGCAGTTGACTGCTGTTGCTTGCCTGCAGATCTCTGTAAACCATGAAGCAGTTGTTTTGGAATATTCTATTTCAAAAATGTGACTGCCTGTGTCATCACTGGGCCATAAAATACCACACTTTTCTACCAATTGGCATGCAAAGCACTTTACACTGCTTCTTATTCACCCAATTGCAACCACAAACACACACACACAGATGGGGGACGCTCACCAGGAGCAACCAAGTTTGGGTTTAGTGTCTTACTCAAGGACACTGCGACATGTGACCGGAGGAGCCGGGGACTGAACCAACAACTGTGGAATTGGTGGACGATCATGCTACCTTCCTGCACCACAGTCGCCCCCAATCATAATGATAATGATAAAGAGTGATATTAGCTGCAAAACTGGATCAAAATATAAATATAAACAATGTCTAACATCATTTCTTAAACCATTTCCCCTTATTCACAAAATTGTTGGTGCTCTGAATAAACAAATTCTTCAGTAATAATGGGAAACGGACTTCATGCTTCATTTTTTATTCAATAGAATAATTAAAATAATAAACCAACTTAGGCCAAACAGCAGAGTAATTATTCTTCTCCAAAATTAATTAGGCCAAATGGCTGATTTCCATGCTGTATAAATGATGCTATATGCTATGTTATATTGTATGTGATAGTATGATATTTTATGCCAAATTATGAGTGTTCTATTTTAACTTACTGAAGTTGACAGAAACTGTGTTGCAACAAAAAAAACATCTTAAGAGATTTATGATTTTTGGGGTTATGTATACATATTATGTTACTTAGTGTTCAATCAATAATCAGTTAAACTACTATAGCTAAAGCTCTGACCTGGTAAAATATCACAGTTTGTGTTTGTTGTTTTTTGGGCGATATTTTTTGAAACTACTGCCAATAGCAACTGACAAAGGTGACATCATGGAATAGATGAAACTAAATTAATGAAACATCACTTCTTTAATAAGAAATCTAAAAAAAAAGCACATTGCCAGGATTTCTCTCTGCAGGAAATACTGGGATTGCTGTTACAATTCCCGCCATCTTGTACCATCCATACCATCACAGTCTCCTGTAGATTTCTTTCTTGGCTCCCACATACTCTTTGGTTAATCTGTTAGTTTCGTTCACGTTTCCCTGCCTTTATTAACTGCTCTCCCTCAATTACTCTCCGAGATTGTCTCCTGTGTATAACGCACAGTTATTCCAGCCTGCAGAGTAGTTTCAAACGGACGACTGTGACGCAGGAAGATAGAGCTGTCATCCACCAATCCCACGGTTGTTTGTTTGATCCCCAGTTCCTTCGGTCACATGTCAGCGTATTCTTGAGCAAGACACTAAACCCCAACTCAGTTGCTCCTGGTGAGCCTTGGCCAGCTGGATAGAAGCTCCCTCATCAGTGTGTGTGTGACTGTGACTGCAAATGGGTAAATAAGAAGCAATGTAAAGCACTTTGAGTGCCAATAGGTAGAAAACCGCTATATAATTCCAAGAATTACCCATCGGCCTGTCAAGACAACTGTTCTGCTCCCTGTTTAGTAGTTTGTGTTTCTCTTATTTTATTTGGTGTGTTTTGGTTTGTTAGTCTCCTTAGTCTTTTCCAGTGTGTTCATTTTGTTTTAGTAGTTTATGTTTCACATCTGCGTCTTATTTTTATTCCCAAGCCGTTTCGTTACTTTGGTTTACTATGTATAACTCCTGCTGTAGACGTTTAATCTGTTTGGCGTCTTGTTTTCTTTAAGTTAGTTTCCCTAGTGTTCAGTTGGGTAGATAGTTTAGGTTTAGTGGGTTGTGTTGTGGTTAGAAGGTTCTTTAGACGTGTGGTTTTGTTTGTAACCCAGTGTTTTCTGTTGCCTGTCGTGTTTTTCTTTGTACCCTCCTCTAAGGAGCGATTTCTGTTTTTCATTGAATCTTTTTCAATAAACGCTTTTGTTAGTTCAGTCCCTCTCACAGTCTCCTCACTTGGGTCCGCCTTTGCCCAAATTGTGATAGTAGGATCTGGCCAAATATTGGACCCTGAGACGTGTGAGAGGAGGGAACCATGGGCCTGTCAGAAGAAATCGAGTTTTGGCCTTAGTTTAGTGAACAGTCACTCTCAAGGTTTTTTTGAAAACGCTGGCCAGTGTTTTTTAGTGAGGTGCATCGACCCTTATTATTTCAAGGGCCTCAGACGTAAGAGGGGATCCAAACCTCAGACCAAATCGCTTGTCTCTGATATTCCTCAGTCTGCCCCTTTTCCTGAGCGTATTTCTGGGCCGGCTGATGCTGCTTTTGCCCCTGACACTACCCCAGAGCCTTACACAGCACCGCCCATCCCAAGCCAGCCAGCTGCCCACCTGTTCCCGTTTTGGGTTCTGTAGAACCCACTCCACCGACGCCTGAGATGTCAGCTCCTGTTACTGGGCTAGCTTCGTGTCCGGTCGACGCTCTGCCTGACTCGGTCCTGAATGTAACAAACCAGTCAGCTACTGAGCCACAGGCGGCGGATACCAGCGTGCGTAAGAAACGCTCAGCCAGACATCGAAGGCCCTGTTGTGCCAATCCCTCCAGACCAGCTCTGGACGCTAACCCACAAGCTCAATACCCGGTCATCCATCAGCGGCTTGTACATCTACATGAGACCATGGCCATCTCCAGGGATCCTAAGCCTTGCTGTACAGCAGCACGGCAATTGGAGGAGATCATCAGGTCCAGATTGTGGTTGTTGAGCCTGCATGGGGTGCCCCAAATACTTGCCAGTTTTGGTGCATTCAGGGCGGAGTTTGGACAAGCAGAACCTCCCCCTGTCCAGAACTGTGCGTCTGCTTCTGAGTTGGCCAATGTTCCACCTGTCCAGGTTTCCGAGCTCACAAGCAGTGCACTTGAACCCGCTCCTAGTTTGGCTGACACCCCTGAGCCTGCTTCTCCTCCTGACTCTGATCCTGCTCCGGCACCCGCCTCCGGGTCAGTCGTCGTCTGTCCTGTTGCTGTTCTGCCCTCTGGGTCAGCTGTTGTCAGCTCTGCGTCTGGCCTCGATGCTGATCCTGCTCTGGCTCCTGCCTCTGGCTCAGTCAACACCTCACCCGGCCCAGGCTCTGTTCCTGTTCCTGCCTTCAAGCAGGCCGACGCCGCCTCCAGCTCTGATCCTGTCCCTGTTTGTCCTGTCCCTGTCCCATTCTGTACCAATGACTTTATTCCTGTTGTTCTTTTTTGTAGTGTCATTCAAATAGCCTCTGTCTCCTCCCTTTAATGCCCCTGTTTTCTTAGTTATCCATGTTAATGGCAGGCTTGGGTGCAGCCATCTTACCTTACCTGCTCTGCTCCTCAATCTTGATTTCTAGTTTCCCTACTCAACCACTCAGCCTTCCCAGCTTCTGAGAGTTTCTCCTTCTCATTTTCCCTCCCCTTTTAGAATAGGGTGTCAAACCTTCATCCTGCACTGTAGGTTGCAGGCTTCTTCTTTGCTTCCACCTTTTCTTCCAACTTCGAATTTCTTTATGGAGCTACCATTTTCAGCAAGGTGGTGCGAATCTAGGAAGGAGATGAGTGGAAGACTGTCTTCAACATTCCGGTCGGACATTTAAAGTACCTGGTAATTCCTTTGGACTCACCAATGCTCAAGCTATGTATCAGAAATTGGTCAATGATGTTCTGGAAGACATGCTTTGCCAAAATTGACCATCTCTTCATTAACTGTTACAGTTCCGTACCAGCACCAGTTAACCTTGACCAAGGGAAAATTCATCTGGATGCTAGAAGCAGATCAAGCATTCCAGGAGCTCAAAACCCACTTTATCTCTGCTCCCACATCTTATTTCTCCCAGACCCAAAACAACAGTTTATAGTAGAAGTGAATGCTTCTAACTAAGGAGTAGGTGCCATGCTTTCACAAAGTACTGAGAACAACCACATCCACCCATGCACTTTCTTCTCCTGTCGACTCTCACGTCCTAACCATGACATTCAATGCCAGTGCTGGCAGTCAAGCTAGCCCTTGAAGAGTGGGGTCATTTGGTTGGAGGAGGAAGACCTGTTCTTGGTACTCACTGATCACAAAAACTTATTTCAGAACAGCCAAATGCCTGTATTCCCATCAAGCCCGATGGGCTATATTTTATAATTGCTTTAACTTCTCTCTCTTCTACTTCCATGGTTCTAAAAAATGGCAAGGCTAATATATTACTCCATCAGTTCAACCCACCAGTGGATAATGAAACCCCAGATACATTCCTTTCCCTAAGCCTGCTTGGGAGTCACTTGCATTGATATTGAGGGAAAGGTGCTCCAAACCCCTTCAGACTGTTCTTCTAATCTTATGTATGTTCCCAATCAATTACATTTACATTTGCATTTAGTCATTTAGCAGATTCCTATGGTGTCACAGTGTCATCCAGGAATATCACAAACCATGTTTGGGATTCAACAGTATATTTGGTGGCCCACCTTAAAGTCTGACACCTGAAAGTTTGTTTTGGCTTGTGCCCCTTGTGCCTATTCCAAATCCTCTAGAAACCCCCTCATCAGTCTCCTACATCCTCTGCCTGTTCTTTCTGGATCTAGCAGTACTGTAGTTCTCATTTCTCCAACATGGTAGACTTTATCCCTCTTCTCAAAATTCCCTTTCGCCAAAAAAACTGATAAGATCCATGTTCAACACATCTTTCATCTCCATGGCCTCCTCTGTAACATCATCTTCGACCATGGTTGCCAGTTCATGGCCTGGTTCTGGGATGAGTTAAACAGGTTACTTGGCATTACCATTAGTCTATATACAGGATTCGACACCCAGTTAAATGGTCAGGCTGAGAGGTTTCACCAGAATCTTAAGACTGGTCTTCGGCTTCTCGGCTCTCAGGACCGAGATGCACATCTTGGGCCAAGAATGTGGTCTGGGCTGAGTACACGTACAACTGCCTACAATCTGCTGCCACATGGTTGACCCCCTTTTGGTTGGTATACAGCTACCAAGCCACTCTGTTCGACTTCCAGGAATGGTTTACAAGGTCCAAAGTTTTACATTACCTCACAGATGCAGCATAATCTAAGACTTTTTAAAACAGTCTGTTGTCTGTTGATTTCTGGTTTACAGAAAAGTATTTGCATTCACTGGGCAAGAGGAGGGTATACCCTGGAGAGGTCTCCAATATATCCCAGGGCCAACACAGACAGACATACACAGACAGACAACTATTCACACTCACATTCACACCATTTACAGTCACCAATTAACCTAATATGCATGTCTTTGGATTGTGGGAGAAAACCAACACAGGCCAAGGGAGAACATGCAAACTCCACAGAAAAAGGCAACAGCTGTCTGGGGATTTGAATCAGGGACCTTCTAACTGTGAGGAGGCAGTGCTAACAACGTCACCACAATGCTGCCCCTGTCCCATCATATCCTACATAATAACGTAACTTATCAAAAATAGGTATTCTATAAGTATAAAAACACAACACACAGAATCCAGATCTCCACTATTGGAAGACTATGGGAAGAGTAAGACTTCTATCCATCCAAGTGCTGGCAGTATTAGCAGTCTACTTGAAACATCTGCTTTGGCAACCTTTAAATCAGAATTAACATTGACATTGATAAAATGCACCTCACAATGGTTGGGAACATCCTGGTATGGTATTACTCTCTGGTACTCTAAATGCCCGGTCACTACTTGTACTATGTTAAAAGATGGCAACAAAGCAGAAACAAAATAAATAATTTTTTAGGTAATTATTTGAAAAGGCTCCAGGTAAACACAGTTACATTTGTGTGGCTTCTTATGGAAACCTGAGATCACATTTTGTGGCAAATCATTGTAACAGTAGTAGGTTGCCCAGCAAGAAACACTGATCAACAAGCAAATTCGACTTTAAATCAAACACGACCGAACAAACGTTCAAACCCATCAGCAAGATGGAGGGTTTCCACTACCTCTCAGTGTTTTGTGGCATGGTGGGGTCGATTGACACCATGGCTCCAGAGGAATCCAGCAGGGATAGAAGAGTGTTCCTGCATGAAGACAATCAAACACTTTTAATGAGAACTATATGTAAAAACTCATGAATGTGACAGCATTTTCAGACATTTCTCTTAAATAACATCCCTGACATGGTAATCCAAAAGTACTGAAAATAAATAAAGATTTTTATCTGGTGTGATGGGACTGCTTAAGTAAGAGCAGGAAAAATAATTAGGAGATCCCAAGGTTCATTCATTATTAGTAACTTACTTTTTCCACTACATTTCTCAATAAAATTGTTAAAATTAAAAAAGATAGTAAACTACTAAAAAAGTTAAACTACAATATAAATGGAAGAATGATTATTATGTAAGTTCTGTTTCATAAAATTACATAGACAACAATCTTGCATACAAATACAAATATGTAAAGATGTGCAAATTCATAGACTTTTAGCTAGTAATAAACCCACTTATCAGAACTGTTTTTGTAAACTCTGTAAGATACATTTTAGTCCACACTTTAATTCCTCTTCTATGTATTGTAACACATGTCTCTCCCAAACAATCCCAAACAAAACTGCATAATCACATGGTTTGTGGTGGCATTTCCTAAGAAGTCTGAGAATGACTTCTTAGAAGATGTGGTGCGTGTATTTCACAGCACGTGCTGGTGTGGTAAAGTTGGTATACAACAATATAAAAAGCTGTAAAAATTCTTGAGGAGTGAATAACGTGATATCACATTACAAGATTTTTTCTAGTGTTTGTTTGGCTTTTACTTACCTGTTTAACAAGACTACAAAATGTACTTGTGGGCGGCTCTATGAATTAGCAGGGCTTTGAACTACTGTCTACATGGCATATTCATTTCTGTTTGTTGTGGACTAAAGACATTTGGCTTTACATTTTTTTTCCTTTTACTAAAACATTTATGTTTTTATTTATGATCTAAACACATTAACAGAGAGACTAACATAGATTATGAACTTTACAAGTTCTCATCACATTCTTTTTCTCCCTATCCATCTTCTTTCCTGTCTTTTTTATCCATTTTCCAAACAAAATAATTCTTAAGCCATCATCTTTTACTACATTTTTATAATGGTTAACAAACCTATTAACACTGGAGCCACTTTTCAAAACTCTTTATAGAGCCTGCATCACCAACATTATGCATGTTAAAACTGCTACTGAGTCAGCCTTCTTAAAAATGAGGTTGGATAACATTAAAAGCAGAGGAAAAGTTGATAAAAAGCAACAATGATAAACTATTCTGGACCGAGTAAAGAAAGGAGCCTACAGCATCCTCAACACCTCTAACTGCCCTGTAAGCAAATTGGAAGGGTTCCAATTTGTCAGGCCCAGGGTTTGTCCTCTCTTTTCTTCTACTAAAAAGTAAAAAAGCAAGGTCAATATCAAAGTGTGTCTCCACCTGCTGGTTGGAAACAGTTGACTCCTCCCTTTCTCCTGCATTTGGCTACAAATTCTCAACATCACATTTCATATGTTCTTCTCATTGTCCTACACAGATTCTCTGTCTCCTGCTTAATACTCTTTCCTTTCTGTCTTGATCAATGTTTCCAAACAAAACTATCCAGAATCCTTTTTTATGCAACAATGGGAATGAGAGTAAACACAAAACTGTAGTTTTTTTGAATGATTATTATTTCACCCATCCATCCATTATCTTAACCACTTATCCTGTTCCAGCTGTATTCATAGATTTTGAAAGATGTAATCACTGAATCCATTTTGCGTAAGAGTAATAAAAAATGTTTGAACCAATACATATTACAGTTAAATACAGTTAAAAAAACTAAATGATGTAAAAATAAATTATTTATATATATATATATATATATATATATATATATATAGTTTAGAATAATTGATAATGTCTTTTTATTTAAAATATTCTGCTAAAATCTTAGTTATACATATTTCAATATAACTAGAAATGCATGCAAATTTGTATCATTCTGTTTTGAATGTGTGTTTACAGTTTGCTTTTAAACACATTTCCAGAAATTGTGGCTCAATTTCAATTAACTCTAAACACAAACTGAAAAGAATGAACGGCTTTGTTAAAAAGTCCAAAACTTTCTTGCAAAACAAAACAGCATTCAAACCATGTTTTAATAATTACCATCAAAAGTGTTCATGTTTTATAACATGTACAGTACGCAGAACACAAATGTTAGCTATTTTACATAAAATGTAGTTAAACTCAGTAATTAGTAAGTACAATGAGAAACACTAAAAAGAAAATTGCATCGATGTTCTTAATATTCTCCCTGGCCATTGAAATAATCACCTACTTCTTCTGTTGTCTAGAGTTTAGCAACACTCCTGTGGGGTCTGCATTTTTACACTTTCCGACAGGTTCACTGTTGATTAAACTTACATCATATCCAGTAAAAACCTACATTCAGTGTGTTTACATGGACTTACTTGCTAGTAAACAGGTGTAAGGACCCAAGGGAAGAGACACTGACAGAAGGTGTGTTGAAATATTTAAATGCTTGATGTTATAATGTAGGCTCTATTTAATTTACTGTATATGTAATAAAAGTGTGGAAGGTTACCCCTTCCTGTATTATGCATTTTTCAAAGCTGCCCCTACTTTCCTTGATGTTTTCGGCTGCAAGTAGGCCTCCAGTATTCAGATGATTTAGCTTGTGAAACATAATGTGTAAAACACTACATTTTATGTGTTGGATACACATTTAATCAGCATTTTACTTTTTAAAACTGTATTATTTCTGCCTTTTCAAACAACAAAAACTACAGATACAACATTGGATGTTTTAATTATTTTTAACTTTTTATACAAATGCTTTCTGTTTAAAGAAAACTTAAGTTAATCATTCAAACTGAGATAAAGACAATAAGATAATAAGATAAGACAATATAAATCCTTAAAATACTATATAAGTCCCAATTTTATTCACATCTGATAATTTAAAACTTTTTCCTTTTAAATTGACTATACTTGTCTAACACACTTTTTTACCAGTTAAGCACCTGACACACCAGGAGAAAATTGGGGTTCATTTTGAGAAGTTGAACCTCAAACAAACAAATTTAAAACAGCAGTTATTAGGTGAGTCGAACATAATGGGTTGTTTATGACTCAAAACATAACGTTTGTCCAAGTCAAAAACGTTATGTTTTGACTTGTCAAACAAGTCAAGTCAAATTTGACATTTAGCTGAGACTTGCAAAACACTAACTGTCTCTCCTCTAAATCAGTACTGTCGATATCCATAGAAACCATAAAGTTATGGTATACTGTAGTACTGTGAAACTTCTGAAGTGGTTACTTACTTATTCTCTTTTCTAAAGAGTATTAGTATTAGCTAGCAACACAGCTACTGAGAGCCACAGGCTATTAAGGTGGGATGTTTTACTATGTGCTACTCAGTTCATACGTTCATATGGTCAATCAATCAACCCACTCTTAAATTTGGTTACAACTTCGACTATTTCACATATTTTATTACTTCTATTGCACAAATGACCCTTTACAGATGATTGGATTATCATACGCTTTCAAAAATTCTCCTCACTTGAAGGAACAAATATTGGTGAAGCCTGCAGCTTCTGTGCTTCAGCAGCAAACCTGTGTCCACATCAGACTATCACTATTACCTACCTACCATGAGTAGGTAGGTAATAGTGATAGTTTTTCGTGATGGTTAATTGTCATTAACTCTGTGTGTTCTCTCCCGTAGTTGTCTTTGTCCTCCTCTGTCCCCCTCTCTCTGTCCCTTTCTGCAGGTGTCCCCCGGCTTTGAAGCTGTGTTCCAGCGTGCAGCTACTGGTCCTACCAATCTGCCCGATGTTTTGTTGTTGCCTTTTGTTGCTCTGTTCTTTTCTCTCTCCCCTTTCCACTCACCCCAACCGGTCGAGGCAGATGGCCGTCCACCCTGAGCCTGGTTCTGCTGGAGGTTTCTTCCGTTAAAGGGAGTTTTTCCTCTCCACTGTTGCCTATGGCTTGCTCCAGGGGGAATTGTTGGGTTCTCTTTATATATCTTTATAATCTTGACTTTATTCTGTAAAGTGCCCTGAGATGACTTTGTTGTGAATTGGCGCTATATAAATAAAGTTGAATTGAATTGAATTGAATTGAATTGAAATTTAGCACCTAGATTCTGAGCAGAAAAATAATCAAATATGAGTAAGTAGATTTTGTTTTGTCATTGAATTTACAAAAAATATTCTCTATTGTGATATACGTATATTAGTATTGGGATATAAAATTAACTATATTGAGATATAAAATTTTAGTTATCTAACAACTCTATCTGAGGTTACTGTGAAGTGGCTACAATTCAGCTGGACTCGCTGCCAATGAATCAATTCACACAATCATGAATGAGTTCACACAGGTGAACTTTTGAGAATATGACAGAAGTGGACAGAAGTGTCTCAGGAAATGACAATTGTAATAGGCTGCAGAATTTACTAAACACCACCAGAGGGAGAACAATACACACACACACACACACACACACACACACTACAACAACAGCATAATTTATTATCACTGACCAACTAGTAATCTTAGTAAGCTGGGCAGTTATACTAGTCATTTTAACTAGACAGTAACACATCAACTAATTTGTTGCTGCGCAATACTACTAACAACTACTTTTACTACTATTACTACCATCAGTGAGTTGTTTTCTCGAGCAAAGTAGAAATAATAACAAATGGAGGAGCAGTAAATTTATCTGCAGGTGTTGTTAATTGTAAATGAATTCAAATGTCTGTCATCAAGTATTTTTAAAGGCTAACAATGGTCCTTTTCTAAATTGATTGATCTTTCAACAACCCCAATACAGACACTATATGTTGTCCTCCAAAACCAATTAAACACACATCAGGCAGACACAATTCTTTATTCCAAAACAGATGGTTTAGACATTTGGTCACAATTGTTTCATTCACTTTAACATTTACAGCAGTCACCTGTAGTAAGCTGCTCAACTGCACGTGTGACATGTCCAGTACAATTCGATACAAATAAGATAAAATAAGATGTCACCTAGTGGAGTGTTATGCCTGGCTGATCTGTTTTTAAAAAACACTAAACACTACATTTCAAAGGCATCCTCTGCAGATACAAACAAGCACAGCTTGTGATATGTCATTCTTGCCAGTGATATGCTATTGTTTCTCATGGCACTGCTTGAAATTAAAGGACTAGAGGGTGCATATATATACTAATACAATAATGACGCACTACTAAACAAGAATCACACCAACTTAAACATTAAAGCAAACAGCAGAAGGGTATATGGCTGTGATCTACAGTACACTGAAGCTATGACTGCATTATTGACTACTGTGTAAAAACATAAACAGGTAACACAAATATACAGCAACACTGTCAATCACCATAATGTCAGTTTTTTTGCTTAGACTCATCTGTCCATAATGAAGTATCATTTTCCTTACAGTTAACACAGAGGCCAAACAGAAAATTACTGACAAAATAAAACATCTGTGTGCAAAATTTACACACAAACAAAACAAAAACTTCCCTCAAACAACACAACTTGTGGTCAAACTAATACATTCTTTATTATTCTTATTATTATTCTTATTATTCTTCTTATTATTATTATTCTTTGTTATTTTATTTAGCTTCATGATGCTTTTTTTCTTTCTTGTTCCAGTTCGTGTTGTAACATCCCATACAGTAGTGACAGTGACAGTCTTACTAACCTTATAAGCAATGTAATTTCAAGAATAAAACACTGGTAAAACCACTGAATTAATGAGCCACAGAAATCCAGTGACAAGAAGAAAATATTACTGTAAATGTGGTTATCTTATAGCATTATTTTGTTTTTTTATGTGATGTAATCCAAGGTAACACAGTGAATGGTTGAAACCCCACTGCACACTAGTGCATTTGGCTGCTTCCTTCAGCAGGAGAGAACAAAAAATTGCCTCAGTCAATCAATTATATTAATGTATGAATCAGCAGGGAACAGCTCTGTCCCAGTTCTCAGCAAAGTAACACCAAGAACTCACTTTGCTCTGTTTTATATTTCCCTTTTTCTTTGTGCATGGCACACAAAGAAGAGAGAGAGCAATACCAAGTTCAAATTCAGAAAATGTTAGGAGAGCTCTGATCAACTTTGACATGGCATAATGAAATTTAAACCGCAATATTTTAACATGAATTCAGCTTTGTGTCTGAAAATACATCATTAGACCAGCAGTTTTTACTTTAAATGGTCTGCACTTATATAGCGCTTTTCTACCTATTGGCACTCAAAGCGCTTAACATTGCTTCCTATTCACCCACACACACTCACACACACACACCAATGGGGGAGCTGCTATGCAGCTGGCCAACACTCATCCGGAGCACTGGAACTAAGTTGGGGTTCAGTGTCTTGCTCAAGGACACTTTGACATGTGACCAGAGGAGCACATGTGCACCACAGTCACCCCTTTAGCTGTGTGTGCTCCTGTACAGTGGATGCAGATATAGCTAGACAGGCAAAACTCAGCATTAGGCAAGTAATATTACTGCATACCGGCTCACTTTATTACTGCTAATACGTCAAATATGTCTTTGAAACAAGACAATAGAAGGAGGAACTGACCCTATGCCTGCACCTGGTTTAGTGAAGAGATTCTGATCTTGCTAGTGAATGGTTTTCATTAAAACAATTGAAAAAGTGGTATCCCTAACCCAAAGAAAGCTATAGGAGAGTGGTGAGAGTGGTTACTTCTTAGCAAAGCTGATACAAAATAATAAATTACATGAATGCAACAATCCAATCTGCAGCAGCTCAAATGGGAGAAAACAGAATCATAGCATATGAACATTCCCAGATCCATGTACTGAGCATTGCATTTTGTAATTCTAATTCAGCTACTGGGACAGAGATTAAACAAATAATTACGAACAATGTTCACAAGCTCAGAGAGACAAAGAGACTGTGTAAGTTAGTGCTGGTATTGTCACCCAGTCGAACAGGATGGCATTATGTCAGTGTTTTTAATAGTTTTGAAACAACAAAAGACCTCTGGGGCACATATAAAACCAACAATAAATTGCACCTTTCAGCCTCCTCATGGGATTTATTAACAATAACAAAAATACAGGGAATCACCAGCCTTAATCTGTAAACTCAAGGGAACCAGCACTTTCATGGGAGCTAATTATTACTATGCTGTTTGCAAACTACTAAAGCTGACGGAAAATTAACAGAGCGGATTACTTATGAAATAAGGGTGTTTGTGTGTGTGTGTGTGTGTGTTTGTGTGTGTGTGTGTGTGTTTGTGTGTGTGTGTGTGTGTGTGTGTGTGTGTGTGGATGTGTGTGTGTGTGTGTGGATGTTACCTTGGTACACCTAGGGCTGTACAGAACAACTCCTTGATGTCACATGGGGTACTTAATCTACTGAACACCACCTGAGAGAGAGCAGACAGATGATGAGAAAAATGTAATCTATAATCAGTGACCTACAGTGGACAAGACCGATGATGACAAACTGGATCTTTTTACTTTCTTAGCATTTCACAATTAATAATACTTACAGAAGCCACCTCAGTTTTACTTCTGAAGTACTTCACATGCTTTAACAAGGTTTTCACACAGCAACAGACTCTCTTCAAAATCAACTATAACCTGACTACTGCAGGTGTCACTCACCTCTGGCATAAGGAGAGTTGTGTCATATTGTCTCATTATGTCTCATATTGACTGTATTTGTATTTTTTAAAAGTTTATTATGGTGGCAAAGTGGAGGTACTTACACAGTCGTTATCAAAAAACATAAAATACTGCCTTTACTTTTCCTAGTTTGATGACAATGGTGTAACTGAAAATTTTAAAATAATCTAATTATATGCTAAATTTGCACTGTAACAAGAAAACCGTGAAATGTACACTAACTTGCTGGCAGCAATTGGCAAGTAAATTGCTGTAGAACATTTCACAGTAAACACACCATCCCCACCGTGAAACATAGTTGTGGCAGTATCATGTTGTGGGAATGCTTTTCTTCAGAGAGGACAGTGAAGCTGGTCAGAGTTGATGGGAAGATGGATGGAGCCAAATAGAGGGCCATCTTAGAAAAGACTTGTTTGAGTCTGCAAAAGACTTGAGACGGGCTGAGGTTCACCTTACAGCAGGACAACGACCCTAAACATACAGCCAGAGCTACACTGGAGTGGTTTAGATCAAAGCATATTCATGTGTTACAATGACCAAGTCAAACTCCAGACTTAAATCCAATTGAGAATCTGTGGCAAGACTTGAATCCTACTGTCTATGGATGTATTAACAACTTCTTGGTGAAAACTAGTTTTAAATCTGATCACATCTGCTCTCATAACCCTGTGTTTATGTTGACTTTGTCAGATGATGTGATGGACAAAAGATTTCCTATAGATTGTGTCTCTGACTCTTTAACGTGGGTTGTGATGAGATTTCATTACTGTTTCATACAGGTTTTGTCACCCTGTTTCCTAAAAGGGTCATAAGCAACTAAACTACAAAATCATTTTGAAGGTAACATTTGATATTTAGATTCTAGCCCACTGCAACTTGTCTTTAATGAATTAATCAATACATTTATCTATATCAATGTGAACATATGATTATCACTCTTCCTGAGTGGCAAGCAGGTAAAGTGCAGCACTTTAATCTGTGAGTTCGATTCCAACGTCTTTCCATAAAATAGCCATAACCAGAAATCAAAGTGTTTTCATTATTTATTAAAATAAGTTCTCCTCTCTTCCTCTATTTGAAGCACAGGTCTACAGATCACCAGTGTTGAAAAACTACACAGAAATTCTGCGCATTGTAATAAATTGTGTGTAAATATTGTTAGACTTGTTATTTTCCTTAATATTAGAATTCACGTAAAAGCGACTCTTCTACTGAGGTGATCAAGGTTCACATGTCGGCCTCTAAAACTGCAGGTCTGACCTGACATGCACTACATCTGAGAATACCAGTTTATCCAATTTCAATTTGACTCGATGTTTTCAGCCCCGTGACATTTGCACTGCCAGCAGTAACCTTAGACCCGGTATGGGTCTGGGTCTGGGTCTGGGTCTTTGAGGCTCAAAGATGTTTAATTTTTTATCCCAGGACTGAGGCTGTGTTAAGCTGGTGTTCATAGAGTTTTAAAATGTTGTATTTACCAGGAGAAGTTCAGCAACACCACAGACACCAGAAAGCAGTTCTCTACTTTCTTGACCCCTCCCTTATGAAGAATTAACAAGTTGTCTCTTCTTCCATTTCTGGCCAAGACCATGTAATGAGTAGTCTTCAATCAAGTGTCAGACTTTCTTTCCAAGAACAACTTCTCTATGTCAACCAGTCTGGCTTCAAAAGGGGTCACTACACAGAAACAGCACTCCTGACTGTCGTGGAATCTCTTCGAGCTGCAAAAACCGCAGGTCAATCTTCTGTCTTTATCCTACTCGATCTATATGCAGCCTTTGAAGCTGTGAACCATCAGATCCTCTTGTCTACACTCTCTGACTTGGGCATCTCTGGATCAGCTCTAGCCTGCTTTCAGCCTTATCTATTGGGATGAACCTTCAAGGTATCCTGGCAGGGGCATGTTTCTCACTCTCAAAGCCTCTATACCGGTGTACCACAGGGTTCAGTTCTTGGTCCTCTTCTGTTTTCTGTCTATACTACATCCCTGGGTTCTATCATTCACTCACATGGCCTTTCATATAACTGCTATGCTGATGACACACAGCTCTTCCTGTCCTTTACACTGGATGACTTCACTGTCTCATCTCGCATTTCTGCTTCTCTCCAACATCTCTGCCTGGATCAGAGTGAGACATCTTCAGCTCAACCTCTCCAAGTCCGAAGTTCTGATCTTCCCAGCCAGAACTTCAACACTGGCATCAACACAACATCAGCATCAACACAGGATCTACAATGATTGACTTATTGTATAGGTGCTGGTTATATCTCATCTTGATTACTGCAACGCTCTGTTAATGGGGTCACCAGTATCCACAATCAAACCCTTGCAGATGATCCAAAATGTTGCAGTATGCCTCATTTTTAATCGGCCATAAAGGACTCATGTCAGAACACTTTTCAGATCTCTACATTGGCTTCTTGTAGCTGCTCGCATCAGGTTCAAAGCTCTGTCTCTTGCCTACAGAGTGATCAACTCAACAGTTCCAGCTTACCTCAACTCCCTCATTCAGGTAAACAATCCCTCCAGTCCACTGCGGTCTGCCAACAAATGACTTCTGATGGTCCCAGCACCCCACAGAAGACATCAAGCAAAACTCTTCAGCTCAATGATCCCACAATGGTGTAACGAGCTACCAAACTCTGAAAACTGCTGAAAACAGAACTCTTCCACACATTCCTGTGCACTTAAGCGAGCAACACTTAGGGTTGTCCACCAATCTCCAAGTTGTTGGTTCAATCCTCCTCCAGTCACATGTCAAAGTGTCCTTGAGCAAGACACTGAACCCCAACTTAGTTGCTCCTGGTGAGTGTTGGCCAGCTGCATAGCAGCTCCCCCATCAGTGTATGAGTGTGTGTGAATGGGGGTAAGAAGAGGTAATAAGAAGCAGTGTAAGGTGCTTTGAGTGCCAATAGGTAGAAAAGTGCTATATAAGTCCAGAACATTTACTTAAGTCTATTTAAAAAGAAATAAAAAAAAAACTCCTTTCTGCTCTTTCTTGCACTTGCATGAAATGTAAACACTTTTCTGATAGGACTTTGCTTTGATGTTTTCGCCTTGACTTACATTTTGGGTTGCCTTGTACCTCACTTGTACTCCCTCTGGATAAAAGCGTCTGCTAAATGATTACATTTAAAATGTAAATGTAATTAATTTTGGAAGATAAAAACTAGTCAGCTGCTAAGTAAACTACAACAACCACCTCACCTCTTGCAGGTGAGATGGACGTGAACATGGGTTTAAAGACTTTAAAATCCTATCCAGTCTGAGTGTCAGACATATTTAATAATACCAGGCTCATTAATGAAGTTTTCACTGTTCTGAGTGGATCATGAGCTCTGCAGAGGTGTGTCAATATTTCTGCTTTGTTTCATGGTGAATTCCTCTAAACAAACTTCTCTACAAAGGTGCTGGGAAGTTGGGAGGGTGGGTAACCATGGAGATGGTGTCAAACGTGAGAGGTGTCAATGGCAACTTCAGTTAAATATGAAAACCCCCAAACCTCTGCAGGCATTGGACTGGTTCTACTATTTTTCTACTATTACAGAAAAATCAAATCCTCCTCTGACTATACAACAGATAGTTTTACTAAAAGCAACAATCTATTTAAAATTTGGACAAGAAGCAGATTTACTGAGTATCTGCTTGAAAGACACATTAATCATGGTGTTAACTGAAATCAGCTCAGAGTAGAAACACAAATATAGAAACTACTGTGATTCCACCCAGTCTCCTAAAATCTGTCTTCATGAACAAATACATTTTATTCTGTCTCCTCCTCTTTCTGTAACCG
The DNA here is from genome assembly GCA_020496755.1 of Channa maculata. NCBI lineage: Eukaryota > Metazoa > Chordata > Actinopteri > Anabantiformes > Channidae > Channa > Channa maculata. Next base: position 523,884 of record CM035609.1, read on the forward strand.
CACAGTCATATTATTCATCTGTTGTACCAGTAAACTATTTAAGGCGCAATTATCTTGTGTTTTCTTATCACATTATTCTTGTTTAGGATGAATATAATGAGAGTAAATTAGCACTAAGACAATTCTCAGTATCAAATTAATTTCGCCTTTGTCCTTCTTTTTTAAAATTTAATATATTAATAATAATAACTATTATTTCCTCATAGACTGTTGTGTGTCCAACGTGTTGTTCAGTGTTGTTTGGAACACTTTATTTTTGTTTGTTTTGTTTTTTCCATGGGTTGAAAAATATTTCTTGACTCTACCCAGTCTCATTCAGCTGAATATTTCATGCATTATCAAAATAACTTCAGCCTGATGAAGATTAAAAAATACCAGCAGGCTACAGTAATACCCAGGTAAAACCAGTTTTTACTTGGGAATATAAAAATATGCATACAAGTTAAACTAAAAAACATTAGATTGATGTGATCACATAAAAAGTGATACAGTGAAACAACAAATAAGCCTAATTTTTCTTTTAGGGTGACAGTTCTTGATAGAAAATATTATGAGTTGCTAAGTCAAAATAATGAGATACCACGGGGAAGTATCATGCACATTCTGTTTTAGCCCAGTGTTATAGCAACTGCTGTGTTCTCGTACCCAAGCCAAACTTCAACGTGAGCTCCACTGAGGTACCTTGTATCTTTTTTATACATGATAAAAAGTAGTAAAACAACGTTAAATATGTTGTTACATGTAACTAAACACCATGTGGGTAATGTTAACCGACCAGTCATGTGATTTATCTCATGTTAAACGTACTTACTTTTACTGTTTGATAACAACTTATTGGAAATCAAGGTTTACAACTATCATTTATAAACAAGGAAAGTAGGGTTTGTTGCAGCGCCAATATCAAAGTGATGCACCCTGCCCCCAGGTGGTGGCTGGGCTCTCTCTAAGACCATTTAGGTCATTGCAATAATTTAATTTTGTTGTTCACGCCAGGTACCTCGGTTTACTCCTACAGTTCAAAAACATGCATGTTAGTTTGATTGGTGACTCAAAAATTTCCCATAGGTGTGAATATGACAGTCTCTCTGTGGGCATGTGATAGACTGGCGACCTTTCCAGGGTGTCGCTCTTTCGCCGGATGACAGCTAGAATAGACTCCAGCCCCCCTGAGAATCAAATAGGATAAGCGGTAGCAGATAATGGATGGAATATGTGTATAGCTTTTCTTTCAATGGTGAGATGCATGTATCGTTATGGCTGCAGTGGGATTGCTACAGGTATTGGATAAGTAGTGAGGTGGAGAGATATTGCAACTAAACAAGCTTAGGTTAGCGCTGAATAAGACTACAGTATCCGTCCATGCTCCACTCTCTGGATCTGGGACGACTAACCTCAGCAGCTGTCTGATTAATTGGTGGGTACATTCAGTTAATTTATGTACACTTTCTGAATATTAAGCTATCCATCTGTGATCCATGATTTAATACCCTAAGAGCCCAGAGTTAGTATTAACTTCAGAATAAACCTACCGCATCTAGAAATGCTCAAGTGTGCACTGTGGACATCAAATTGGATAAAATTATTGAGTGGTTTGTGGCTATAAAAAGATGATTATGTTTTTGGTTTTAGGAGATGATTGCTCTTTTTTTTTTTTAAATGTAAACTGAACTGTCATGAACCAAAGGCATGCTTTTCTAAAATGGAAAGGTGAATGTTCCTGAGGAAAAAATAGATGCCCTAGAGCATGAAAAGGTACTTTACTGCAAAAGCAGAATATTTCACTCATAAAACTAAAATATAGAAATTTGTATTGCTTCTAAGGGATTGTTGATCAAAACATAACCTTTTTTTTTTAATCACTAAATAAGGTTTAGATAACTAATTGTTATCAGCAATCAGTTGGTTATCTAATCATTATCTATTTCTTTTGAAAAATTGTTTAGATTGATGCCAGCACCATTCAGATGATGACAGATGAAGAACTATAAACTTATTTGCCATCATATTGGGGATCGTCTAGCAGTGTTAGGATTTTGTAGGCGGAAGGAAAAGCGCAAGAACAACACTCGCAAAGCAAAGCTGTTTGACTGCCTGAAAACAAAATTGGCCAAAAGAAAACCAAGTGATGGAGGAAGCAGTAGCAAGGGGGGATTTCCCAACCAACTCAAAAAAGAAATGCACTGAAGACAAGGAGAAAAATAGAGATTGGATGGATGCATTATGATGAAGAAAAGAGCTTGTGGGAGCCAAACGAGGAGGAACAAGAAAAGTTGACATTTTTAAGGATGCTCAGAAAAGGGATTTTTATTCAGGAAGCAACTGGGCTGTTCTTTACAAATGGGAGAAATAGTCCGGGGCTCTTAACAGAGTTTGAGGTAGATCTCAAAGATTATTAAGAAGTGACAGTTCATGCTGTAGTCACAGTGGGACAATTGTACAGTGATACAAAGCTTCCTCTTCTTAGGTTTTATTTGACCGCACGGAAAATAAAATTGACAGTCCACACAGTCGCAGCAAAGTGTTGTCCACATCTTTGGACATTCAGGAGACCTTTCAAAGTCTTCTAATTCCCTTGTCAGTGTTGCTAAACACTCACCAACTGCCACATTTGAAACAGTAAGCCCTGCTGTGATATTACTTGGAAGCCCTACAAGTAATGACTTTTCACTACATTCAATAGAGGAGAGAAATATCACTGAGAATGAGAGTGGAGATGTTTTTAAGAGCAGCAACATTGATTTTGTAGGAGCCTTTTCTGAAAATGAGCCACTGGTTCTGAATTATACACTGCTTCTTTCACCACTAACCATGCCATCTAGTCAACAGAGGCCAGGTACTGCCAGACCCCTTGGCACATTGCTGTGATGATGGACTTCAAGATATTGACATCAAAATCCAGCTTGTACTTCCAGATGGGACACCTGAGATGGGGTATGATGATGGAGGAGTTGTAAGAGACTGCCTGTCAGAATTCTGGAATGAATTCTATGATCAATGCACAACAGGAAATGCTTTTAAAGTACCTTTCCTAAGACAGCAGCAGTGGGAGAGTGTAGGCCAAATCATTGCTTTTGGATGGGTGAGGGAGAAGTATCTTCCCGTGAAAATTGCACTGGTCATATTAGAGCAAGCTATCATGGGATATGTGAAGAGCGATGTAATGGAGAATTTCCTAAAATACAGGCCGGAATCTGACCGTACAGATTATGTCAGTCAGATTTTGACAGAGTTGACCAAGAAGAAGTCATTGAGATCCTAGATAACTACAGCAGCAGAAGGTCCCCAACAGCCAGCAATGTTAATGAAATCCTCCAGGACCTTGCTCACAAAACACTTGTCCAAGAGCCTGCATACGTAATAAAACAATTGACAAAAGTACTCAGCACCACAGAGACAGCACCATAGCCTTCAAGACCTCACTGCATTATATGAAACCTTCATGTAAAGTTCCTCACCTTCCCAGAGACAATGACTGTATATCAGAAGGACATTCAGAAGTACTTAACAACATAGTTGAGAAATTCTGATATGAAGCATCTTTGTTGCTTCCTCAGGTTCTGTACAGGGTCGGATTTATTCCTGGGAAAGAACATTTTTATTAACTTTACACAGAGAAGGCCTGTGGCCCATACATGTGGTTGTGTGCGGGAGCTGTCAGTCCATTATGACAGCAACCCTGACTTGAACTCAGAGATGAACAAGGTGCTGGAACCTAACGTGTGGGTAATAGACATAATTTAATGTAGTCCAGAAGCATTTGTGTGTTTATGTATTCACACATAATATTGATGTAGAATCTTCTTACAAATGAAAGAATTGCCCAGCAAAACGTTGCATAAGATTAAATTATTATTGTAAATAGCTTTATGCAAAAGTGAAAAATCTGTTCCTGAGTGTTTCCTAGGTCAGTTTTTAAGGATGACAGCACAGCACTTAATAGCATATTAGTGGAGATCCAAGAGGACAAAGATGAAGATTTATAGAAATTCTATTGGCACTTTTAGGTAAAGGATGTTGCTTATCTGGTTCTATCATAGACACAGTACTTTTTTTTGTTATGTAAAGTTAATAGTACCAAAGTAACATTTTGACAGGCATTAGTTAATATCAATGTTAAGGCCAAATCACATTGTAAAGCACATGTTGTTGATACATAAAATAAACATTTGTGCAAGAATTACAAAATTATCAGCATTACAGAAATATATTTGAAAGCCATCAAAATTACTGATTAATCACTGACTATATGTATTTATGAGAAATTGCAGTTTTACCATGTTGTGGTTGTATCATTGCAACTTTTGTTACCACCTGTTCATGTGCAGTCATGTTTTTTCTTGACATTTTGGAAAATGCAGTAACGTTTTGTTACTGTGTAATGGTGCACATTTTAAGATGCATCTATATGTAGAGTACTTAACTGGGTTATGCGTCGCTCTGCATTGTGTTATTGTTTTTTTTTGTTTTGTTTTTATTAAAAGACAGGCAGCATTAGGTCTCAGCTCTTTATTGCTGATCTGTTAAAACATAAACGGTAACACCATCATTAACTGTTAGTGTTTGTGTCCCCTTGGTTCCTCTCTCTGTCAGTTAAGAGTTTATTTGCCAGGTTACAGAATAGAAATATAGAATAGAAATATGAGATACAGTGAAGTTCAGTGTCAAAGATGAACATCAGTAGACATAAGCATAAATCACAAAACCTAGTTTGTCAAAGGCCAGAGAGTAGGTAGCCCACTGCAAGTGAAACAAGACTTTAATAATACAACTGTTAAGGGCGGAGATGAACAGGGTCACACTGGTGGTGTGGTACAAGAGCTTACAAACAAAATAAGCAACTGGCTAATATACTCAGCAAGACAGGAAGCAAACAACCAACAGACCAGATCACATGGCAATCAATGTCTAAACACAGGAAAGTAGATACATAAAAAAATGGAGTGGCTGACATGTTTCCCATTAAAAGGTTAAAATACAGTTATTAGAGCAGGCAATGAGTTTAGTAAAGCTGGGGCAGAGAACCAGGAACAAGAGGAGTATATAACAGGTTCTGTATAACAAGTTCTTGGTGTACCTCTTGAGTCTTTATCCTGAAAGAAGGGGGGGAAAATAAATAATAATTAAAAAAAAAATCACAGAACTACTTAAATTTTTGGCAGGTAGTATGTAACCAACTACATTTATATAATTACCTAACAAAATAAAAAGAAGTGATCAAAAGGATTCGTCAATGTCTTGGCAGGCCTATTGTGTGTAGGGTTGTCTTTTAAGACTCTTACTTTCTCTCACATTTCATTCTGGCCATTGAGTTTATGAAACAGCATGGTGATTATCAACCTGCACAGCCACAAAAGACAGGATGATTTTTGCACTTGTACTAGTTCAAAGAGCCAAAAATGCTCAACCATTTGAAACAAATTCAGATAGACAAACAATTTAAACTCACAGCTCATGAAGCCTACAAAAACATCATCCTGTAATTTCTACTCATCATTTGTTTTAAAGCCAGTGTTACTGATACTGTATATTCACCCTGTGCATGTCTTTCACATGACATGTATGTGCAATGACAATTCAGGACATATATACAGTATGTGTAGAATTGTAGACTTGGCTTAAATGTTTTTAAAGGCATTTACCTTATTCTACCAGCTCATCGATAAACATTTGACGAAGTCTCAGGTCAGTTATTTCAAACACAGACATTTCCAGGTTTTGCTTAGCCATAAGTTCAGCACATAAGTGAAACACATCCTCATCACAAGGACAGTCCTTAAACATGCCTGATAGTTTTACTAATACAGAATATGTTTTTGGTTAATATTACTGCTGAATTTGTGTATTCTGTTTGAAACTAGGCTCATTTAAACTACTTTATATACTGTTGCAAACAAACTATCCACAGGACCGGAACAGGAGGGGCGTTAACTTAAATAGAAAATAAGAAGACAACAGAAACTAACGTCGACAACAAGAGATGAACTAAATTAGCCAAAAATAAACACTAGACTCAGGGATAAACATGACCGGAAAATCTAATAACCTAAATGACCACACAGGGGAAAAATTAGGAGAGTACCAAACTGAATAAAAGCTCCAAATGAAACAGGACACGGGGAAAAGCATAGGCTACTAAACAAACAATGCAGGGGGTAAACATGAACTTACTAAAACAGGTAATACGCGGAGTAGACTAAGGAAAACTGACAAAACAGAAATAAACCAAATTAATAAGGCACGGACAAACATAAACCACTACGCAGGTAAACACACAGGGAAGGAAAGTAACAAACAAATAAAATAAACAAATTAGACACAAATAACAAAACTACTTGAACAGGAGGGATAAACTAAATAAATGAGACACGAATAAACAAGACTGCAAAACAGGAATATCACCAAACCTCAGACCAAAGTTTACAGGTGCACTAAGTCCAGAAAGCAAGGTCAGAATTGCAAGAGTCAGGTTTGTTCAGAGTTTTGCCTGGGGATTCAACAACAACAACAACAACAACAACAACAACAACAACAACAACAACAACAACAAGGATCTGGCAGAGAAGTGAGGGGGAAGACTGGGCTTAAAAAGTGAGGGGAACAGGTGCAAACAATAAGGGACAACAAAGATAAAGCTGGGGAAAAGAACCAGGCACAGGAAGTGGGGAGAAAGGGCCACAAAATAAAAGTCCAAGGACTGGAAGTGTGTGGGATCATGACAGTTGCGTAGTTAAGTTTATAACAAGACATTGCATAATATGAGATCATCATGTTTGTAGCATCACTGTTCAGTGAGACCCATGTATCTATAAAAATTCATCTTTTCACAGGAGCCAGAAAAACTGCCCAGTGTTCAGCTTTGTGACAAGATATTTCCCAGCTAATCCATGAAGAGTGTTTTAAATACTTCATCTTAAGAAATAGGGGATTAATAGACTTTCAAAAAAATGGACAGTGAATATACAGTATGTGAATATATTCCACCACTGATAATGGACAGAAAAAGAGAGAAACAAAATGTTAGAAAATAATCCATGTAGTTACTTTTCATTGCTACATTCAGTTGATAAGCAATTGGGTTTAAGGATACTGTACCTGGATTGTATTTTGGAAACAAAACTGGATCAGTGCTTTATCAGTAAAGCTGCCAACAAAATAACCATATGCTTTCAGCTGGATGGACCATTTCGGCCTGTTCCCCTGGATATTTAGACCTGGCTCTTGCCTCAGTTCCCTGCCAGATTGTCTCTCTGCATACCTTCAGTGAACCTTCCAGAATTTCTCTACGTGTTGTTTGGAGTGTATCCTAACCTGGCAGCCTGGTAACCTGTCTGCCTGCCAGGTGGCTAACCAGCCTACCGCCTCTCACATCAGTTTGCCTGCTGAACTTCTCTGTGAAGCAACTATTCAGATCACCTGCATACCAGGTACTACTTGAATCTGACCCTGATTACCAGTCTGACGCCCTGGCTTCATAAGTCTTTCTGATTATCTGAACTCTGGTTGACTGGCCTGGATTCTGGATTGTGTTTCTCTCTGGCCTGGCTCTGAACTCTGATTTCATTATTGGCTCTGTTTCTTGGATTGTGGACTTTGCCTTGCCCTGAGTTTTCTAGACCTGACCCTGTGCTCTGTCATTTGGATACTAGATTCTCTAGACTTGGACCTTTTCAGTACTCTAACCCTGTTCTGCCCCAGCCTGTCTCCTATCTCTCCAGTGTTTACTGTCCAGTTCCTGTTTCCTGCAGTACTCCTCCAGACCTGACCCAATCTGCTCTGTGGACCTCAAACTCCCTGTCTAGACACTGTCTGAGGACCTCTGATCTGGAACTTGCCCAGCCCTGCTCTGCTTCTTTCTGGTCTCACTCACCCGCCCACTCACTCACCTGTTCCTCCAACTGCACCGTATGTTCAATCACCTGCTGTCTCCGGCTACAATGCTCGATCTCCCCTCCTCTATCGCTCGGCAAACTGCCTCCTGTAATCAGACTCCCCATCCTTCAGATTACCATTCATCTATTTCCTCTATCAATAAACTTTATTAAACATTCCCCTTGTGTCCGTGCTTCTGGGTCCATTTACCTAAATTCATTACAGCATCACTGCAATGTAAATGTTTTCAGTACGGTGATATAGCCGGACTTTCTGTGGAGATCCATTATTTTCAGAAATAAGTAGTTTAATTATAACTATTGTCAGGATCACTAACTTCACTTCCTCCTTCAGGGTTTTATTTTGCAGTCACTTCCTGTTCCTGGTCCCTTCACATTCACTCTGTAATTAGTTTCACCTGCTCTCACTAGTATGTTAATATTCCTCCTCGTATGCATTCTCACCATGACGTTCCAGCCTTCATTCAGTTCATCATTGCTATTTACGGTTCGGATCACGCTATGTTTATTGACCTGACTCTGCCTGACACTTTGGTTTTGTGAGTAACCGCTTCCTATTGAATGTCTGTTGCCGACCAAATGAATGACGCTAAGGCTGATGCTAATTGTTCCTGTCAACTGTATTTTTCATCACTCACCAAAAGGCACTTAATTGAAACAAATGACACTACTTAAAACACTGTGTACTCATTTTACTTTGACAAGCTGACAAATGGTAAATAGTCTGCACTTATACAGTGCTTTTCTACCTATTGGCGCTTTACACTGTTTCTCATTCAACGATTTGGACTCACAATCACACACACCAATGGGGGAGCTGCTATGCAGCTGGCCAACACTCACCCGGAGCAACTAAGTTGAGGTTCAGTCTCTTGCTTAAGGAAACTTCGACATGTGACCGGAGAAGCCGGGGATCAAACCAACAACTGTAGGATTGGTGGATGACTGCTCTAGCCTGGTTCTGCTGGAGGTTTCTTCTGTTAAAGGGAGTTTTCCCCCTCCACTGTAGCCTATGACTTGCTCAGAGGGGATTTTTGAGTGTGTATAGTGACTTGACTTTATTATGTAAAGTACTGTGAGATGAATATGTTATGAATTAGCGCAATTTAAATAAAGTCACACTGAATACACAAACCAGCAGAGACCGTCATCTTTACTTCTACTTAGTTAATGGTGGGTGGCATCAAACCTAAAGGTGCATTACCACTGCCTACAATGCAGGAGTGTGGACCAAAGTATCTATCCCCTAAAAAAACAACTTTTATGTATTAATCCTGTTTTTCTCAAGAAAAAAAAAAATTAAAATAAATAATATTTTTAAAACATCCCCTTGAATAAATGTATGCTTACAATAAAATTCCTCTATTTCTTGTACTCTAACCTGCCTCTTTAGATTCTTTTTCTCTGATGCATATTGATGACCCTGGCATAATGCTGGATTCTGATCTTACTGACATTCATAAATCTCCTCTTTTTTTCTTCCTCTAGACCTCCTGCCTGGCAGCCGTAACCTGATACTCGTTTCACCTCCAGAACATTCCTTACAAACATCTCTTTTAGGATAACTCCTACTGCATTTCTTTTCCCATCCAGACCATGGTAAAACAACTTGAAACCTGCTCCTAAGCTTCTAGCCTTGCTACTTTTCCACCTGGACTCCTGGACACGCAGTATATGCAATTTCCTTCTTCGCATCATGTCAACCAACCCTCTAGCCTTCCCTGTCATAGTCCCTACTGGCAGACCTACACTCTTGGCTTTCCTTTTCTCTCTCTGCCTACGAACAATAGCCCAATTTCCAACGGCACCCTGTAGGTCAACAACACCAGTGGTGGTCGTTGTTAACCCGGGCCATGCCAGATCCAGTATGGAAGTCACGAATTTACATGTTTGATTTGGCATGTGTTTTACATCGGATGCCCTTCCTGACACTAGGGAGCCTGGTTGCTAATATCTTAATGATTAAGATTAAGATTAAGACTTAATCAGTCTGGCGAAGGCCACATGTTCGAATCCCACCCCACTGTGTGTGGCCCCGCCTATCCACCAAGGGCAACCTTGGTGCTGGTCCCAAGACTTTATAAAATGGGGGGGGTTGTGGCAGGAAGGGTATCTGGCATAAAAAACTCATGCCAAACCAACGTGCAAAACATGTTCCACTGTGGGGACCCCTGAAAGGACAAGCTGAAAGCCATTGAAGCCCTTTCTGACACAACCCTCTGCATTCATCCAGACTTGCGAGGGGGCACAAGAAGACACTAGATTGTGCCCCCCCTATGGTTGCATTGAATGTCAGCTACATAAAATAAACAAATAATGCCATATTGTTCCGCACATCTGCTTTGTCATGTACACTTGGGGAAAATGGCACAGCCACTATATCTACAAACTGGCAGTGAAAACAGAAGGCTGCTCACACACTGTCTCATGCTACACAGTAACCCAACTCAGGCTATTTCTACAACGCTGTTATTCTTATTTGCTGATACTAGTAAAATGGCTAATAGTTTCATTTTTATCAGCAGGGTATTGCAATACTGTTCCTTTTTAGTAGCCATATAACATGCAACACTAGTAATGTTGGAAAAATAACATCCATTCTTTATATATATATATATAACTAATCATCCTCTTCAGGGTTGCAGGGATTGAAGCCTATTCCAGCTGTCATTGGGCGAGAGGAAGGGTACACCCTGGACAGATCTGACAGAGAGACAACTATTAACACTCATGTTCACATCTATGGGCAAATAAGTCACCAATTAACCTAACATACATATCTCTGGACTTTGTAATGAAACCAGAGTAACCATGTTCTCCCCATGAAAGAACAGACTCTACACAAAAAGACCACAGCCCAGGTTTTGAACCAGGGACCTCCTACACCTTTTGCCCTACGACAGCTGGTACAAGCTTCCTCTAGCTACTTTTTGTAAATTTGCAGGTAAACTGTTTCTGTACAGTGGCAGCATTGTGGTAGAGGGGTCCTAACTGTGTGAAATTTGCAAGTTTACCCTGTTTTTGCAACGGGCTTTTTCAGGCTACTCCAGTTTCCACTCACAGTCTAAAGACATGCATGTTAGGTTAATTGGTGGCTCTAAATTGCCCATAGGTGAGAATGTGAGTGTGAAGGGTTGCCTGTGTATGCCTCTCTGACTGTGTTTACACTGACATTACTTAAATGCCTAAGTCGCTCATAGAAACCAGCTATCATGGGTAATTAGGAAACAGACTTTAAATGTACTTAAGAAACCTGGTTACTGGAAATCTGCATATTTACATTTTACATTTAGTCATTTTGCATATGCATGCAGCAGAGCGTCAGAGTGTCAGTTTCTTTTTGCTGTGTTTGTGTCAGTACCGAGTGACAGCTGTAAGGAGAGAGGAAAGTGGAGGGAGAAAGACAGCTGATACACTGCACACACTGTCAGTGGAAAGTGATTTATTTAGACTTCTTTGAGGCACTTTGTGCTAGTTTTACTTTCAGTTGGCAGAGTTTGATTTAAAAATTAGGCAGAATCACCCCATAATAATCTCTCCCCCAGCTTTTCACTCAACTGCTTGGATAATTTTGTTATGCATATGTACTGTTTAAACATCTGATTATGTTTATACATGGCAGGGAAATGGTCATTCTCTGTGAGAAATTATATCTGGGGAAATCAGCTTTCCCTAATCCCCTACCCTGATTCTGAAAACCAGCTTTCCCATTTAGATGACAATTAAGAAATCAGCTTCCTTGATGAAACTAACTGTAGCCTAGTTACTAAAGTGTATGTATACATGTTGTCTGTGTCCTCCCTGGGATAGACTAGTAATCTCTCCAGTGTGTACCCACTGAATGACACCTAGGACTGGCTCCAACATTCAACTGCGACAAAGTTAGCAAAGTTTTACTATAACTCTTTTTTTATCCCTGATGATGAAGGAATATTTGTACTAGTTGCATTAAATATTATCTTGATGAAAAAACTTTTGTTTAGGTTCTTTTTGATCTTTTTGATATGTCAAAGTAAGGGGGATGTGAGTGTGAATGGTCATCTGTCTATGTATGTCTCTCTGTGGGAGTCTGACAACCTTTCCAGGGTTGACCCCACCTCTCAACCCTTCCTCTATGACCCTAAACAGGATGAGCAGTTATAGATAATGGATAGATGGATGGAGGAAAGTACAGGGGCACAAAAATTTGAATTCAACCGTACAAACTTATATGTTGTTTAAATTACCAAGGTTTATATACTATCAAGAAAAGCTGAAATTCTAAACTTCCATCTCACCAATATCATATATTATCTGTGTACAGCAAAAACAAATGAATGCCTGGCCATTCCAACACTTTTGGAGGGGGCTGGAACTGGACGGGTAGGTTCCCGTTTTTAAATACTTAAATATTTTATACGGGACAAAACACTTCTACCACACATTTTATGCATAATACTGCTGTAAATTATCAGTGTTTACCCCTCTTGTTAAATCTCCAGAAATCTAAACTAAAGCCAGTAATAGTGAGATCACTAGTAACAGACACAGATGTATTTTTCCTTATATGTGTGGTTTCATTGCAGTTGAGCTTCTGTTTGTTTCCTTTACTATTTGCAGGATTTATTATATATTTATATTATTTAAAGAAAGCCTGTGAGATATAAAAACAATAGCGCCAAAGTTAGTAATGACCAGAAAACTCCACCTTGTCATTGAAGTATTTTGTTGGATTATTAAATTCTATGCTCTAGATTTTTAATAAAGTATACATTATAAAGAAATGCATGTGAACTCTTTGGAATAACCTTGTTTTTGTTTTGTTTTTTCATTAACGTGCAGTACAGTCAAATACAATGTGCTTTTAACATACATTTATAATCCCTTATTTCTTTATTGAACACACCCATTGACACAGTGCTTGTGAAAACACTGAGGGAACCCTTGAATTTAAAAGCTAGTTATATCTTGCTTGGCAGTAGTATCCTCAAATAGGCTGTTCCTTTAGGAGTGGATTAGATCTGCACAATGTTCAATAGACATTTTGGAAGATTATTCTTAACAGAACTGCTTCAGCTCAAACATATCCTTTAAATGGTTGGCTGTCCAGGCCCAGACAGGTCCAGGCCCCAGATCATGGTATTCATCACTTCTTCTTTTCCTTTCAGCTGTTCCCTTTCAGGGGTCGGCACAGCAAATCATGTGCCTCCATTATAACAGTAATTGTTTAATAGGTGTGTAAGTAAAAGATCAGAACTGTTTCATTATTATCACATTGTGTCTATCTATACCTGTTGCTTAGATAAACATAAGATCACATTTTATGATCAACAAATACAGAAAACTGGGTCGTTATAAAGGAGTGATATACATTTCTTGCCACTATATATAACAATAGTTAATAGGGATTTGTGTCTGCTGCAGACAGTATGGAGAGTATGCAGAGGTCAGAGCTTGGTTACTCTTTAACCTCACAGCTTTGCAGCCTTCAGAAGGACCAGTCGAGCACAAAGCACTAACACCCAAACAAACCTGTTAAATTGTCCTTGCCTGTCACTAATTCACACACAGTCGCACTCTGTACACACATGGCACAGGGGGTAGAGCGGTCATCCAACAATCCCACAGTTGTTGGTTCAATCACATGTTGAAGTGTGCTTGAGCAAGACACTGAACTCCAACTTAGTTGCCCCCAGTGAGTGTTGGCCAATTGCATAGCAGCTCCCCCATCAGCATGTGAGTGTGTTTAATTGTGAGTGGGAATAAATGAATGAGAAGTAGTGTAAAGTGCTTTTTGTACCAATGGAGACCATTCACACACACATGCACACAACAATGAAAATGTTAGGTTACAATGAAGGATCATAACTACTCTACACTATTTTAGCCAATACAGTGCTCAGTATTTGTGCACTTACTGTACACATGACATTTACATTAAAGTGCACAGAAACATGTTAACTAATTTAGAAAATTAAAAAAGGTACACATGATTAAAATCTCTCTGTAATTGTCTTCCTCAATATTACATATCATAAAAGTAATTTTATGAGGCATTGTTTAATCCACCACACATTATATAACGTTCTACAGACTTGTATATGGCAGTTATATTAAAATTGAAGTGGCCTTTTGCTTCTAATACGTTACTCTTCGCTACAGTCTGCCACAGATCAGTGGCTTTTGGCTTGTGCCTTTCGGGGTGGCATGAGTTTTTACGCGCGGTGCCCTTCTTCCCGCAACCTTCCCACCCGGGTGACGATCTTCTGCATCCTAACCCAATAGTCTACCCATTAAACCAATCATGTCAATGTACTAATTCAGTGTATTAAAAAAAAATCATCCAATAACAATACTGATATTGTTATGTATTAATAATTTTAATATACTATTGCCTAAATAAAAACCTGCTTCATAAGAAGGTGTTTTTCAATGAGTGCTCAAATGTATTTTATTGATGGATTTTTAATTCTTAAGTCTTTTTAACTGATTATGATTTTCACGTTTGTGCTGCTGAAACTAATCATTACTCTTCAACCTTTAGATTTTATTTCACCAGCAGTGACAATGTTCGCAATTTTGTCCTATAACATTAACTTTTATGAATAGCTGTAGTAGAATTAGGTACCTATTAAAGAATTAACTATCTAAGAAATTGTCTTTTATCCCTGTGTTTCCTGTATATTCCTTTTTTTAGTGTCAGAGTTGACATGTAGCTTCTAAACCCCGTGTCCTACCTTCTGAATTCTACCGTCCACGTCCAGATAAATGACCCGGTAGGAGGACGAAGCAGAGCCCATGGTCCTCTCTCCGGCGTCGGTGTGTCGTTGTGATGTTCCTTCTGGCTTCGTGGCTTCGGTAGAACACTGTCCAGTTAAACAGAGATGATGGAAAGTCTGTCAGAGAACCGACAGGATCCCATCGACCAGTCAGTCTGCCTGTCACTACGATACTAACGCCGTTGGTCGCTGTTTCCCGGTGTCCTGCGCTCTCGCTGATTCTCAGAAAGCCTGGCCACGCGCGTCCCCGCCTCCTTCAGTCACTCCAGACCTCTGAGGTCCACGCGCTCACCTACAGGCTACGCTCTCTGTAACAGAGATTCAGGTAAGAGACTCCAAAACTACTTATTGTTCGTTTAGTGTGTGAGGGATTAACCAGTGTGATGCCTTCCTATCCAGCAATAACAGATTATAATAACAACTAATATACAGGAATGATGTGTGAGTTTTCAGTGGCTTGGTTGCAGACCAAGAATTAGTCACTCTGATTTATTTGATGCTCATTTGTTCGTTCTGAAGATGAACAGTAACTGTTGTACTATTATATGAGTATTATCTGGTAGGTTGATACACGGGCCGCCTACCGCGGGATGACGCTTAGCAAACCTTGGCACTGCATTATATAACTTGCAAACTATATAACTGTGCAAACATAACATTCTGTTGAGGTAATCTGTGTAATTTTGGTGGAGTTGGATGATGTATAAACAGCTACACACAACTATGAGTTCTGCTAAAGCTGGGACAACTGAGCAAATATTACAAATATCTCAAATATGTCTGTTTAGTCAATCACTGAATGTATATATTCATGTAATGTGATTTATAGTCTTCAGTTTTTCGGGGTGTAACAAGTATCAGTTAATATTAGTTAACCACTGAACAAGTTTATAGTACAGCTTGTTTTATTGACTTTAAGCGGAAAGAAAAACCAAAAGCACTGTTAGGTAATTTATGAGCAGAACGACAAATTAAAAGCACATATTTTCTTTCATTCATGTACTGTTCTGGAATGCTGGATAATTTTACCTCGTTTAACCTCAAACAGTTGGTTAATCAAACCATAAAAATAGTTTGGAAGGTAAACCATCTCTTAGATCAACCTGCTTACAATGGGCCAGGAGTGGGATTTTATATTGCATTTATATTGCTTATACAATTTTTAAACATTGTTAAATTTAACTTTGAAAAGTAAGTAGTATCTACAGCAATTTAATAGATGTTTCTTAAAGGTACAGTACTGTAGTAACATTTCCTTCTTATATGTAGTGAAGTTGAAGTATGACGCAAGTGCAAGTAGCCTATTTCTAAATCTTTACTTTAGTACAGTACTTGACTAAATGTGCTTTCTGTTGCTGTCAGTCAGCTGTAGCAGTAGTTAGATGTGAAAAGCTATTAAGTTTCACTGCATTACAAACTAGAATATGCTGAGCAGAAAATAACTTAAAATGTTGTTTAACGCTGTCTATAAATGATATGTTTGAACAGTTGATTGGACAGTGCTTATTCTTCATTTGGCAGTGATTTTAAAATCTGTGGGCTAGATAATATACAGCATACTACCCTATGTATTGTATAATACTATGTATTGTTATGTAATTTAGGTGACTTGATTATTAATAAATACATTCATAAATCGTTACTGTCATGGCAAAAATGACAGTATCTGGTCTTAGACACCTCAAGTGTAATTAGTAAAGAAGCTTCAACATCCAGGACGTCTTTTAGGGTTTTATTATCTTGCAAGAGAGAAGTACATCAACAGAGTTTCAATTCTCCATTCTATGCAGTTCTAAACTTCATACATTCACAAATTTGTTTTATATCTTTCTGTTGATGGGCAGACCATCCTCCACCCTCAGGACACTGCCCCCGGCCCTTTCTCCTTTTATGGAAACCATTTCCCTTTCCAGCACTTTGATAAGCACCTGTGAGCATGAAGTGACTCTGGGTCACTACAGTGTGGGATGATCTGCTGTTAGACAATAACTGACCTTGGAGCAGTTCTGCAAACACTTTGAGACAAAACATGTATATGAGACAAAGACATTTCAAAAGTACAGTGAGTACAAGTTGCCATTATAACTAGGCAAAATGCTAAGATGTCATATTGTACTTTGACAAGATTTTGAACCCCAGGACGCCCTTGATGTGTAAATAATTTTGGACGAACCCATCGGGCAAATGACTAAATGTAAATGTTTCCATGCAAACCTCATAATTTAAAAAAGTTCTGTGTTTGTAGGACCAACATTAGGTGTCCTGGGTGATGCAGTATCAAAGCTGTAGATAGGCTTACACAATTCAAACTAACTGTTAACACCTGTTACAATGTTACAAGGATCACAGCATTCAGGAATAATTAGGGGTGTTCACTAATTTCAGTTTCACGAGAATAACACAGGGTCCTAGTCTCCCATCTCATTTGCTATCTTGATGTTGTGGTGTGGTCTGAAAATCAGTGACATTGTCATGTCTTAATACAAGGGTTGGAATCAACAGTTTTTTTTCCTCCTTCATGCAGCTAAGTTAGTAATTTCCGTAATAAAGTGGGTTACTAGGGGCAACTGGAAGGTAGAACGGTTGTCTACCAATCTCGCAGTTGTTGGTTCAATCCCCAGTTCCTCCGGTCACATGTTGAAGTGTCCTTGAGCAAGACACTGAACCCCAACTTAGTTGCTCCCAGTGAGCGTTGGCCATCGGTGTGCGAGTGTGAATGGGTGAATAAGAAGCAGTGTAAAGCATTTTGAGTGCCAATAGGTAAAAAAGTGCTATATAAGTGCAGAACATTTACCATAATTTTGTTGAAACCAAAGTGAATGCTTTGGAAGACATTTTGTTGTTTGATTTAAAACTATGCAAAGAAATTAATTTGAAAGACAATTTAATCTGAATGTCTATTTGTCAGTTAATGTAACCAGCTACACTACCAGTCACTCACTAACAGTTATTAATGGATGATAAGTTGCTTAGCCAATGACTGTGTCACTGCCTGCAATTCGCCTTGGACAGATGCAGGTGAGGTTGAATATGTCCATAGTGACATACGTTCTGCATATCTGTTTTCTCCCACTGACACTCCGGCCAGAATGGGAGTATCACTTCATCAGTGGGAACGCTGTTTGCCAGTGTGCAATCAATTTTATTAATGTTAGCGTTATGATTTATGGAAGAAACTTTAACAAATAACAACATAAAATGCAATTGTTTTACTGCCTTTAGAAAATAAAATGTTTGTTTGATAATACCAACATTTAATGGAGCTGCAATACCATTTCAAAGAGAGTTGTCATGAGAGTAATAATTTTCAGGATTATTTTTATTTTTTTTTGTCCTTTCGACTTATCCCGTGAGTTCAGGGTCGCCACAGTGGATCACTGTCCGCATATTGATTTGGCACAGTTTTTTCGGATGCCCCTCCTGACGCAACCCTCCCCAATTTCTACAGAGCTTGGACCGGCACTGCACAGCTGGGGATAGGATTGGGCTGTTGGGGGTTCAGTGTCTTGCCCAGACACACCACTAAGCAAGCTGCTCGTGGCTGTGGACTGTCCCTTTAAACCTTTGAATTTTATTCATTTATTAAATATGTGCTTTATGATTAAACCTTGATTAAAGACTTACTAACATTTGTAACTGAGGACTTACCGAGTTAATGTCTTTAATAATGACTCATTCTAATGTTTGCCAAAGCTGAGATGAGGTCAAGACAAGTCTAGTCTTTAAAAGTTGTATTAGAACACTCCTGCAAAATTCAAGCATGTGTGATTTATTATCTTCCTGTGTCACTGAGTGGGGTTGTGTCTGACACCTGCTACCTCCATCTTTGAAAACCACTCCATGGCATGAACTAGACCAAGTCTCCAATAATACATTGCAAAAAGAGCTGTCAAAAACATGACCCAAAACAAATGCTTTATTTTTTCCCCACAATGCTTAGGGTGTAAACAACCACAAACCAAAATCATTTGCAAGGAAGGAAACATTTTAATCTTTTTTCCATTCTTTCTACAAAATCAATTCTGTGAACAAACAACAAGGCACACAAAGTTTCAAGTACAGTACTAAGCCTACCACAGACACTAAATATACACTCGTAGTCTAAGGAAGGCAGAATTGTCTCAAAATTGCACTGCAAAATGTATCCACATGACAAAGTCATCTAATTTACATTCATATCATGGCATAATATATATTATTAATATATTTTTTTTTTAAAAGTACAAACCACCATTAAAACTAACAGAATAAGTTAATGTATTCTAAATAATGAACTTTTAATCATATACGATACTAAATTATCTCACAATCTCTTTGGTTCAGTAAGGCAAAGGTGATGATGAAAGAGCTGTAGTGGTCTTCGTATGTGCCCTTTTGACACAAACACACAGTATTTAAAGTTGGTCCTGAACACCTCATATAAGCACACATTTGACTACAGAGTAATGTTTGAGTGGACATTAATTGACTTTTTTGTTGCTCAATTACATTTTAAAACCACTGGCTCAGCAGGCTAGTAGCATTTCCGTAAAGGTCAAAGGGTGAGTTCATCAACAAACAGACTATAGTCCCTGATCCATCCAGTGGTATCTATCCATGTAGACAGACTCCTGCCTCAACCCAGAAGAACCAGAAATATCTTTCTGCTACTCAAAGCAGTAAATTATTACACAAAACAAAACAAAAAACATATTTATTGAAATAGGAAATATTTTGCTGTTGGATTTCTGAATGTCTAAGGCAGATCTTTGATCATTTGGGACTTATATTTGAAAGGGGCCACAAAAGATTTATTTTCATGTTGGCCAGACACCCTTTATGAGTCTGACCAAATCTGGCAAGCACTTCCAATTTGTTCAGATACCCCACTGAATAATGTCAGGATCTAATGGATCACGAGTCCACAAGGATTCAATGTTGGATTCATCAAGCTTACATCCAACTAACACACACACACACTTCATACAGACCTGTAAATTATTGTCACTCCAAGCTTTGGTATTTTGGATTTAGGTATACAATTAAATATGGTCCCCTAGATCAGAGGCAGTATAAACATGACTGGCACAGATGTTGCTCAGGGCTTTAGGAGTTTACATTACTGTGGGATCCATGCGAACAGTAATGGAAGGTGCTATTTCAAAGATGGTTACCTAAATAAATAACTGTTGTTTATAGTTTATAAAAGTCACCAGGTCAGGTTAGTTATACAGTATATCTTTCATTCTTTTGAGAAGTCTGAGGTGGTGTGTTCAAGACCAAACTGGCTGACAGGAATCAGGAAAAAGCAAGACAAATGTATTGAGTAAGTAAAGTGAAGTATGTACAGAGGCATCCTGCTGCTGTTCTGTATGCTTCATAAGGACGTAATCTTTAGCTTTTCTTCTGGGATAAGTCCTTCTTCTTCTTGTTTACAGGGAACAGCTATAGCTGGCACAGCTACACGTGCTTAATGTTCGGGACAATTCAGTTGTCAGAGACACAGTCCATTTCTGGCTTAAGTGGTTTAATTCAGTGTGTGTGTGTGTGTGTGTGTGTGAGAGAGAGATCAAAGTGCTCAATGCTCCTTCAACCTGTGAAGCAGAGACAAACATTAACACCATGATAAGTAGATATATTGTATCTCATTAATATTTATAATTAAGAGCAATTAGGTCTATGAAAACAGAACTCACTGTCCATTGATACATTGAAATATTATTTATTAGAATAATAAACTAAACATTCTGTGTCCTGGCTTCAAAGCAGGGTGTCAGTCATCTATTTTAGTGAATTATGTTATTGTGAACAGTAGTCTGTTGCTTGATAATACTTATATGTGACAAACAGAGTGTCAAAGAACAGAAGGAGGAAAAGCAGGACTTACTCTATGGCTGAGGTGGGACGGGATTTAGTTGAGGCCAGTTCCTTTGTCACAAGTCGCAGCAAAAACTGCACATAGAATACACAAAGTCAATATTACAGTAGTTTATATAGCTTTTATTTTTCACAATTCAAAGTATTTTATCATGCAATCAGCTATAAAATCAAAGAAATCAGCTAAAAGGAGTTAAAATGTTGTAGATCATTTTCATTGGGCGACTGTGGCGCAGGAAGGTAGAGCGGTCACATGACAAAGTGTCCTTGAGCAAGACACCGAACCCCAACTTAGTTGCTCCTGAACCCCAACTTAGTTGCTCCTGGTGAGTGTTGACCAGCTGCATAGCAGCTCCCCCATCGGTGTGTGAGTGTGTGTGTGTGTGAATGAGTAAATAAGAAGCAGTGTAAAGTGCTTTGAGTGCCAATAGGTAGAAAAGTGCTATATAAGTGCAGAACATTTACCATTTAAACCATTGTTAATATAAGAACATAGCCTGGTGTAGCTTATTGAAAATCACTTACAAATACTTTTATTACTGGTAATATTTCTTTTGGTTTTCAAATGGAGCTGTTAGTAATACAATTTTTTAAGC
Organism: Channa maculata; assembly: GCA_020496755.1. Lineage (NCBI taxonomy): Eukaryota > Metazoa > Chordata > Actinopteri > Anabantiformes > Channidae > Channa > Channa maculata. The sequence continues at coordinate 544,983 of CM035609.1, forward strand.
TCCAAAGGTCTCAGTACTTATTTCATAGCAGGGCACTGCAACGTGTGTTTATTAATTTCTTGTCACCTGTTAAACACGTAAAGGCATTTAGACAGAATGAATGTAAAGAAAACTGTGAAAATTGTGTTTTACATTAAGAAAGTAACACAGCATAGTGTGTGCTTCTGTCTGTTAAAAGCTAACACAGGGACAGTGCACAGTGCATGTTATCCATGTTTTTGGAAACATTAAATACTATTTTGCTTTTTGTTTTTAAATACACACCTGAGTCGCTGAATAATCAGCTCCAGCCCTACTTATAAATACTCACCAGCAAAGCAAGGAAGTCAGCAGTCATCAGCATGTAGAAGACCTGATCCCAGCCACCTGCAGACAACAGTCCAGCCAGCAGGGGGCCCAGTGCTGCACCTGACAGCAGAAACAAAACCAGTATTTGAATATGCTCATTATCCTTACAGTGAGCAGGAAAAAAAATCACTAGGGAACTCAGGTCCTCAGGTTTAATTCTAAGTGAATATAACAGTTTATGCAAATCCCAAAACCGATCTAAGAATACACAGAAATGCTGAGATGGACAACCCAGCTCCATAACAGACTCTGGTAGCCCAAGGGATTTGCATCGGCAAATCGTGACCAACTACAGAAGCACATCGAGTGGCTTTGGGCTCTGCCCTCCACTTATTACTACTGCTGACTGCACCTCCTATCTTTCTGTGCCTAGATTCACCAATTGACCAAACATGCATGTCTTTGGACTGTGTGAGGAAACCAGAGTGCCTGGAGGAAACCTGAGGAAGCACGAGGCACCTGCCAATCCTGCCAGTTATGAAAGATAATGTTTAACTGTGCTATTTTCTTTAATGTTTAAAAAAAATAACTTGAGTTATAATAAAAATACGTTTTAAATTGAAAAGTGATTAATGCTGTAGTGAGTGCTTAATTTAAAATTTATGAGGCCAAACTGGAACTTACCAATATAATGCCATCAATATAATTTCTTTCCTTATTTGTAGACTTTGGTTTAACAGCACAAAATCGTATTGTCAGACCTAATATGCCAATAGGTAGAAAAGCGCTATATAAGTGGAGAACAATTACCATAACTCTAGGCATGCATCAGGGCTTAAACTGGGCCAGAGGACCAGCCAGAGCTCTGATCGCTCCTCTTGAGAATAACAGAAACCATGATAGTAATGTTTTGAATATCACAACTTCCAGTTTGGCAGGGAACAATCAATCAATCAATCAATCAATCAATCAATCAATCAATAAAATACAGCTCCTTGTCTGTACCCATCAAACAGCCACAGGATTATGTGTCACCACATACCTGCCATATTAAGAGGGGAAACAGGCATTTACACACACAACACTGCTAACTGTATTATTTAAATTTCAATATTAAAAGGTTGATAGTGCTTAATAACACCTGGTTTTCTGAAAGGTTGGCTTGTGCAAACAGATTCAGTGTGTTCAGGCTGAGTTAATCAAATCTGCAGCTTTTTTTGCCCCCTGACAGAAGTCCAAATATAATTTCTTTATATCTTTGTATTTTCTATTAGGAATGTTGAGAAATTAATTTAGACCAATATCCTATAGTTTCTGCATGCAAAGGGCGTGATAATTTTCTAAATCCAACAGGAAGGCTGGTCAGCATTAAGAGAGGGTTAAATGCCACCAAATGCTGGGGACTTTAAAGAAAACCTGCTCTAGATTGTATGAGACCTGAAACTGAAACTGATTAACCTTCTAGCATGATAATGAATTGATAAACAATCTAAAAACAGGTTTCAATCATTGTCAACATGGGTTGTTGAATATAGTGTTATGCGCATAATAGCCAAATGTATCTATTTCACAAAAGAGAAAGTGATGTTTGTACTGCAGTGAAGCTCAGTTTTATATTACAGCAGTGCCAAGACTACGGATTTAGCCACATCATGTAAAATATTTCTAACAGTATTAAAACACGATCACTATATGAACATTGGACTGCGCTGTTCAGCGGCAGCTAATCAAAATTTCTGAAAAAAACAAAAAAACAACAACACATCTTATTGTCCAACCGGAAAATTATTTATCAATCATAGGTCAGGTGACATGACTCTCCTCAGATTGCACATCAAATGACAATCAATCATGCAGGAAGATATCATGGTTCTAAATTATTTGAGGAGTCTTTCAATGGAATTTGTTAATAGTAATAATTTTGACTGATACGTACCTTTCATTTATTTGGTAATTTCATTAGTTTGAGGCATATATGGTAATTTGGTGTTTTTATAACTGCAATAATTTGCTGTGGTAGTTAATGTGGTTTGTTGCAAATTCCTTTCAGTGCAGTGTCCTACATGTGTGTTGATCAATGGTACTGACCTACAGATCCTGTGCCATCGATGATGGCAGTGACAGTAGACAGTGCTTTGGCATTGCCTTTTAGGCTCTTGTGGGTGCCCTAGGTTTAAAGGTAAAAAGAAAAACGTCATCAGATAAGTAAGGGGGATTGTTCAATAAAAAACACAGGTAAAATTGAATTAGATTTGAGAAAAACATTCTTACCAAATCTGCAGACACTGCAGTTGTGATGAGGGAATATGGTCCATTGACCAGGCCTCCACATACTAGCAGCATACCTGGGAAATACACATTGTTTCAGCGATGGAGTTTCTACAGCTACACAAATCCACTACACAGTGTTTTTCAAAAGCTGAAAATATATGCATACAGACTTTTCTGTTGACTGTAACGTAAAGCAGTCATGCTTCCCTAATAACAGCATGTTAATGATAATTATACACCAGTGCTGCCGTCATTGCTCTGCAGCTACACCTCAACTTCTGCTGCATCACGCTGTGTCAGATAAGGACATTCAGAGCATCCCATCAGCACACTGTGATGATAATGAGCAGCAGCTGCGACCATCAGGAGCTCAGTCAATGAATGAATGGATGATGAATATACAACAGTCAAGCCACAGTATCTGCATTCAGTAAGCCATAGATTATTTTTGATGGTTCTAATCAATCAATTATTGCTGATATGCTCCTCTAAAAAATGTTGATCTTGCAGATACTATGCAGCTGGACAAGTAGAAGGACAGCCTGCTAAACTGTTAGTATATCTCTTTTTACTAACTACAACTATGTCTACAGCACTCACTCTCAAGGTTTGATCCATCTAAAAGCAGCTCTCCAGAGGAGACAGGTCAGATCTGCATTACATCAGTCTTTACAGACACACATTAAACAACCATCAGCCATAACACCCACACCCCATTTTTAAAGTTGTGGTGATAGGGGTTTAGCATGAGCACCTTTTCATGAAGCTGAAATAACAGTCAATCCTAACCCACATTAAATGTTTCTCATGCTGATCAGTGTATAAATATTAACCTTTTTTTTCTTTTTACTATTTCAACAAAAGGGGACTTTTGTACTACTCACACTGACACTTTGGCCCACAGGGTAAATGCAGCATTAGACATGGAGAGCAATTATTGTGGTGCATGACAACAGTCACCATAGCTACAGTCTTCACCTGCGTGACTGAAGCAGCTGTCTGATGTGTCAGCTACTTTACACAGACACCATAAACACACCAATCAGCAACAACAACTGTTGGTGTTAATATAAAAGTGCTTTTATAAGAATATTATGAACTAATACATGCTGATCATTATGGGCTAACCAGCTCTCAGCACATAAAGTGGTTAAAATCAGCTCCAGGTATTATCAGGTATTTTCTTTAAATAGTTACTGTACATATTTTTCCATAATTACTAGAATCAATTTAGTTTAAAATCCATTGTGTGAGTGAAGTACTCTTACTCCAAGTAAAATGTAGATAATCTGCTTAGTACTTTCTCAAGATTTAAACCTGGTACTTGTAGTGGAAACTTTGTTAGGTCAATACTTGCACTTTTAATTAAGTATTGAGTTTGTGTACTTCTACCAATCTTAGCATACAGTGTATCACATTTTGCTGCATATGGGGCTGTGTTGCCTTTGACTGCTCACCGTTTTCATGCTGACCCTTGTCCTCCATGACATTATTAAGACAACCACAGTTAATGTTGTGGCTGATTGGAGTACAACACACTGGCCACTTTATTAGGTACATATGTACAATCTAATGCAATCCAATACAGCAGCTCTGCAATGGAGTGCTACTTTTCCCATGTTATATTTTCTCAGTTTTAAAGTAAAACTGTCAGAAAGGTAATAATTCTACTCTGTTTATTATTGAGGTCATAGTGGGTGGTAGAGTTGTACTGGAGTAGATTATTTAAGTGAATAAGAGAGCCAAAACTTCAGAACTGCCTCTTCTTATAATTCTTCATGACTTGTTCTCTTTGAGACATATAAATGACTATAATGTGGACATCAAGTATAAATTATAATCTTTTAGTTTTTTTAGCCACTGTTCTGAGACTTGCTTTGGAGTTTCGCTTTTGAGAGTGTACGATGCAATATGTGAGAATTGGGGTCAGAAGGAAACAGGAAAAACACCTAGCACCATTTCCCCTATATGTATTAAACAGTGGTGTACCCCTACTGAAATTTCACATGGTTCTTAAATATTCATAATGAAACAGTAGCCATAAGTTTCTACACTGCGGGTCATTTTATGTAGAGCTGTTTCAGTTTGTCACACTGTTGTTGCTTTATAGTTGAAGTTAGTTTCAAAGTGAGTCCACAGCTCCTAACCTGTATCCACACTGCATGTTGGAGTGCAGCTTCATGAACTTTTATATTTTTATATTTTATGTAAGTTTTATATTTAAGAGAGTGAACAAAGGGAGAAGAATACAGAAATGGAGGTTAAGTCAGGCTTATCCAGTCCTCTGGTGGACTCTGAGGGCATTGCAGTTGATCCCTGGCCAAGTATTCAAAAATGCAGTTTAACTGTGGGAAACACAATATTTGTATTTTACATTTTTAAAGTACATTTCCATCTAATGATTATTGTTTGTGAACAATCAAATGTATGCAAATATAAAATATTTTGAAAAGCCAAAGTGACAGGATTAAAGTAGTGCCCATCCAGTATATGCTCAGTAATGTCTGCACCAATAGAAGAACATTTCTCCCATTACTTTATTTTAAGTTATAGTATTTTTGAAATTATTCAAACAATTTTTTACCTTAAAGAAAAGTCAGGAAAATATTATGAATAATAGCAAGTCCTCATATCTGAGAAGGTGGAAAGAAATAATAAATAACAATTCCTTTTCAGTATTATTAATTATTAGAATTATTAAAATTCCCAGCTTTATACTTTTTGTGAAATCACTGCTGTGCACTGTATTAGACACTTTTAGAGACAACCATCTGTGTATGTTCTGTGTAATTTCTGTATGTCGATCAAATGCTGTACACGTTTCTTTTCTCTACAGGAATGATTGAGTCTGTTTCTGTGCTGTAACACAGCCACCTGCTGGTCTGACTGAGGACCAATGTTTCAGTTGGGAGCTGACACAATATGTCTGCATGTTACTTAGTTATGACTGAGCTACTGTATTTTGCATAGTTATAACTATGTAACATGTATATCCTTCAGTAACTTAATACCTATATATAATAAGAGAAGAAAAGCCTTAGTTGGCTCTTTAGGAGATCCTGAGAAGCTGCGAACAGAAAATGGTAGTTTTTATCATGAACAATTCTAAGGGGTGAGATTTGGCTCTTACCAATGGTTGGCCCCAGACCAAACTGACTGATCATGGAGAAGCCATACAGCTGCAAGACAAAGACAAAGCATGCAATTCCAAACAATTAATCTGACTTTGTTGAATATGCACTGGTTTCAGGTAACTACACTAAAGGTTGTTATAGTTTTAGATGTTTTCTGGGTGGTTGTAACAGTGTCATGGGGACTTACTGTAGGAGCAGCCAGCAGCAACATGACTCCACAGGTGGTGGCTCTCTTTCCCAGTTTATCCGAGATCACTCCTGCCAAGATCCCCCCTGAGTAGCCACACAAAAATTCACATATACACAGAAATATACATGGAAGACAGCAATGAGATAGGAAAATACAGCAGCATAGGTCAACAGCTCTTGGCTTATCCCTTCAGGGTCGCCACAGCATAATGTGTTCCACACGTTTCTTTTACGCTGGATTCCCTTCAAGCCACAACCCTCCTATTTGAACAGAGCTCGGGACCGGCACCAGGCCTACGGCTAGTGGGGTGGGATTCGAACTTGTGGTGTTCTGCATCTCAACTCATTGATCTAAACCAGAACTTTTTCAAACCTGCCAAGTGTGTAAATCTGAAACTGCCAACGCAATGTTGTAGTGTGGACAGGGAGTTCTGACAGACATGTTCTTATATAGGTACAGTAACAGGTGCTAGTGCTGCATTTTACTCTTGAAATCAGTCAGATTTCTTTGTCTGAGCAAACAAAGTTTAATTTGCCTGTTGCTGGAAAGTTTCTCTGCTTGTTCTGTGACAAATGAAGAACTTTTCTGCTTGATATGACCAAAGCATAAGGTGAAACCATAAATTCTATAAAGTCATTTTTGCTTGTTTTCTGGTGTCTGCTTGGTTGGCAGTGCTTTACACAAGCTCAGTAGGAAGATAATCTCCTGTCTATTGAGTTGTAATATGGACAGAAGTAAATGCAAAAACAATATAAACCACCTGGAACATTTTAGAATTGTTGCCCTGTTTAATGGATATGTAATATTAGAAAGACATGTCCACGCATCTCTCTAGCTCAGGACAAGACCAAATGTGAACATACCCACAATTCCTCCCACATCAAACAGGGTTGAGAGATCTCCAGCCTTCTTAGCATCCAGGTGAGCTAAGGTACAAATACAAAAAAATGTGTACCTCGATTAATCTTTTAATTAATCAATTCAAATTTCTTTCTTCCTGAGTCACGTGGAGTCAAGTGGTGTCAGACAAAAGAGACATGTAAAACCATTTTATATATGAGGGTATCTCAAAGATTCCAGAGATACTGTGCCACAAATCACAGTGATTTTTGGGAAATATGTAGAACACAATGCACGTGACAACTGGAATAATTGGACCTAAAGTAATAGTGTAGCTATAAAAAACAATGTGATCCTCTCCGTGTACATTAAAATAGATTATGTGTTTCTACAAAAAAAAGAATGGGATTGTGGAAAAATTAAATATTCTGTGAACTATGTATTGCACTGTAGAGTTACAATGTTATAGACGATAAAACACATTTTCCTGTGCCGTGCCAACTTTTACATGGACATCTTTATCAATCGTGATATAGTGTCATTGTAGTATTGACACAGGGACATACAGAAAATGACAATATATTGTTGCACTAATCATGATTTTGTTTAGGTTTATTGCTGAGAAATTTGTAGAGAAATGAATCAAAATTAAGGACAATAATGGTTGGAGTTGTATTTAGTTCGCACCTGCTTTAGTGATGTAGAGCGGCAGCCAGAAGAGGAAGGTGTAGCTGACTAGCTTTGCAAACAGTAGGCACAGAGAGAATTCAACCACACCCTGCAAGACAAACATCTTATACATCATTGCAGAATTCTTAACAGTAACTAAATGATACCTGCATGCACTACCACCCTCTTACAACACTTAGGTGTTCTAATGAAACCATAAAGACTGATTTTAAATCAGTCACAATAGGGGCTGAGTATCACTGTATTTTCATTCTTCTTTTTCTCAACTCTGAGGGGTTGTTTGCAAATCTGCTCTGCTGTACGTCAGACTTTTTTAAGCAAATGTTTTTTCCAGCTATGCCAGCATGTTCCATGATCTCAGCAAATCATCTGTTCGGCACATAAGTTCCTTAGTTTTTTGAAGAAGTTGTCACAGTATTGAAAGCATAACTGAAGTCCACAATACTGTTGTCCCTGAAATAATCCGACATAATATGACTGATATTAGCATTTAAAGGAATGTATCAGTGATGTCCACAGATAAAATCACATGCACTGACTGTACTGCTTAAAAGTTGTACCCTGCTAAGCAGAAAGATGAGTTGTTTGATGATAGATTTGTGTTTTTGTGTGTTTACTGGATGTATAACTCACTGGTATCCGTAGGGCTCCCATAAAGCTTATTGCAGACGGCTCAGATTCGCTCTTTACCACCACAAATGGTTGAGCAGGGACACACACACTGTCCTGGGGCAACAACAGCTCTGTGTCATAGCTCTTAAAAACAGATGAAGAGAAAAAAAAATAAGCATAAGTGATCAGGGATTGGAGGAATTACAAACTGTCTCATGTACCCAGGTCACCTAAGAAGAGAAGTCAGGAGCCATTCATTCACAGTACTGCTGGATGTTTTTGTGCTTCAGCTTAAGTTTACATCATAATAAAATCATGACTAATGGTGAAAATAAAAGACACAAAAGAGAAGCTGGTCTGAAGAGAAATTGCCAACATCCATTTGTCCTAAATAGTACTTATAATTTCAGCATGTATCTAGGATTATTCTAACCCATTTGGTGTAATAGATAAGCAGGGTTTTCCATATAGACCAATACTGTAGATAAAACTGTACAGCTGGTTATGTTTTGAAAGAACTCCATATCATAAACCCAATGCTACTATCAGTCCAAAAGGGTTTCACAATCCCTGAGGCTGAATCCAACTGTCCACAGCTCTTAGAACCTGTCAAATCCACAGCTCATCAAATCTGCAAAGGGACAGAAGTGTTTGTTGTGTGAAGTTCAATCAAGAATCTGTCACATGTCCAAAGAGGGTAGAGATTTGGATTCGGCCTAAGAATAACTTTTAAGCGTTCACCCAGAATCCTGTTAAATCTAACAGTAAAATCCAACAGTTCTGAGTGAGGCTGAAACCAGGAAAGACCTGGAAGCAGTGAAGGAACTGACCTTCCTGTTCTGAACACTGTCCTCATGATAGTTGTATGCCTGAATGGATTACAATAACGTGTTAAACTAAAACTCAATAATTAGCACAAAAAATAAAATATCCATCCTCTGAAACAGTCATTATTTATTGTCATCCCTTCATCAAGTACTTCTTCTTTTCCTTTTGTCTGTTCCCTTTCAGGAGTCGCCACAGCGAATCATGTGTCTCCATCTAACTCTGTCCTCTGCATCCTCTTCTCTCACACCAACTTACTTCATGTCTTCTCTCACTACATCCATAAATCTACTCTTTGGTCTTCCTCTAGACCTCCTGCCTGGCAGCTCCAACCTCAGCATCCTTCTACAGATATATTCACATTCTCTCCTCTGAACATGTCCAAACCACCTCAATCTGGCCTCTCTGACTTTATCTCCAAAACATCTAACATGAGCTGTCCCTCTGATGTCCTCATTCCTGATCCTGTCCATCCTCAATACTCCCAAAGAGAACCTCAACATCTTAAGCTCTGCTACCTCCAGCTCTGCCTCCTGTCTTTTCTTCAGTGCCACTGTCTCTAAGCCGAACAACATCTCTGGTCTCACCGTCTTGAACACCTTTCCTTTCATTCTTGCTGATACTCTTTTATCACACAACACACCTGACACTTTTCTCCACCCGTTCCAACCTGCTTGCACTCGCCTCTTCACCTCTTTTCCACACTCTCCATTGCTCTGAACCGTTGACCCTAAGTACTTAAAGTCCTGCACTTTCTTCACCTCTGCTCCCTGTAACTTCACTGTTCCACCTGGGTCCCTCTCATTGACACACATGTATTCTGTCTCACTGCAACTAAGCTTCATTCCTCCAGAGCAGACCTCCACCTCTCTAGATTTTCCTCCACCTGCTCCCTGCTCTCCCTACAAATCACAATGTCATCTGTAAACATCATAGTCCATGGAGATTCCTGTCTAACCTCATCTGTCAGCCTGTCCATCACCAGAGCAAACAAGAAGGGGCTCAGAGCTGATCCTTGATGCAGACCCACCTCCACCTTGAACTCCTCTGTCACACCTACAGCACCTCACCACTGTCTTACAGCTCTCATACATGTCCTGCACCACTCTAACATACTTCCACTCCAGACGTCCTCATACAATACCACAGCTCCTCTCTCAGCACCCTGTCATACACTTTCTCTAAATCTACGAAGACACAATGCAACTCCCTCTGACCTTCTCTGTACTTCTCCATCAGCATCCTCAAAGCAAATACTGCATCTGTTGGACTCTTTCTAGGCATGAAACCATATTGCTGCTCACAAATGTTCACTTCTGCCCTTAGCCGAGCTTTCACTACTATTTCCCACAACTTCATTGTTTGGCTCATCAGCTTTATTCCTCTGTAGTTGCCACAGCTCTGCTCATCTCCCTTGTTCTTAAAAATTGGCACCAGTACACTTCTCCTCCAGTCCTCAGCATCCTCTCACTCTCCAAGATCTTGTTAAACAAACTAGTCAGAAACTCTACTGCCACCTCTCCTAGACACTTCCATACCTCCACAGGTATGTCATCAGGACCAACTGCCTTTCCACTCTTCATCCTCTTCAACGTCCTCCTCACTTCACTCTTATTAATCTTTGCTACTTCCTGCTCCACACCAGTCACCTCTTCTACTCTTCGTTCCCTTTCATTTTCCTCATTCATCAACTCTTCAAAGTTCTCCTCCATCTTCCCATCACACTCCTGGCACCTGTCAATACATTTCCATCCTTATCTTTAATCACACTAACCTGCTGCACATCCTTCCAATCTCTATCTCTTTGTCTGGCCAACCTGTACAAATCAACCTCTCTCTCATTAGTGTCCAACCTAACATACAAGTCCTCATATGCTCTTTGTTTGGCCTTTGCCACCTCTACCTTCACCTTACGCTGCATCTCCCTGTACTCCTGTCTACTGTCTTCAGTCCTCTCAGTGTCCCACTTCTTCTTAGCTAACCTCTTTCTCTACGTACCCTCCTGAACTTACTTGTTCCACCACTAAGCCTCCTTGTCCATTTTCCTCTTTCCAGAGCCTGTCTCAGCTCCTCCCTGAAAACTACACGACATTCTTCCTTTTTCAACTTCCACCACTTCATCCTCTGCTCTGCCTTTGTCCTCGTCATCTTCCTCACCACCAGAGTCATTTTACACACGACCATCCTGTGTTGTCTGGCTACACTCTCCCCTACCAATACTTTACAGTTTTCACTACAGCCATTTCCATCCTCTTTGCAAAGTCAACCACCATCTGTCCTTCTGTGTTTCTGTCCTGAAGACCAAATTTGCCCATCACGTTCTCATCACCTCTGTTCCCTTCACCTACATGCCCATTTAAATCTGCTCCAATCACCACTCTCTCACCTCTGGGGATGCTCTGCATCAGTTCATCTAACTCACTCCAGAATTTCTCCTTCTCTTCTAACTCACATCCTACCTGTGGGGCATAACCACTAACAACATTGAACATCACACCTTCAATTTCCAGCTTCAGACTCATCAACCTGTCTGATACTCTATTCACCTCTAGAACATTCCTCACAAACTTCTCTTTCAGGATAACTCCTACTCCATTACTCTTCCTATCTGACCCATGGTAGAACAACTTGCTCCTAAGCTTCTAGCCTTGCTACCTTTCACCCTGGTCTCCTGGACACACAAGTATATGCAATTTCCTTCTTCGCATCATGTCAACCAACTCTCTAGCCTTCCCTGTCATAGTCCCAACATTCAAAGTCCCTACTGTCAGTCCTACATTCTTAGCTTCCCTCCTCTCTCTCTGCCTACGAACACACGTTCCTCCTCTTCTTCTTCGACCAACAGTAGTCCAATTTCCACCGGTACCCTGTAGGTCAACAGCACCGGTGGCGGTCGTTGTTAACCCGGCCCCAACCGATCCGGTATGGAGGTCATTGTCATGATTCCCATTTTGATTTGGTGTTTTACGTCAGATGCCCTCCTGACACAAGTCTGCATTTATGCAGACTTGGGACAGGCACAAGAAGACACTGGCTTGTGCCCCCTTGCGGTTGCATTCCCTTTATTAAGTACAAATTTAAGCATCTTAATAATGAATTATTACAGGGTTGTTTTATTGGCACATTATTCAGTGTCATTGCAACATGATAATCCAACTGATACTGAAGTGTGGTATATAGCAGTGCAGATTTAAATCAATTGACGGGGACAGAAGGTAAATGTAAATGTTCTACACTTGTATAGCACTTTTCTAACTATTGGCACTCAAAGACCTTTAAACCGCTTCTTATTCACCCATTCACACCCATCTTGCTCAAAGACACTTCGAAATGTGACCGGAGGAGCCAGGGATTGAACCAAAAACTGCGAGATTGGTGGACGACCGGTCTACCTTCCTGCGCCAAAGTTTCCCGGCAGCGGGTTCGAATCCCACCCAACCAGGCGTTGCCCCACCCAGCCACCAAGGGCGATCTTGCTGCCGGTCCCGAGCCCGGATAAAAAAAAATGGCAGGGTTGCGGCAGGAAGGGCATCTGGCGTAAAAACACGTGCCAAATCAGCATGCAGAACATGAAGGGACAAGCCGAAAGCCGTTGATCTTTTTTAGATTTAAATCCCTTGATGTTGTAAATATGTGTTAATTTTTACTCTACTTACTGTCTGGTAAAAGGAACAAAGATTATTACACGACAAAAAAACCCTATGCTAAAGAGAAAAAAACTGAAGATTTAGGGTCAGCATGGGACTGTAATAATGCATGAAGGGCTACTTCATTAAATGTAAACCTGCTTCCCATTGTGCTAATTTAGGGAGTACATGTATTTTACTAAGGTCTTCCAAATGATGGCGTCTGAAGGACACACATGCCGAAATCAAAGAAGCAGTAGTGATGAACACCAACTGCTGTGTTGCCTCACGTCACCTTTTGACTGGGCCAACAAGTTTTATTTAAAACACCACACAGCTGTCAGCTGGTTAGCATCTATCTTCAATCCCTGAATAAGACGAAGGGAAAGCCTAAAACCTTGAACAGAGGATTTACAAACTGGATACAAAGCAATGGTCATGTACCATTTTTACACCTATCTCTCACATCACAGAAAGTTTTTATCTACTTCTTATCAAGGATATGTCTGACAAGAAGATTGTGTCTATCACAATGTATCCTTAACCAGCATTTGAACATGATGAATGGGGTTGAAAATCCTTGACGTCCTGACAGTTACCGACAGATGATCATCAGCTTAGTGTGTCACAGCCCTAACAGTACAGATGATATTGGTTGTTTGGTTGCACATACAACAGTGCTTATGCTCTTGACAGGTCTTAAGTATCCTGATGATATCATAGGAAGAAGTTGAAAATCAGTGAAGATATACTTTAACATACACAAACAGTGACACACCTGGCTTTTGTTGTCCTTATATTGCAGATACACTTCAGTGTGGCTATTTACTCCATTCCAACTCTTAGTTGAAGCCTGCTTGAAAAGACAGAAAATCACATTTCTGTTTACACCTCTCATACTGATTTCTTTAGTCAATAAAGGTTTAAGTGTGTATAATTTTTGTTTCTTGGTGGACAACTTGTTCCTACTACGGGTGGGTGGCATAGTTGGTGGCATAGTCACAAAGACACTGATATTCAGGAAACCAGTTTGAGGCAAATATTTGTTTTTGAGCACCATGTACATGGATCACCCACAAAACCAGTGGTCTGTGAGCAGCTTATGGCTACAAAGCACCATATGAAGAAAAAATGTAATACACTCTGTGCTCTGTTTGAAGCTGGTGACACATCATCATTGCCGCTTCAGTCACACAAGTGACTGCTGTTGTTCATCAAACCAAGTTCTCTCCATGTCTAATGCTGCATTTGCAATGTGGACTAATGTGTCATTGTGAGTAAAATGTACAGCTGAGTGAAAAGTTTTGCATCCCCTTATTTTAAAAAGGCAAGTGTATAAAAATAAAGTTAAAGTAAAATAATGAGAATTACTTCAGTGTAAACCTTTGCATACACCTTGATTAACCTTCTATGTAATTACTTTATAAAAGATGGTAGGAAATTTGCTTGAGAGCTACGTAGGAATCCAAAACAAACTGTAGTGGGACCTGACCAAAGTCCTTAGAGGCAAATAGAATAAAACTTCACATCTCCACATTCAAGTGCAAAAGTTTGGATCTTTTGGGAGAAAAGCACACAGGAAGACATTGCTTACTTCTAGACATTAGGCAGCAGGCTTGCAGTTTGCAAAGGAGCCTGCAAACAAACCAAATGAATTTACAAAGAAGATTATGCTGTTTGATGAACTTAAAGTTAATCTTTCTGGTCATAATTTGAAATAAACTGGTAAAAGCTCACTGACATTTTGGAGGTGTAGGCAAAAAGTAGAAGGTCAAATTAATGCAGCTTAGGATCGTAAGATTTTTAATCAAAGTCTCCTACCTTCAGTCAAAAGCTACTAAGAGGCAGTGGATCCTTCAACAAGACAATGATCCAAAGCACAAGAAAAACTAAACTCAGGAATTAGTTAAAAAGAACAAACTGAATGTTTTACCATGGCCTTCCTAGTCTCCAGACTTAAAATGTATTGTGGACAGATTTGAAGAAGACTGTACAATGCAGGCAACCAAGAAAACTGGTAGACTTAAGAGATACAAATGCTGTTCGTAGAGTACCCAAAAAAGGCTGGAGGTTATAAAGGCAAAGGGAAAACATACAGTTTTAGAGAACCTTTCATAAACGGGGGAGCAAATTGGTACTTTTCATTATTTTACATTGTTTTTATATACTACTTGACCATTTTTGTTAGTTTTGATGTTGAAGGAACAATTATTATAGCTTAATGCGCATTAAATATAATGCTGATAAGTAGAACATTATTTGTTTTATTCTTTACTCTGTCATTTCAACGTAAGGGGATGCCAAGTTTTGCACTTGAGATTGAGGTTGTACAGTGTGTGCAGAGCTTACTCAGAGTTAGCTGAAATACAAATTAAAGTACTAAATGAATGCTAACAAGTAATGCATAGCAAGATATAATTCATCTACACAGACAGAAACATGCAGAACATGTTTCCATTTACAAAAAAAAACTTTCTACTCACACTCTTGCCTGGGGAAGACTTTTGAGCATATATGCATTTTAGGTCATTTGGATCTGCAGTGAAAAAAAAATGCCAAAAGTGTTAATAGAATTGTCCTGCATTTACAGCTGTTACATGCTGTATAAACTATCTCTGATCTTCCAGCATACTGAACAAACAGCAACAGTAGCCAGGGCCTCATTGCTAGCTACTCTCCCACCTAATTACATCCATACAAACTATTAGGGAGAACATTAACATTTTAATAAGAATCCCATCTTAATGGGATTAATATGAAAAAGGTTAAACTCAGTCATTTGCACTTCAAGAAAGTGAAGCAAATGTATAACTAAACAGTAAATAAAAAGAAAGCAATCAGAAAAAAAACATCATTATATTGTAGCTGTTCAGCCAAAAGGAGGTTGCACTTACGCTCAATGAGAAACAGGAAGCAGACAATGCCCATGGCTGCGATGATGAACCCCGGTACAATGAAGGACAGGCCCCAGTTGGATGACACCCAATAGCCAGCAATCAGAGAGCCTAGGATGTTGCCAACTGAGGTGTGTGAGTTCCAAATCCCCATGATAAGACCACGTCTGATGGGAAGCCCAGACAACAGGAACACACACATCAAGGTGTTTGTTAGTCCTATAGTCCTCTGCTTGCTGGATAAGTTCCAGTATATTCCTTTTATGCTTTAGTGTTCACATCTAACTGTTTACTGAGAGTATACCCCAACACTGCAACCACTAAAAAAAACTTAACAGCTGGTAAATGTCTAATGGGTCACATGATTTGTAGGAAATGAAGCCAAAGAATGTGTTTCTAATGTGACCACTGTGAGACTTTCCTTTGTACAAACAATCACCTTGCATCTGCTCAGCTGAAGTCACTAAAAGTCATCAACATTTAAAGCCAGACCTTAAATCATTCTTTAGCCTCATAGGCTGTGGCTGGGCCAGAGTATAGACACACGACATAAACAAACTGGGGCTTACAAGGCACAGACAGTGTTTCATAGAATGTTTTGTTTGGTACCTCATTCATTAAGCCAAGTAGTAAAAAATACATTAACATGTTTGCAGTGAAGACAGGTTGCTGGTGCAAGCTACTCCTACAGTTATTACATTATGCAAATTTAAATTTACCTCATTTACTACTCTAACATTTCCTACTAAAACATGAATAAAACTCACAGCTTACCTCCCCTTTCCAAACCAGTTACTGATGCAGGTCACCACACTGGGCCAGCCAGTGGTTTGGACCAAGCCATTGGCCACCTAAAACCATAATAAGATGAATCTGGACAGTATTCTTTATGCACTAAAGAATTAGAAACATTTATTTAAATCCCTCTTTTAGTTGACTGTAAAAATATTATTCGTCTCAGCACACAGAAAGTCATAGAACATAAATCATAATTTATGTACACTTCCCTCCAAAAGTATTGGAGCAGTGAGACCATTTCCTTTAATTTTCCTGTAGACTGAAAACATTTGGGTTTGACATTAAAAGATGAATATGAGACAAGAGATCAACATTTCAGCTTTTATTTCCAGGCATTTACATCTGGATCTGATACACAACTCATAAGATAGCACCTTTTGTTTGAAACCACTAATTTTTCATGTGAGCAAAAGTAATGGTAAATGTTCTGCACTTATATAGCGCTTTTCTACCTATTGGCACTCAAAGCACTTTACACTGCTTATTATTCACCCATTCGCACTTACAATAACACACACACACACTCATACACCGATGGGGGAGCTGCTACACAGCTGGCCAACCCTCACCAAGAGCAACTAAGCAGGGGTTCAGTCTCTTGCTCAAGGACACAGCCGGGGATTGAACCAACAACTGTGAGATTGGTGGACAACCGCTCTACCTTCCTGCACCACAGTCCCTCTGGAACATGTGACTGACAGGTATGTTTTGTTGCCCAGAAGTGTCATTATATGTAGTATATAGTATGACATTGATTATTCAAACAATAAACAGCACTGAATATCTACACTTAAGTTTCAGATTTGGGTTTTGCCTACTCAGACTGCATTCATAGTTAAGAGGTGTAACAACCATGAAAAATAAGCAATTTGGGTGGAAAACAAGCAATTGTGAAGCTGAGAGAAGATGGAAAATCAATCAGAGCCATTGCACAAACATTAGCCATAGCCAGTACAACCATTCCTGAAGAAGAAACAAACCACTGGTGTACTAAATAAAAGACGTCGAATAGGTAGACCAGGAGAGTAGACCAAGGAAAACTAAAGCAGTTGACGGCAGAAATATTGCAATCTGTAATGAAAGACTTTAAAACGGCCGTTAAGTGTCATCAGCAACTAACCTCCAGAGGGCAGGAGTGAAGGTATCACAATCTTCTGAGGACTTCATGAACAAAACATACAGGGGCTACACCAAAAGATGCAAACCAGTAATTAGCAAAAACGATAGAAAGGCCAGGCTGGAATTTGCCAAAAAGTAGAGCTTCAAAATTCTGAAACAACGTTTTACTCACTTATGAGACAAAGATTAACCTTTATCAAAGTTATGAAAAGGCTAAAGGTTAGAGAAAGAAAGGATCTGCTCATCATCCCAAACATAAAAGCTCATCTGTGAAACACAGTGGAGGTAATGGCATGGCTTGGGCTTTCATGGCTCCTTCTGGGATGGATTCATTAAGCTTCATTAATGATGTAACACATGATGGCAGCCGCAAAATGAACTCAGAAGTTTACAGAAAGTTTTAGTCTGCCAATTTAAAGAAAGATGCAACCAAACTGATTAGGAGATCGTTCGCCATGAAGCAAGATTTTTTTTTTCCCTTTAGGCTTATCCCATGAGTTCAGGGTCGCCGCAGCGGATCATTGTCTGCATGTTGATTTGGCAGTTTTTATGCCGGATGCCTTTCCTGACGCAACCCTCCCCAATTTCTACCGGGCTTGGACCGGCATTGCACAGCTGGGAATGGGCTGTTGGGGGTTCAGTGTCTTCCCCAGAGACACTTTGACATATAGCTGGGACCGGGAATCAAACCACTGACCCTGAGGTCTGTTGATAATGCCTTTGTTCATGATGAAGCAAGATAATGACCAAAAACACCCTGACAACAAAGGAGTTCGGCAGGGACAACAAGTGGAAGGTTTTAGACTGGCTACGCCAATCTCAAGACTTCAACCCTATAGAGCATGCAAAAGCATCACAAAAGAAGAATGCAAAAGGTTGGTGATGTCAATGGGTCACAAGCTTGATGCAATTATTGCAAACAAAGGATTTGCAACTAAATATTAAGTCTTATTCATTTTAATCTATTTTAAGTCTGTCTGTTCCATTACTTTTGCTTACATGAAAAATGGGTGGGTTCAAACAAAACGCTACTATCTTCTAATTTGTGTACCAATCCAGATTTAAATACCTGGAAATAAAGGCTGAAATGATCCCTTGTCTCATATTCATCTTTTGGTGTCAAACGCAAATGATTTAGTCTACAGGAAAAATAAAGGAATTGGGCTCACTGTTCCAATACTTTTAAAGGGGAGTGTATGTGTTAGGTATTAACTGTACATGTTTGTCTCTACCTGTAATACCATTTGGGAGCGGCAGAATGGCATTTTTATTTAGATGGTAACATTTAGACAAAAGTTCTAGAGCAACAGATTCAGCAACGGCCCAATGGCAAATGGTCTGTACTCGTTTAGCACTTATCTTCTTTACAGGACAGAGCACTTTATTGTGTTGCTTGTACTTCGCAAATTCACACACATACACCTGGCATCGCTAACAACAGAGGGTGCCGGAGGCTATACTGTAGCTTAATAACAGTGCTACAACAACGATGGGTTGGCTTCAAACGCTTCATGGTATATCTGACCTGGACAAATATATAGAACCCCAGGCTGTGGATGTTGTAGACATAACCCAGTCCAAACAGGCAGGTAAACAGGCCACTGGTCAGCATGCCCACAGTCAGGTACAGTCGAATGGGCAGGCGCTCCCCGATAATACCACTGCATTCAATCAAAGTTGTGAAATCAGATTAATTATAAACAACTTACTCTCATTATTAAGGTTTAAACAGAATTAATCAAATTAAAGTCTTTAAGATCATATATTTCAGTTGTGATCCTTTGTTGAGGAATTTAAATAAAATCTTTCACAAAGCTAAACCACAGCCACTGATTTAAAAAAAATGCAAAACTGAACAAGTTACAGCAGTTTTTGATGTTTTCCATTTTTCCCTGAACCATTGTTGTCATTAGTATGATATGATTAAGTGATTTCTGAAAACTATGGCATGTGCCTAACACACTGTTTTCTGGCTCTCTCTTAGCACATAAGCCAGGCTGTGTGAGTGTATGCAAGTTGTCTCTTCTCCACACTATCCTCTCTTTCCACTCAATCTCTTTAAGCTGGACCATTGGCTGCCCTCAACCTCTCTCGCTCAGCTGTCGGTGCCTCATTCCAGATGTTTTGGACTTTATCATCCATTATCCAAGAAGGTAACTCGTCCTGGATCATATTCTTCATACAGTACACTGTATGCTTATGATCTATAATGTTGACATCCTGATTTGTTCATCAAAACTACTGTTTTATTCAATTTATTCTACTGATGTTATTCTATTCCGTTAAACTTCATAATTTGCCTTGTTTTTTTAGGTGAATTTTTATGTAATGAAATGAGGACAAAAGGTATTGCACCCTTGGCAAAATCTTTATTATATATTATATAATACACCAGTTTCTTTTCAAGCTCCTCTTGGGAGGTTTTTTAACACTTTACCATATTCAGCACCTAATACAGGCTCCTTCTGCCTGAAGGCAGGAGTGTGGATGAGCAGTAGATGGAGGAGTCTTTTAAGGCTAACACTGTTTTAATATCTTAATTTGTCTCCTGAGGTCTCCTCTCATAACCAATTAAATTTAATATGCAAAACCAAATCTATCAGATGGCCCAAAAGCCATTGTCTCACCTGAGGTACATGCCGATAGCATAGGCACAGAGGAAGGAGTAGTCCATGGCTCCAAGCAGCTGTTTGTAGTTGCTTTTATCTGAGAGTATCAAGTAAAATTGAACAGTTCAAGAAGGTGCTGATGGATTTTTTTCTGCTTTGGGTGTTACAGCAGCAGAACAGAATGTTATTAACTAATAATACAAAGAAATACAAACCAAAAGGCTTCCAGCTACAGTCTATGTCTGTGTGGAGAGATGGCAGGGAGGGCTGCTGGCTGCCGCTGCCAGAGACAACGGTGGCTAATTCACTAACAGATGAGCAATTTTTATGGAGCTCGCTCTGTCAACGCATAATAGGTACATCAATCATCTGAACAGAAAACACAATGTGTGACAGGCACAGACTTCCAAAATACAGGTTAGCTACACTAATGTAATGTATGTAAGCTCATGAAAGTAATCAAGAACAATAAGCTTGTGTTACCTTGACAATGCTAATGGGTTTCCTGGAGAGGTGGAAGCTGGTGTAGAGCAGGAAGGTGAGAATAAAGGTGAGAGCTCTGTACCTGCAGAGAGGCAACACGAGAAGGCAGTAATTAAAACTGAGAAAACTAAAGGGACACTTACAGAATTTTAAAAGTCATCTTATTGTCGTCATGAGCAATCACACATGTAAACACAGTAAACATTTCTGCAGAGATCGGTTCAGTTCATGCCACAAGCAACAACCACAACAATGCACAGCAGTCAGAGGTAAGAGATAAGATATGTAAACTATATTTTTTTATTCTGTTCTTATTGTGAAACAAGTAAACATAGAAACCACTTTTAGTTACCAAGCTTAATGACTGTGAAACACTCTATAACCCATCCCTTTAAAGCTAACCATGATTACAAGACACCTCAGATAACCAAGAAATGTATTGTGAAATATTTTAGCATACACAAAGAGTTGTTTAACATCTGGCCTTGGTCTCGTAACATTAAATATATACCAATTTTCCTGCAGACATCCTGTTTGTAAAAGACATATACCGCTGAAATAAACTGTCAGAGGCAGTGATCAGGCTCCACCACAGACACCAGAACAAAAAAAAGGGGCACCGTCATTCATTAGTTCATACTGGTATACCCTGCTCAAGTTCCACCACACATACATGATATCCTGTAACTTCAATGTGCTGCCATCAATTGTGGTTTTTTTTTTTTATATTACTGTTCTCATTTGATTTGTGCCGACACTACAGTTACATTCTGGCTGTGGAATTAACTTATTTTTTCCCATCAAAATGAGTGTCTGTGTGTGACATGGTAATGAGCATCTGGATGGAAACCATAAGCTGGATAGAGACAAAAGCTGAGGCTTGGCCAGGCAACTGTCTCTTATCACTAGTATGCACTCGAGAAGGATCACAGAATAGTTGGAGAAGAACAACTGGACACATTCTTAGATTTCTTGACAGCGTGCTACAAGTGTGTTCCAGTGTGTCTCAGAGTGTGACCCAAGAATATGAGACTGAAAAAAAAAGAAATTACACTTAGGAAGCTGGCTGGTTTGAAATTTGTATTTGGTTAATTTCTTAATGACATATGTATTCTAGCGTAATGCATAATAGTATCTATGCCATTAGAATACAAGCAAAATACAGCAAAATGCAATAAAAGTCAGACTTAATCACTAAGTCTAATAATGACGTACATGAGGGACCTCACATCTTTTCACTGAAAAGAGTGGAACCTTCCTCTACATTATTTTCGACTTTTCAAATCTGAAGTCAGCTGAAACATAGGTGACTCCACCACCTAAGAAGATAAACATCTATTTGAATGGAGAAAACAATTATCAATCACTGTTAATTGGGGGCAATTGATTAAGTAGATTATCTAAAATTGTGCTTCTTCTCATATCAACTGTTCCTGTGTGCTCTAATCAATGCTGTGCATACTGCATGTATCCAGTGAGTGTGCTGCCATATACGCAATAAGATAGTCACAACTACCATTTACTGAGTGCCAGCAAAATATACATCCCTGAAAATGTTATTTCACTGGCTACAACATTGTTGCATCATCACAGGGAATGCACACGGTTAGTTAGCCGTGACTGCCGAGAAAAGTTAAGTTGAGCCGCACTGTCGGGGACTTTCAATTGGTTTACAGGCTTTCTGAAGGCCCAATCCTTGTTTTAGGTGCTTAGATGTGGGCTTGTTTTGATGCAGAATGCTGGCTGTTTTCAAAAAGGTGGTTGTCACAGTGTTCATTTTTCATAGGCAGCCTAAACAACCCAGAAAACAAAGAAAAGTAAGCATTTTTAGCAATGACTGAACAGTGAAGGATTTTCAACTTTTTCTCTGGAAAACTTCTTTTCATTTCATTTTATTATTTGGATTTGTACTGAGAGGATCGTGTAAAGCAGATTCAATAACTCTGTGCCACTGCAAACATCATAAAATTTAAGATTTACCGTCTTGCTGAGTATGAACTCATTTTACATTTTGAGAAACTTGTTGATGTGGTCCTTCAATCTTATATTGTCGTGAGGTTTTCTGCTTTCTGAGAAGGTACAGTTTGTTTGGGATAGGCTGAATCAATTGTGAAAAACTTCAGGTGATTATGTCTTTTTCCCACGGGCGAAGTGAATAATAACGAGTAGGGAAAAAAAATCTATAGATTAATCTAAAAAATAATCGATAGAGTACTCGAACAAAAAACAAAGAAAAGCCTTAAGTCCAGCCATACTGTTATTTAATTGATAAATGATCAGCTTTCTAGGAAAGCTGTTACTCCCTAAACCAGAGACAAAATATACAAAAAAAAAAGAGAAAAATATACAAGAACCTTTCAAGTGAGACCTTCTAAGGCTTTTTTTTAACTGAACTGAACTGAATCAATGCAGACATTGAGAGACATCCTAGCACTGGGGACTGTGGTGCAGGAAGGTAGAGCAGTTGTCCACCAATCTCACAGTTGGGGTTCAATCCCCGGCTCCTCCGGTCACATGTCGAAGTGTCCTTGAGCAAGACACTGAACCCCAACTTAGTTGCTACCGGTGTGTTGGCCAGCAGCTCCCCCATTGGTGTATGAGTGTGTGTTATTGTGAGTGTGAATGGGTGGATAAGAAGCAGTGTAAAGCGCTTTGAGTGCCAATAGGTAGAAAAGCGCTATATAAGTGCAGAACATTTACCATTATTAGAAAACACTCCATAAATTTGTGATTGAATGGGATGGGCTTTGAGTGCCAATAGGTAGAAAAGCAGACCATTTACCACTACTATCCATTACAGAGACCTGAAAATCAGGTTTATGCAGTTGACAAGGTATTTAAAACTCCTACCTGACAGATGTAGGAACAAAGGCAAATGTTGACTAGTAACTCATAAAGGAAGTTAAATATTGACCACAGGTAGAGCCTGACACCGGTGAATATGACTAGCAATGTGTAAAACAAACAAACAGGTGGCAAACAGTCTCTTTGATTACGTAATAATTTGGCTCGATTTCCCTGCACAATCAAAGAAAAAGACAGCAGAAAAGGCTGGGCTCATACTTCTAATATATAAAATAAATACACTGTAGAACTGTGAAAAACTGTGCAGAATACATGAATATGGAAATGTTATGTTATTTGGACCTGGAACTGAACTAAATGCTCAGTGTGATAATTTGGCCAAAAGCAAAATGTTAAATGTTTAGGGACTCTACCGACCAACCTTAGGAAGTAAGGTTAATTGGAAAATCTAATCCAGATAAATACACAATAGTTTGCCAATTCACAAGCTGGCACTTATAGACCTACTATGGCAGCAGCACTGACCCACTGTGGTGAAGCTTTTCAGAACCATGACAAAGTCCAAACGCAACTCACCATAAGAAAGGAAGGGTAAATTTCCCAAGTTGGAACCAACATCCCCCAAAACCGAACAAGGTAAGAAATGGCGTACTTATAAGCCCACAGAGGGCCATTATTATTTAACACAAAACAAGAACATCTGTATCTGACAATACTGCGTCTTGTTCACTGTACTGGTTTGTTTGGTTGTTGTTTTTTAATTAGAAGCTAACAGAATAACAAATAAGAAAATTACCAATCAAGGTTACAAATACTGCTTTTAAGGTTTCTCAAAACCTTCAAACATTTCTCAGTTTTTAGGAAAGAGTTTTTTTGTATTTAGTTCATTTTCATTTGCTGCCTTTTATGAAGTCACATAGCGATGTTGTGGCACTTACCATCATTTGCAGTTTAAAGCCCATCTTAATAACAAACAACTTTAATATGACTGGAGGAGGTTGTGTTACGTCAGCCCTTGTAGTGTGTCTCTCTGCTCATTAGTAACTGATTAGCCTAATGAAACATTCTTGTCAAAAAGAAACCTAACATTCTGAATTCTGAACATACCATAACAGTAGAATGAATTCCTGATCGAGATATTTTGAGAACGCTAAACAAACTTACTATCAAAGACTGAAACAGCTGAAAGACAATTACCATTTCACATTGATGGGGAAATGGCTGTCAATTCTCACGCAATATTGTAGATTGTGGATTATTAAACAGTCAGTTGAAATGTCAAGGAAAGGTTAACATGTAAAGAGACAACTCCCACTTGACACATATACAAACAATTTGTGACTCACCACTGGTCCCTGTCAAAAGAAACTAGCAGACGTATTCCTGGAGGAATAGGAGCCATGTTCAGATGCTGGTATTGGCAATCACAGAGGGGCAGTTTATGAGCTCCCACTGAAGAGGCTGAGGGGGATCACTGTAAACATGGTGCTGCTGCCTAGAGTCACCTCAACTCCAGAGGAAGCTGCTGGGACATGGTCTGCAAGACAGAACATTGTTGACACATGCATGAAGCACTGGACATTGATGAAAAAGTCTGTAGTCTGAAAAGAAGATGAGAGAGGAGAAATGGGTAGTGTAGGAGAGGAGAAGAGTAGGAGAGAAGAGATATAGCTGCCATGGAGACAAGGCCATAAAAAGCTCAAAATGATTATAAGGTATTTCAGGCTCATTTGTGAACTTAATCGACACATGTTCTTTGCCCATCAGAGCATAACACGCAGACTTAGAGTCTGACAAAAATACTTGATCAAGAAAACTGCGGAGGTAATTTTGGATTCACAAACAAGTCTTCATCGGGAAGCATGGCTACATCTCAATCAACGATTCATGCAATTTAGTCATGAGACTTTGATCTGCAGTTATAAAAGCTTAGAATTATAGCTAATTTGTATACGACATATATGGCTTCCTGGCATCTCTTCCTGGTTTGCCTCTTAAATCTTGTATTACTGTAGAGGCGCAGCTGTAATCTCACCATTCAGTGACAATTTCTGCAGATTGGCCAAAGCTTCCAGTTTCTAACAATCCTAACCCTAAAAAACCTGCTGCGACCCAGAGAATAGACGCTCTCTACAGCCTCGGGATCAACTGTTAGGAAGCTACGTTATGTAACGACATATTCTCATTTTTCGCCCTTTATATGTCACATGTCGAAGAGTAACCTAACCCTCACTAAAACCGACGTCCATTATATGCACCGACATAACAATAGCTAGGGCGGATCATTGATCAACATAGAATGTTGAATGTTTTTAAAAAATGCCCCTAAAAAATTGGGTAAATAAACATTTACGCCAAGCTTTCCTATCACATTAGTTAACAAGAGCTAGCTAACATCAGACTATCTCGCGGCTAAAAGACATGTTCAACCACCGACCATCGTGCCGGCTTCGTAACTAAACACAGACACATTATTCCTGCTGAAGGACTTAACGTTGTCTTACTTTGGGAGAAGAATTCAACGGTTCGTGAGAATTCCTGTATTCAGTGGACCATGTCCTCCACTTCCTTGTGTGAAAACCAGCGACTGTCACCTCAAAGCCACTCACTCGCTCTCTCTCTCTCTCTCTCTCTCTCTCTCTCTCTCTCTACACACACACACACACACACACACACACACACACAGCTGGGCTGTCCGCGGCTCACGCTCGTCTCTGCTGCTCTGACGTCAACCCGGCTCCCGCTGCCCTTCACATGCTGACTTCTTGGGAAAACAGCTGTAAACTGTAAGTCAGTAATGTTTCGCCTTTGTGTTCTGTTCTATACAGTTTCATCTGTGAAGTCCCAGGCTGATGGCGCATGGTGCTGCTGCCTAGAGTCACCTCAACTCAGACGAAGCTGCTGGGACATGTTCTGCAAGACAGAACATTGTTGACACATGCATGAGGCACTTGCACTTTATGTTAACTCCTCTGTCAATGTGCTGCTCACGTAAAGTAGTACTTCTCCTAAAGCACAGGTACTTGTCCTAAAGCACAACATAAAGTGCAAAATTAGCCTGCTCCAGTAAGAAAACAATGTACTTTAAAAAAATACTTGAATTTGATGCTCTAAATAAAATCAAGTGTAAGTAGTCCAGATTTCCATGATATACTTTCAAATCCCGTGAGTTCAGGGTCGCCACAGTGGATCATTGTCCGCATGTTGATTTGGCACAGTTTTTACGGCGGATGCCCTTCCTGACGCGCAACCCTCCCCAATTTCTACTGGGCTTGGACCGGCACTGCACTGCTGGGGAGGGGAATGGGCTGTTAGGGGTTCAGTGTCTAGGAATTAAACATTTTCCATTATTTTAAAAATGTGAAAAAGAATACTTTGAAAATATCAGTTTTAAAAATCAGTCCTTAATAATTCTCTCTTCATTTAAAAATCTAACAAAGCCATTATTTTCATTATTAGTGATTCATTAACATATGTCTATGACTAATAAACCATATAGACTAACAAGCTCCAGTGTTTGGATCCAACAAGTTTAAAGGGGTATCCAGTAATTTTTGCTCTTAAAGTGTACATGTACATGCGGAATTGGAATATGCTTGCGGAGCTACTGCTGTCATAATATGAACTCATGCACTATAAGAGATTATGATACCTAGTACAACTTGTTGTAAGCAGCTGTCTTATGTACAGCACATACTTTATATGATGTCACTATTGAAATTTTGTGTTATATTTTATTATATCAAAACACAGCTAAAGTTAACTGCAAAAAAACTGCAGTGGTCTTAGATTGTGGCTTTAGCCTGATGCAATAGCTAAACTACAACAAGTTCTTAGAAAGGGATAGAGCTAAATCTTCTAAATTCAATCAGCTCTGTCATTAAGCAACACAGAGAAAACTTACTTGTATATCCTCATTAATTGTAAAACCTTGCTTACTTTTATAAACATTTAAACTATAAATCAGCCACATGATAGACCACATTGTACAAATATTGGCTTTATTGCACTGGCTTCCATTTCTCCTTTAGAATCAATCAAATCAATTCAAAGTACTATTCATTCCATACAAGGGACAGTCAATCTTACACATGAGCTCCCTAGAAATTAAAAATAAATTCTCTCTTCTTTGTTATCTTCCAAATGCCAAATTCAAGCTTGTATTTCAGTGTGAGAAATTCAGTTCAGTTTGTCCATTCTGGTCTACTGTGTAAACATGGTGGTCCAATATAGTGGCCTCCATGAAAAGGGGACCAACTCCTGACAAAAACCTCTAGGGTAAAGAAAATGCAGTAATTCTCATTTTCAATTGATTACACACTAATGAAAACATAATTATATATTGTCTGCCTGATAATGGAGCCTTTTTAACCTCACACAATGATCTTTTAATGGATCTACCTAAATTTACTTTGTGTATAGGCCCCACTCTGGATTCTCTATTGGATAATCTGATAGTGATTTGATCTGAGTACAGAATCACTAGCCATTTTTTCATATGAATTCTAGAGAACAAGTTGTGGATATAGCTTGAGTTGCCCTCTGACTGATATAGTGCACGCTAGGAGTGTGTCTGTGTCAAATGCATTCTTACAGTGCAGGAAGTACAAGAGGCATGATATGATGAAAAAAGTTACTAGAAAAATCAGTTTATACTGAAGCCAGTCTCATGACATAAAGGTCAACGCACTTACTGTGTTTTCTCTGAACTGCCGGCTCTATTCACAAGTTGGCTCAATCTGACATTACACAGACTCTGTACAAAGCAAGAAGGGTGAAATCTGGTCATTGACCATTTCAACTCCTTCAGACATTTTCAATGTCACATCCATCTCCTTTCAGTAATTTCTAATTACATGTTTCTGTCTTTAACATGACAATGTTGAATTCATCTTGAATTGACCAGTAAATAATAGAAAATGAGCTCTATAATAATAGAAAATGTAATAGAAAATGAGCTCTATATAAATATAAGCTGGTGGAGCCCTTGAAGAAGTGAGCTATAGGAGAAAATCTGCTCTCGTCATAATAAAATGAGGGAGATTTTCTGCTGTACTGATCAGCAGTATATCTGTTCAGACACAGTCTCAGCTGTAGCAGAGAGGACGGAGAAGATGTGAGAGCTCAGGGGAATCGACAAATCTCCAG
The DNA here is from genome assembly GCA_020496755.1 of Channa maculata. Classification (NCBI taxonomy): domain Eukaryota; kingdom Metazoa; phylum Chordata; class Actinopteri; order Anabantiformes; family Channidae; genus Channa; species Channa maculata. The sequence continues at coordinate 573,315 of CM035609.1, forward strand.
CAGAGAATCCAGGACAGAGAGAAAGACGTGAAGCTGCTTCAACAGGGGGTGGAGGTCATCAGTCTCTCTGCAGATAAAGCAGTGAAGGACAGGGAGAAGATCTTCACTGAGCAGAACCATCTCATGGAGAAAAGAAGGTCTGATGTGGAGAATACGATCAGATCCCAGCAGGAAACTGAAGTGAGTTGAGTCAAAGAGCTTCAGCAGAAGCTGGAGTAGCCGAAGAAGAAAAATGCTTCACTGAAGCAGCTCTTACGTACAGAGGATCACATCCAGTTTGTCCACAGCTACCCCTCACTGTCAGCACTCAGTGAATCTACAGACTCATCCAGAATCAACATCCGTCCTCTGAGATACTTTGAGGATGTTGACAGCAGCTGTGTCAGAGCTCAGAGAGAAACTACAGGACATTCTGATAGAGACATGGACAAACCTCTCACTGGCACCAACTTTTTACAGTCTAAAAAGTTTTTACAGTCACGGCAGAGCCCAAGACCAGAACTAAGTTCTTAAAATAGTCATGTGAAATGACACTGGATCCAAACACAGCACACACACTGCTGTTATTATCTGAAAAGTATCATTAACAAGGGAAACACAGCCCTATTGTGGTCATAAGGACAGATTCACAATGTTTACCCCTGGCCTTAGTAGAGAATAACTGAGGAGATGGGATAGCTGTGGCTCTGGAGACAATGATCAGTCCTATGCCAATTTTGGGACTGTGGCCCAGACACATATAATCTTTACTACAAAAACATTCAAACTCCTGTCTCGGGTATTTCTAGGTGCTTATATCTCCCAGAGTAGGAGTATACCTGGATCACAGAGCAGGTATTCTGTTCTTCTACAGCTATCTCCGAAACCAAGAGGCTCTAGAGAGTCTAGACTACATTCACTCAGCCTCTACATGCTGGACTTATGCTTATGGAGTCACTGCTGAGTTCTGTAAACTCAAATAGAAAAAAAATACATTAAAGCTACATGACTTGTAATATGCCATTTTACTGTAATAGTATTAACAATGTCATAAAAATGTCAGCACAACTTTAACCTCTCTGTTGTAGAATACACTGTGGGTTCACCCTCGACTGCAATGAAACGAAAACACGCAGCTGCCGATTTGTGACTTTTCTGAGCTAAACGCTAACAGAACTTCTCTACGTCATCAGTCAGCGCCGTGCGGAGGGTTACGTGGAAAGGAAACGACGGAGGAGAGCAACGGAGGAGAGAAGTGTTTCCACGTGAATCGATGTGAGCATGGCTTCGATTCAAGAGCCAGAGGTTCAGTTCGCACAGAGGTTAGCCTCCAACGAGAAGTCCGTCCGAACCAAGGCTGTAAAGAAACTAAGGAAATATATAAGTGTCAGGTCTCAGAAAGGGACAGGTAAGTTAGCATGGCCGTGTTGTTCACCTAGATGTGGCTCATCAAAGGGTAAGCACTGAACTAGCACTGAAGTTTGCTGATGACAACTAAACAGTCCGTATAGCAAAAATACCAGTTTGAAAAGTAAACGGTCTCAGCCTGGCACCTATTTGGGTTGTAAAAAATAAATACCTGCTAGTGCAAACGTGTGGAAGTGAGTTAGCTTCTAGGCTAAGTGAGAAGCTCGTTTATATGAACATTAACTGTAACGTAGCCACGACAAACCTTGTTATTTAGGTAGTTACAACATAATGATTTAAAACACGCTGGTAACTGGGTCACTAGCTAAAAATTATATCTACTTCCCAATCACTGAAATCAGCTAGCTTGTACCCTGGACTCGGGCAGTGTGTCACAGAAAAAGTCTTTTATTCTCTGTACAGGTGGATTTACAGGTGATGAGCTTCTCAAGCTATGGAAGGGTCTTTTTTACTGTCTCTGGATGCAGGATAAACCACTGCTGCAGGTAGGTGGTCCTTTATTGTTGTTTGGCTTACAGATTAATTTAAACAGACACGTGAAGCTATGCAAGCCACCTTCAAATATCCACATGCAGCTCTTAATGAAACCAGTTTCTAACAACTGACCTTTTATAGTTCAAGGAGAAATTCAATTCACAGTTTTAACAAAAAGGAAGCAGAGCAGCAGATTAATTGTTTGCAATGTAAACTCAACGTTGTAATGGATTTTTAACAAATGTTTTGTGACTGAAAATTGTCTACCAAATTTGCAAAATCTAAAATATGTTTTTACTTTTTATGTAGTTCTATTTGTATTTTTGAGTTAATAACAGTAATGAATTAGCTGTAAGCATTAGCATTTTCAATAGTGACAGTTTATTACTCCACTGCAAAACATATAAACAGATGTTTGGAGTAGTGGATAGTTCATGTTTTCTGGCTCTTTTATTTATGATTGGGAAGTGTGCATAGTCATAAGTTATGATGGACATTTTTGTAGTAGAGAATTATCTGTAAAAAAAAGTTGTTGATGAATATAATTGTACCATTTGCCTGAAAACCTGTTCAGAGCCCAAATCCTAGAACCTTAGATGTGTTCATGATAAAATTGGATCTGTAAATGTATTCTACCCTTACTGGTTTGATATTCATGTTTATGAACTCTTTACTTTTCATGTGTAGGAGGAGTTGTCAAACCAGATCTCCTCCCTTATACACAGATTCCATGATTTCGATGGACGTAAGTTTCCCACGTTTGGTTACATACAAAAAAATCCCTTCAGGTTATGTAAATAATACTTGATAATGAGATGAAGCTAATTATGTCATGGGATCATACTTTTCATGTGCTTGTCACTGCAGAGTTATTATACCTGGAGACCTTTCTGCAGACTTTTAAAAGAGAGTGGAATGGTATTGATCGGCTGCGGATGGACAAGTTCTTCCAGGTCAGTATGAAGAGAATCTTAAATGAATTTGCGGTTTTTACAGTAGGTGTTGGTTCTAGATGCTTGACTGGACAATAACTAACGTTTTGGGTTAAAACAGGTTTGTGGTTCAGTTTTATTACCTCCAACATAAAGACAAAAGTTGTTTTATTCTATTTTATTGCACTCGATGCAATCAGGATACTATTCGCAGCATATTATTTCAAAATGCTTTTTTTTTTTAACCAAAACCACACCACTTATTTCCTGTCTTAGAGAGTATACACTTTCATGTACCGGATAAAAAAAACAAAAACAATTAAGGATAGAAACATAAACACAGTTTAAACTGTAGATCTGCCAGGACTTGATTTGAGAATTGCTTGTTGTATTAAAAAAGCTCACCTAATTATCTTTGTTGTTTTGTAACACTAAGATAACACTGTAACACTAATGACAAAGAAAACATAATGATGTAGGAGAACTAAAGCTAACATATGGTTCTTTTTTAAATACGCTGTTTACTTGTCTAAACTGGTTATCTACATTAGCCTCAATGAACTCAGTCACTGACATTTTGCTCTAAGAAGGTGGTTAGGTGTTTGCTAATATATCTTGCTTTAAGGATGAAGAGCAGCTCCAGACGTCTGGTCAGCTCACTTCTCTATCCCACACATCCAGATCGTTCCCTACTTAAACAGCTCCAGGTCTTACTTGTCATAATGATTTTTCCGGTCAAAAGGTTTCTCCAAAAGATGCCCCCATCATATGTTTAGCAAAAAATGCAAAAGATGTGATGGGGACCAAAACCCATTAAACTATCTGTGCAATAATGTAGTAAAATGTCTATCTGAAGGCAAAATAAAGCTCCAGCCTTTCAAATTGGACCCATTAAGTGGATATCTTTCAAGGTTACAACACTTTAGTACAATATTTCTCATTTTTATTGTTTTCCTCCAACTACAACTCAACAGGGAAGTTTAAATTAATAAAAAAAATGTAACCTTGGTTTTGATTTAATAAATCAGGACTTCTAAAACCACTGTAGCTTTAGATACACATAGAATAAAAAAATGCCATAACAATTGCATAAAACAATGACCCCCATCTCTTCCATTGACAGCAGTTTTTCAGGCAAACGGGACAAATGGTTAGATCATTCAGTGGGCTCCTATTTGTTATTAAAGACCTAAATGTGTCTGTAGCCCCATGTAAAAAAAACTGTAAAATGTTATGTGGTATGACTTTAAATTAACTCTAAAAGACTTATTGACTTATTCTGTTAAATGAAAAAAGACTTGACAATGTTGAAAAACAAAAGAAAAACTCATTATGGTGTCAGTACACAAACCCTGGTTCCGCATTTGGTATGAAAATCAAGATACATCAACAATAGTAGACTGTTGCTTCTCTACATAGCTTTATTACCGTAACTGTAAAGTAAAAGTATATTTGACATGTTTAAATAAGAAATGATCTCTTATTTTCAAAATTTGCTTCAGTATTAGTGCCCAGCAAACTACATGCTGGCTCACTGCCCTGTGCTTTACATACTTTCAGATTTCAACATGTTTGCTTTGAAAACCCTATTAACTGGCCAGTCAAATCACTTTTTACTGCTGGGTGTTAAATTCAAACTCTGCAAAGTTAGTTTGTAACAGTTGTTAGCCAGCTGAGACTGTTTCTCTAAAAGGTGAGCACCTTGCATGGCACCTACCGCCATCAGTGTGGGTGTGTGTGTGTGTGTGTGTGTGTGTGTGTGGGTGAATGAGAAGCCATTTTAAAAGCTTGAATAACATGTCTCATATCTCATATTCTGGCAGCAAAGAGCACAAACGAGTCCCAATGTGCTTAACCTCAGCTAGACATTCTGGACTCTCTCTGACATTCCAACATCCTCAACCTAACAGTAATGACAAGTTACCCACACTGTCTGGCAAACATGCCAATTGATCTGGTTATTGAACATTGTTGACGTAAATAAATAATAAAATAAGATTTGTGCGTGTGTGCATGTGCTTTGCTTCAGGCCACAGAAAAGACTGCATTTAAACACAGATTGCACACAGAATGGAGTGTAGAACATACTGTTCAACAGAGACTTGAGATGCTTCTGTGTCGCAGTCTGGTTAGGGTTGATGACCAAATCATATTTTTATGCCTTTTTCTATAACAGCTGATCCGCTTCATGTTCAGGCAAACATTTGAGATGCTGAAGGGGAAAAACTGGCAGAGCAGGTAAAGTATTAAAATGTCTTGAGGATGTTTTTTTATTTGTATTATTATTATTATTATTTTGAGCACATTTGTGTCGTATCATTTTGAAGTAAATAAGTTTCTTGTTGTCTCCTAAGTTTGATTGAGGGGTTTCTGGAGCTGCTGAAAGTTCAGCTCCTGCAGAGTGGAAGCACAGCACCCAGCGGGCTGCAGTTTCACATCCTGGACCTTTACATGACTGAACTGGCAGCTGTGGGTTCAGCAGAGGTACAGCACCACCTTTACTGTCTATTTGAATTTGTGATCTATAACAGACAGTAGGGGTCGCCAATTGAGGGTGAATCTTTTCTTCTGGGGAGAAAAGTGAACTCAACAAAAGCAGACATTCAATGAGTAGAAACAGTGAACCCCTATTAAATGTGTAACTACACTTCTGGCTTGATAACTCACTAATGTCTATCAGTTATCAAAATTTCATTTTTATCAGGTAATCACCATGTTTTCCAGCTCTGCATCCTGATGTGGTCTTCTTCTTTTTCCAGCTCACAGCTGATGAGAACTTGATCTTCATCGAGCCATTCTGCAAAACAGCAGCAAAAACCAAAGAGTGAGTCCACATTCATTCACTGTCATCACACAGTCACACAGAACAGGAGAAATGAGAGAGTGAGACATCCTGTGGACACCAGAAAAAAGTTTGTTCACCAGTGTGAAAGTCGATTCTACTCACACAAACTTAAAGATAAATTTGAGAATTTTTTTTATTTGAAAGCTGCACAAAAAGTAGCCATTTCCAGGTCAGAAGCAGCACAAAGGATTCTGATGCAGCTTGTTAGTGTGATTGTGGCCAACAGCAACCTTGGCTAGTTCCCATCCACTCATTCTCTAATCTGTTGCTTCTTTTATTGTCTGTCTTACTAGTCGGAATCTCTTCAGAGCCATCTGCAGCAGCATCTTCAGCACCATTATCGACCAGGCTCCCTTTGCTATTGAGGACTTGATGAGAGAGGTGAAAGCAGCTGAGGACTTAGACTCCGACTCAGGTGAAGCTTCTGTAAAGGGCGATGGAGACCAACTGAAAGAGAACATGAGCAACTCAATCATCAAGAAAGGGAAGCAGGTCAATGGTATGTTACAAGCAGCCTCATAAACTGGACTTCATTTTTGTTCATTGGAAGATTAAAAGATATAAAACTAGATTCTAAAGCATAGTTCCTCCATCTTTTTAAGAATGTATTGAATCTGAATAGAAAACCTGTGAGGTTAGTGGGTCAAACTATTTAGGTAAAGATTTTTAGATTTTTAAAGTTCCCTTCTCTGAAATGTCTAGAAAATGGAAACAAGTCACAAATTCTTGCTCTCAGCATAAAAAATCATGAGCAACTTGTTATTGGTGTCTTTACAAGGTCTTTTATAAGAAAAAAATAATTACTTTTCATATCTAGTCGATTATTTTAAACATTTTAATAGTTTGGTGTTGATATAGGGCGACTGTGGCGCAGGAAGGTAGAGCGGTTGTCCACCAATCTCACAGTTGTTCAATCCCCACCTCCTCTGATCACATGTTGAAGTGTCCTTGAGCAAGACACTGAACCCCAACTTAGTTGCTCCCGGTGAGTGTTGGCCAGCTGCATAGCAGCTCCCCCATCAGTGTGTGAGTGTGTGTGTGACTGTGAGTGTGAATGGGTGAATAAGAAGCAGTGTAAAGCGCTTTGAGTGCCAATAGGTAGAAAAGCGCTATATAAGTGCAGAACATTTACCATATAGGTTTAGTTGCACTATAACATTAAGTGATTTGGGGGGAAAAGTTTCCTCTCAGTTATATAATTATATAATTTCTAGTAATGCTTTTCAGGGAGAACTCTTGACGGAGCCTCTACTTCACTAGACAGTAACGTTGTCACTGTCAGTGTGCAGGTATCAGTGTCTATAGTGACATACAGAGTGTATGAGAAAAGAATCACCTATCTTGAAAGTTTTGCCATTTTTTTTTACAACCTCTAATGATATTTGATTTTATCCAGCTATTTTGAAAAAAGGTTTTTAATTTCAAGGTTAAAAAGAATCTTTACAAGTCTTACATTTGCCTTATTACAACTTCAATAATCCTGTAGTGGCTCAATGCAATTTACTGCAGTTACTATTTATATTATACTTATATGTAATATTTGTGCTCCTAAAATGCAAATGTTATCAAATTACTCATGTGACTAGTGAACATCTAGTCACAATTTTAACTTGTACAGTGAGAAAATACACACTAAATCCCTACTTCTTTGCACTGTGCATATTCACAGAAAATAAAATTATAGCAAATTACATGAAACATATAATAAAACTTAAAAATGTACAATTCCGGACTTTAAGTTAGGGCAATTTGCAGCCTTTTAGATTTGAAAGGTGGTTAGTACCTAGAAGAATTCCTGCTAGGGTTAACACATGCATGTGGAATGTCTAGTATTAGGTAGTAGAGATGAAAATAAGCGGATGATTAGCTCCTTTGAAATCAAAGAAGTCTAACAGACTTTGTAAAGAGAGCAATTATGCGTAGAGAAGTTCTCATTAGCGATGAAGTGTGAGGTGCAGTGATACATGGGTTCAGCTGCTGACGTTCTGTTTGAGCGGTGGGATAGTACAGAATATCACCACAATCAAGTCATTACTAAACAAAAGACTGACTGTGGAATGACCAAAAACCTTCCTTCTTAAAAAGACACCCTAATTAGTCTTTACAATTCTGAGCCAAATTCTACATGTTAATCTTAAATGACTTCTATCGAGCCAAATACCTAGTATTTATAAGACAAGAGATTGGAGTTCAATTTATAGTTATTATCCCAGTAAGGTTGTCCACAAACACAGATGTGGAGAAGAACAAATACTTGGTCTTCCATTTCTCGCTACATTTAGAATAAGTCCAGGGTCCTGAGGCATGTACAAATGTGTGATCTACATAAAAATGATGACATTATGTATGACATAAAAAATTACAGAACAGATCAAGCCACAATTGTAGCCACAATTTTGCACGTAAAAAAAATTGGTCTTTATTTAAAGATTGGTTCAAGGGGTATGAATACTTTTTGTGCTTTACCTCAGTGTGGTTAATCACTCCATATCCACGAAGACACACCTCGCATTTTCACAGGAATTTAAACCACCCTCATTTGTATAACTGTACTATGATTTATCACAGTTGGCTGATGTGTGTTACGCGCGTATTGCTCAGTGTAAAGGGATTTTATTCTAACAAAACCTGTCCCTCATTTGACTGAAAAACAAATTGTCCTGCCAACTTTGTTTTCAGGTAGTAAATTAAATGAACAGGAGGAGGAGGACGATGAAGACGACGAGGATGACAATGATTTAGGTCACTTGGAAGACTCTGACAAAGAGCTGCCACATGATGAGGATGATGATGATGCGGGACCAGTCCTACAGGTGAAGCTTCTTCCTTTCTTGATCTGCTGACTTCATCTCTTTAAAAACAAACAATTCTCTGTTTTATTTGAATGCAGGCTGCTTGTTTTTTACTTGACATGTTATAGGTCAAAGTGCTGCATCCTGCCTCCCTGTTTTAAAATAAATCTAAATCACAGACAGTGTTAAAAGCTGAAGTGAGTTTAGTTAGAAAACTATTTCTCCTCTCAGCTCTGTGAGTCAATGTTATTAAAACCTTCATGAAAACAAAGCTGGAGAAGCACCTATTATAAAATTTATAAAGTTTCTGCCTAAAGGCCTCGTAAAAATGTAATAACAGTTTGCAATATTTGTTTGCACGGTGATTCAATTTGATGTCCAAAATGTACAAGTGAAACAGTGTCACGAGAGGACTTTATTGTCAGACTTAAATTTTCTGTCTTTCATTAATCAGGTGTCTTTTAACTATAAGTATGTGATGGTAATAAATTAGTTTTTATTGTTTTTCACAAGGTGTGTGTGTTTTGCAGTTTGACTACGCAGCTCTGGCAAACAAGCTGTTTGAGTTGGCCAGTCGGAGCAGCTCACCCAACCACAACAGACAGAAACTCTACAGAATCATCAAAGTGTGAGTACGCTCCAGCACTGTCCAGGCTCGAATAAGGGAATAAGGGAATAAGGGAATACCACCTCACCCAGCGTCACCGGGTTGATAAAAACATGGTGTCCTGCTCAATTCTTCTGCTGCTCCCTGTTAGCAGTAATCATTGGAGAAAAAAGAAATTCAAGTTTCAGAACTTTTACCTTCATGGTCACGGTTAAAATTTCCTTTTGTTGATGTCAGAATAAAGTTGTGATTAATTGAAGGGTAGCGTTGGTATGTTACAAGTTGGGGTGTATTCTTGTACCTTTTCCGTTATGAGAACATCATCATTGCTGTGATTGTTCTCATTGGCCCCTTCGCAGTACACAGTTTGACTTTTCTTATTGGGAAAAGAACAGAAATTCATAGTACAGAATTTTCTAAAATAGGTTTTAGAAAATGTATACATTTAATTAAATTCCTTATTATTTATCTATAACTATGTAGTAGTGAAATCAGAAATTTGAGCTGCATCATCCGTGATTCAGTCGATAATTCACAGTTAGGGTGCTATAAGATATCCGTGCAAGTTCTGAGTAAAACGAATTATTTACAATTTAGAGTTCAGTTAATTTAATTTCAACATTGTTACAACTCTGGGGACTGTTGCACAACAGTCAGCAGGTAAGCTAAGAGTGTAATTTTGTTAATGGCTTCAGAAGCTGTCCTCTGAAAGTTGATAAATCGAACCATCAGTTGGACCTGTCAGTCAACTGGTTATCAGATATATTTTCAATTAAAATTAGTTAAAAACTGTCTGTGGTGAGTAGGAGGGGAGTAAAAATGGTGAACTTACGCTACTTTGTTTAGGCTTCATATATCTGCAGACTTAAGGTTCTGCTTTCCTTTCATGCAGTCACAGAATGTATATGGCTGTAGTCTTTGCAGTGGCCTTAGGCTATAATCAGACACAGTTCATTTTCATGTCACCACACGAGAGGCGCAGTGCACTGCCTTTTTTTATTGACACAATTTTAAATAAAAAAAGCTTGCTGCATGTTTCTTTTAATTAATAGCTTACTGCCAAATCACTATCCTCGGCCTAACCACTAAATAGCTCGAAACATTCTGGCCAAACATTGATAATTTCTTTGAACATCTGCATTAGAAAATTGACAGATGGTGGGAACCTACTCTGGCTCTGATTGAGCGTGAGAACATGTTCCCAAATATGTTGGACACAAAAACAGAGTCTGCTCTTTTTACTGCCAAACAGTAATTTTAGTAAAAATACCTGCTGTTTACCATCTGGTACCTCAGTCACTATTTGTGGACTAACAAAAGAAACCTCTACAGTGCCAAAGAAACTTAACATGGTGGTACAGAAACCCACTGTCAACGACCAGATTGGCAGTGTAAGTGCTGTGTGACCAAGTACCCCCCTCCCAACGCATTATTTATTGTTTCAACAGCTTGGGCCACTTGCAGATCTACTGCATAGATTTAAAAGTCACTCAACCAGCTGCTCAGCTGCTTCTTTCTTTTAGTGATGAATCTGTGTTCCAACAGTGCACAGATGTCTGTATGGCTCGAATAAATTATCCAAACTAATGCAATTCTTCTTCTCTCTCTCTCTTGTGTTGACTCTTAGACTCCGGGACCTGAGTGAAGGTAGGAGCTGGTGTTCACACCTTTCTTTTATACTTGGTTTAGTTAACCTTTTTACAAATGCCAACACAGCTCACTACTGAGTTCACATTACAGTCTCTTAAGCTAGAATAGAGTTTTAAAATTTTAGAATTACATTCTTCAAATCATTTGTCCTTCTGTACCTGACTCACATCTACTTCTGCTCTTTCAACATTTTTTAAAGGTTTCATTTTACCTCTGTCGCATACTCACTGAACCATTGTGCACAAATGCAAACCCAATTCCAAAAAAGTTGGGAAGATGTGAAACGTAAATAAAAACAGAATGCAATAATTTGCAAATTCCATCAACCCATATTTTATTCACAATAGAACATAGACAAATGTTGGAACAAAAACAGATGTTGAAACTAAGATATCTTACTATTTCATAGAAAATATTAGCTAATTTTTAATTTGATGGCTGAAACACATCTCAAAAAAGTTGGAACATGGCAATCTTTGTGTATCATCCCCTTTTCTTTTAACAAATGTATGTAAATGTCTGGGAAGTTAGGAGACCATTCACTGAAGTTTTAGGTTAGGAATGTTCTCCCATTCTTGTCTGATGCAGGATTCTTGCTGCTCAACATTCCACGGCCTTTGTTGCCGGATTTTTCATTTTACGATGCGCCAAATGTTTTCTACTGGTGAACCGTCTGGACTGCAGGCAAGACAGTTCAGCCACCAGACTCTTCTCCTAAAACCTTTATGTACCAGACGTAAGCTGCCACAGGTACTACTGCACCCCCATACCATCAGAGATGCAGGCTTTTAAACTTTCCGCTGATAACAAGGTGGATGGTCCCTCTCCTCTTTAGGGCAGGAAGGGCATCCGGCATAAAAACTGTCCCAATGGTGGGATCTGCGGTGGCGACCCTGAACTCACGGGATAAGCCGAAAGGACAAATAAAAAAGGGAGGGGGGGGGGATGCCCAGTTTTAATCCAGTGCTACCTGAAGATCTTGCGGATCCAGGTTTAACCTTCGACCTTGTCCCTTGCACACAGAGATTCAGCCTGTTTCTCTGAATCTTTTGTTACTTATATATAATGTTGGTTTGATTTTCATAATTTTACATTGAGCAACATTTTTCTGAAATTGTCCCACAATGATTAGATGCAGTTTGTTACAGATTGGTGAACCTCTGTCCATCTTTACCTTTCAGAGGCTCTGCCTCTCTGAAATGATCCTTTCTACCCAGTCATGTTACTGACCTGTTGTCAACTGATTCAATTATTTTTGATTGCAACTATTTTTTTCCAGCCTTTTATTGCCCCTCTTCCAACTTTTTAAAGATGTATTAAAGCATCTGATATTTTGTTTATGTTCTATTGTGAATAAAATAAGGGTTGATGAGATTTGCAGATCATTGCATTCTTCCCAACTTATTGGGAATTGAGGTTGTATAAATCCAACCTAAACATTATTATTGGCAGCTATTTTTAATATTTTCATTGTGTGTTGGATGTGAGAGCTGTTGTTGAACAGCATGCCGCTTAAAAGAAGTGTCTTGAACTCAGTATAACTCAGTAAGTGTGCTGCAATAGTAAATAAACTGAAACTGTATTATGTATAAAAACAGAATGATTGTTCTTACTGTGGCACATTTCTCCTCTCAGGCATCTTTCCTCAGGATGAGTATCCAGAAGAGGTGTCCACAGATGAGGATGATGACCTGTTCGGCAGCCGGAAGAGGATGAAGAGAGCTAAGGCTCACGTAGAGGAGAATGAGCAGGGTGCCCCTCCAGCCAAGAAGAGTAAAGGTAACACAAGTTGTCAGATCATTAAGAAAGTGTCCTGGAGTTTTGGTATTTTTACTTCACTGATTTGAGATGTCAGGTAAGCAAGACAAGTTTCCAAAATGCATCCGCTCTGTTCATATTGTATATGTTTTTCTTGTGACTTTACTTGGTTATTCACTCTGCTTCCTGGGTAGTATGATGTCTGCTACCCTGTACGCTAGTTTGTGTTTTAATTGTTTACTCAGGTTTAAGTACTCTGAACAAATTTTACCCGTGTCCAACTATTGGCATTTATGTCACAGATAGAAACCATCACAAAGCACAGTAAGGAACTGTGACTGGGACTGTGTATATCTTCTTCTTTTGGCTGCTCCCTTTAGGGGTAACCACAGCTATCATCCGTTTCCACCTCCCTTTGCCCTCTCCATCTTTAGTTCTGCTTAAAATTACCATTGGTGGCCATTCTTAACCCAGGCCTTGAACAAACCTGTATAGAAATCCAGTTAATGATTTTCATATTTGATTTACACAGGTGTTACTCCAGTTGCCCTTCCTAACCTTCCCTCCCCATTTATCCAGTCTTGGGATTGGCACTAAGTGTGTACTGCTTGTGCTACCATAGCGAGAGAGATCATACTAGTCTCAATGAGAAACAGTAATTTTAATAAAGTTTTTGGACTTATTTTTGTTTAAAACAAGAGGATGTACTCCCTCTGTGTGCTGAAGGTGGACTGAATGTGACCACTGACATGCATCTGCTAAAAAAGGGTGTGAGAGCATTACTTCATATGTAGTTGAATCAAACACTAGTTCACATCAATCAGCAACAAAATTAAATTCAAAAAAATAATTCAATCCAGTACAGCAGCTCTGCCTTACATTCTACTTTTCAAGGTTAAAATTTTTGTTTTTAAGTTGAAACTGTCACAAAGGGGATAATTCTTTAATGGGTGGTGGAGTCGTACTGGAGTGTTTTATATTAAGAGATGGTTCTGTGGTACGACTGTGGCGCAGGAAGGTAGAGTGGTTGTCCACCAATCTCACAGTTGTTGGTTCAATCCCCACCTCCTCTGATCACATGTCGAAGTGTCCTTGAGCAAGACACTGGACCCCAACTTAGTTGCTCCCGGTGAATGTTGGCCAGCTGCATAGCAGCTCCCCCATCGTTGTATGAGTGTGTGTGTGAATGGGTGAATAAGAAGCAGTGTAAAGTGCTTTGAGTGCCAATAGGTAGAAAAGTGCTATATAAGTGGAGAACATTTACCATTTAAATGTTTTGGCCCCCTCCTAATTTTAAATAGGATGGTCAAATTGTAGAATTTATGGCATTTATGCTGTGCTGGATTACAATAAATTCTACAGGTGTACCTGACGTTGAGGCCATTCGATGCATCTGAGTTTACTGTGTGTGTTCTGGATAACGTTACTGTTGCGTAAGAATATTTACATGTTTTTGTTTGTAATTTTCAGGGTTTTTTACACTAACAAACTTTGTGTGCGGACAGAATGGGGGTGGGGGGTAGAGAGGAAGAGAAAAAGATTATAAAAGGCAACTGGGTGAACAGAATGATTAGTTGAATGAGTGTTTGTCTTTGCTATGTTTTCTACTGCATTGATATTCAGTATAACCCTGCCCTGATTTTAAAGCAGCAATGTTTTCATATTTCATTTAATATAAGCCTTTTTTTTTTTTTAACAATGAACGAGGATTATCAATAATTATGGTGCGAGTTGCATCTGAATAAGGCGTTTGTCTGGATGTGAAAACTGGACTTAACTTAATATTATCTGTGTTTTCCATTTAAGTGAAGAAAAATGATTCATCTACACTGAACAAGCAAAAGAACCACTTTGGAAAAGAAGACGATCAAGAAGATTTGAGCACTAATGATGAAAAGAAGAAGAGGAAAAAAAAGAAGAAGGCAGGGCAGGGTCAAAGTGCATGTGATGAAGACGGTGCAGAGAAATCTTACCAGGGACAATCTGTGGCTCAGAAGACAGTTAATGACAATGAAGAAGGTTTGGAGTGTTTAGACAAACAAAGTCAAAGCTCCATCTCATCTGTAAAAGTCACAGAGGCAGTTACTCCCCCAGGTCAGTTAAAAACTCTGCTTTCCTCTGAGCTAAAGAAACAGGCGTCAGTTACAACCATAAAAGATAAGTCCTACAACAGTCTCTTGTCAAACAAGAAGAAAAAGAGGAACACTTTTGAGCTCAAACCCATGGTCACTGAGATGGAGCAACAGACAACCGCCACAACAGAGCTAGAGGTGCCCCCTGAAGCAACTGCTCCAGTTTCAGTGAAAAAGAAGAAAAGGAAGGGTCTGAGAGCAGACTTTAATATTGTCAAGAAGAGAAGTAAGAAAAAGAGTCTCAGGGCAAATGAGGCATTAGAGGTTGTGGTGGAGGGAAAATGGACTGATGCTGAGTTAACACATGAAGCATCACAACAAACCACTGCAGTGCCACTTAATGAGAAGATGAAGAGAAAGGGAAAACAAAAGGAGAAGATGCATCGGGACAAGGAGGGAACAGATGAGACATCTGAGGACACAACACTTTTAGCGGCTGCAGATGACAGCACTGTTCCGTCACTGAAGAAGAAAAGGAAAACCAATAAGAAAGAATTTGAGATTACAGCAAAGGATGAAGAAAAAGTCCCAGAAACACCTCTGATGCTGGATGCTGAGAGAGTTCTGTTTGAGATCACCATGACAACACCAGCAAAGGCGAAGAAAAAGAGTCCAGAGCTCTCAGCAATCCAGGCCAGTGAGATCAAAAAGGAGTCCCAGCTGCAGATGGTTGGCAGTGTGGATGCTGACCTCCCATTAGATGAACAAGATGTGGCCCCTTCTTATAAGAAACAAACCAATAAGAAGAAGAAGAAGATCCCGGTGGTCTTTGAGTTTGAGGCTGATGAGCTGGGGGCAGCTACAGAAAAAGAGGCTGGTGCCAAGGAGACAGCAGCGGGAAATGTGAGTATGCAATGTATGTTAAATGGTTCCAGTGAGACACAGTCAGACCAGCTATAAACACTGACTTTGAAACCTATTTCCCACTTCAGAATGTTGCAGAGCCATTCACACCTCTGAACATTAAAAAGTCCAGAAAGAAGGCAAAGACTTCCTCGGGGTCAGCGTCTGACTTCATCACCTTTCAGGGGAATGCATCATTCCCTACTCCACTTTTCTGCAAAACCCAGAAAAGCCCTAGGACTCCACTGATCAGCAAAAAGGTAAAGACCAGACCTCTGCATCAGAGGGTCAGTTTACCAGTTACAGCACTCTATGAAGTGCAGGTCAGTACCTGGACAAATCAAACCAAAACTATCATAAACCACAGAATTATATTACATGTTTACCATTTCAGAACATTTATAAGGTAATTATTTCCCCTCTGCTCCATTCCAACATAACCATAAATCCAGTTTATGGAGTTAGTATATTACTCTTAGTGACCTCTGTATCATAGCCACCTGTACAATGTACTTAAACTGCTTTGCCATCAAATCTACCTTTACAAAGCTCATGCTGTTTATCTTTTTTTTTATATTGTCAGAAATGATAATGTGTTCATTCACTTGTTTATTACATTGGTCATAGTTTGAAGTTGTGTTGTTTGTTTGAGATGTGCATGTTAGGTTAGGTGTTAATATGAGTGTTAATGGTTGTGTGTGTGGCCCTGTGATAAAGTGTAGTGTACCCTGTTCTTGCCTAATGACACCTGGCTTTGAGCTAAATGGAAATGTACATGTAGGGTTTTATCAAAACAGCAGAGCAGCAAGTTGAAATTTTCCTGAATATTACATTGGTTTAGTGTTGTACCAAGAACACACAGCCCTCGTGTGTGTGACTCGCTGAATATAAGGACTTGCACAAGAGCTGGGTTGGAGATCCCTGTCACAGGTCTAACACTGTTCTTTTACTTCCATTGCAAGCAGGAGTAGACAGTTATGTGGACAGATGCAGTAGCATTACATAAAGAAAAGAGCATTAGAGCTAACATTAGCTCTCCGTATATTATGTTGTGATTTCAAGTGACCAGGCTTTGAAAACTAAAGGACTTTCCTGCAACATCTGCTCCTAGAATCATAGAGGAATAAGCAGATTTCTGACATCACAGCAGAAGTTAAACCTGAAACTAGCTAAAAACCCTTGCAGTGCACATCAGGGGAGGAGATGGTCATGGGTAGAGTGTGCAGGGGGAAACATTAGTGTTTTATTAACAGGACATTAAAGATCATATGTGAACGAGTCTTGCGCTGTTCCCTGAATTTGCTTTACAATCTCAACATCACCAACAGATGCTTACAGATTCAATTCATCTTTCCAGTCATCCAGAGTTGTTGTCTTCGTATGAATACGTGTTCTTCGCCATCAGGTGTTTGTTTTTCTTTTGCTGCAATAACAAAATATAGGCGCCACCAATACGCCCCCTCACTTCTTCGGATAATTACCTGCTCTAATCACACGTGCCTAATTGGATGTTATCCAGACTTTTACTCAGTCTGCTCTCTAGTATAAATTCAATTAGCGAATTGCTTAATTATCAGCTCCGTTATAATAGTTTAATAACATAATTGGGCAGGGGGGTGGGGCTCCAGTGCAGGTGAGCTACCTGATATTAGCAAACATAGAACATGTGGCTGGGAACCAGAGTAGGTTTAAAAAATAAAAATAATGTGGTTGTATAGTAGCATAAGTTTTAGTTTGTTGATCTCATAGATTTAAAACTAAGTTTTAAATTATCCTCAATGCTTTTTAATAATCTATTTCAAAATTTTAATATTTCAAGTATTCACATTTTTTGGTAGGTGAAAACAGACCACAGGAACAGGATGCAAGGAGACAATGTGGGAGCTGGTAGGAGAATACCAATAAATGGGCCTCCTGTCGGGGAATTGTCATACAGTGCTGCTATGGTGAAAAATAAAAAAAAAATGCAGCAATGCACACTGTGTTTACAATGAGAAAATGAACACCCCAGCTGGGGAGTTACTTACTTTATTTATGATTTGCTTATTGGTTTTAGATGACCTTTAAATGGAAATTGCCAACCCACAGCCTTTGTTGTGCAAGAAATTAATTACATTTCATCGAACGCATACAAAACCCATATCATCCACTGTGCCTGTATAATTTTCTAGAAAACACTGGAATGAATATCATATTACCCACAATAATTAGTCACAGTACTGATGTCATTAATCAGTACGCTCTTCTTCTGCAGTAGCTCCATGTTCACCAGCCAGCTGCTCATGTTGTCTGTTTGATGCTACATACAGTAGCTGGTATTCAATGAGTTTGTTAGTGTAGTTTGAATGAGAGGTTTGGACATTCAGTGTTGTGAAAATAATGCTGTACTGTATGTCACTTTTTATTTTTCCTATTTTTTGTTTCTCAGAAGATTCACATTCCCAATTCCGAATCCAAGAAGGTGACCTTTGGCCTCAAGAATAATAAAACCGCTGGTAAGAAAGTGCATGTTATAAGAATTGCAATAAACATGTTTAGTGGAACTGGAGCTCTTATTCCTTTAGACATTCCAGAAGCGTGCAGAGCATTCTGACATGATGAAGAAGGGGAAAATAGGACTTTTCCAGTTCACTTTGTAGAATGTGATGTGAATGTGTAGTGTACTAATATGAAGTGGGCATGCCCTGCAGTCTCCACCTGCATCTGATCCAACTCACCACCAGGTGTCGATAAAGCTGACAGCTTTGACACTACAGGCTTCACGGCAATTGTCAAACCTCCTAAATACAAACACACAGATCTTCTACTCTGACTATTTATGTTTTAAATAAGTTGCTTATTAAGTTCTGTGGATCTGATGGTTGTATCAAATAGTCTTCAGCAGAAGGAGAATTCTTTAGCGGTGGTCAGTTTGCACTGTGTCTATCGTTTCCATTGTCTTTATAACCTAATCAAGAATTCTAGAACACAATAAACTTTGAACCTAAGCTTTTAAGCAAACATATACCAGAATTCCTCAGAAAAAAAATGACAATTCATAACATTGTACATATTCAATTTTCATTTTTTCCATTTGAAAATTTGAAAATGCCTCAGCACCTACTACACAAACCCTGTGCTGAGGGTGTATTCTAATCTTATTTCCAATGTCTGAATGAACTTTGATCGTTTATCAGTAGTGTTTGAGCTGCTGAGATTGTGACAGTCTATACTGCACTGATGTATAATTACACATTAAGTCAATGATTCAACTGATTTTGATTTCTCCCCGTGTGGCGCAGAGTTTAGGAAGACTGATCGGAGTCTGCTGGTGAGTCCCGACGGATCGTCACGAGTGCCTTTTGACCCGAAGCAGAAACCTAAGTTTGGGGTTTTAAAGTCCCCCCCCACACCATTCCCCAAAGTAAAGATGAGCTTGAAAACTCCAAAGAGCACGCCTAAACGACGACCTTCGGCCGCAGACTTCTTCTAACTTCCTACAAATTGTTGTCTTTGAACTGTTTATTAATAGACTGAAGAGATACATTGAGGTATTTTTATGTTTCGATGGTATCAGTGTTGGGTTTTGCCGAGTGACTAGATGTTTTAATAAAGTTGCTCAATCCAGTTTTTCTAATTTTATCAGATGTTCAGGTTGTATGTTGTGTTTGATACAGAATATTTTGCAACTCTGAATCTGAAGTAGCTGTAGGCAAATATACCATTTTAAATTTCCATTTTAGTGTAATGCTTCAACAAATGTCAGAGGACAGGGAAATCAAAAAAGATAACGTACAGTATATTTTAAATTAACAGGATCAAAACAATAAATACCATATTTAGAATGAAAGCATTTTTGTAGCTGTAATCATTCCTCCTGTTTACTCTGCAAAAACACTTTCTATGTAGGAACCTAACAAAAATTTGAGAAATTGCTAACACGTTGGAACAATGTGTAAAACGTAAATAAAAACAGAATCCAACAGATTTGGAAATCTCATGTTTATGTTCTCACAATAGAACATATGTATGTTTTCACAGTAGAACATAAACAATATATCAGATGTTAAAACTGAGAAACTTTTCAATTTTGTCAGTTTTAACAAACTTTTCATATTGAATTTGATGGCAGCAAAAAAATCTCAAAAGTTTGAACAGGGGCAACACAAGGCTGAAAAAGTAACTGCCGCAAATGGAGCAGCATTTGACAACTAACAACTTCAGTGAATTGGCAACAGGTCAGTAACATGACTGGGTATAAAAGGAGCATCTCAGAGAGGCAGAGCCTCTTAAATGTAAATGCGGGCAGAGGTTCATCTATCTAGATAGATAGATCCTTTATCCAACTGCTCAGTTAAGGTCACAGCACCACAGTCACACATTAAAAACAAGCAATTGCATTAAAATAATAAAATAAAACAAGCAGTGCTGCAAGTACAAACAAAAACTTATGTCTGATGGCTCTGGGCAGGAGGGACCTTTTTGTGGAGCAGTTCTTAGAGAGCAGACTCCCACTGAAGAAGCTTCTCTGCCCCATCACCTGGCTGCTGTCGTCCATCACACAGAGTAGCTTCTTCTCCTCTCCACCACTGACACCACAGAATCCTGCTCTACACCAATCACAGAGGAGGCCTTATTTATTATTTTTTCCAGCCTCTGTGTGTCCCTCTGTCTGATGTTCCCCAAACACACCACCCAAAAGAAGAGAGCTCTGGCAACCACCGATTGAGAAAACATCTGCAGCATTTTCCTGCAAGTTGAAGGATGCCAACCTCCTCAGAAAATACTCTGCACCTTCTTGTAGATATGGTCAGTGTGACCAGTCCATCTTATCATCTACCTGCAGCCCAATGTACTTATAGGAGGTAACCATCTCAGTCTCCTCGCTGTTGATGTTGACAGGCAACAGAGATGGGCAGCACCTCCTAAAGTACAGTACCATCTCCTTCGTCTTGGAAGAGTTTAGCTGCAGGTGGTTCAGGTGACTCCAGATAGAAAAGTCCTTCACAAGGGACCTATACTGAGATGTCTGACGATGGCAGTGTCATCTGAAAATGTTTGCACATGACACAGTTCATTCCTATACATAAAGTCAGCTGTGTGAAGAGGAATAATGTGTTATTTCCAAAGCATTGGCACCTTCCCCAGGTGAAGGCTCAGGTTGTTCTCTGCAGCACAGGCCACCAGACTGACTGCCTTCCTGGGGCAGAGTCTCCTCAGGTCCTGTTTGGCCTGGTCTGTGGTGATGGTAAAGGAGGGGATGGTGGAATCAGAGGAGTGCAGAAGTGGTAAAAACACATAACAATATGTGTTTTGTAGGAAATTGTTATGACTTAATAAATGCTGATGTATCATGGATGAACCACCTGTAAGCACATAAAGTACTTAAAAATCCTCCTTTAACAAAAGTGGTCTTATTACCATAATAGTGCTTAAAAACATTGTTTTCTTAGTGGAGTACTTTTACTTCTTTACATTAAGTAAAGCATAATTGTGTTCTACAGAAATAATTCAATTCAACTTGATTTATATAGCGCCAATTCACAACAAAGTCATCTCAGGGCACTTTACAGAATAAAGTCAAGATTATAAAGATATATAGAGAGAACCAAACAATTCCCCCTGGAGCAAACCATAGGCAACAGTGGAGAGGAAAAACTCCCTTTAACGGAAGAAACCTCCAGCAGAACCAGGCTCAGGGTGGACGGCCATCTGCCTCGACCCGTTGGGGTGAGTGAAAAGTGAAGAGAAAAAAGAAAAGAGCAACAAAAAGCAACAACAAAACATCGAACTTCCTTCAGCTGAACAACACCAAAACTGAAGCCCTTCTAATTGGTACCCCCCATCAGCTTCAATCCTCCCCCATTAACTGTATTTCCTTTTCTGGTCACACCATTACCCTCTCCTACTCTGTTAACAACCTGGGGGTCACGTTTGACCCCCACCTGTCATTTGAAATACATTTCCAACACCTCTGTAAAATTGCATTTTTTTCATCTCAGAAACAAGCCAAACTCCACCCCTCTGTTTCCCTCTGTGATGGTAAAAAGCTGGTCCACGAGTTTGTCTCCTCCAGGCTGGACTATTGCAATGCCCTCCTGATTAGGATCTCTGGCAGGGGCCTTCAAAATCTCCAATATACTCAAAACAGTGCTGCCAGGATCCTTAGGAGGGTTCGGAAATATGAGCACATCACTCCTGTCCTCCGGACACTTCACTGTCTCCCCATCCACCCAGACGGTGGACTGTTTCAAAAAATAGGTAAAGAATTTTCTGTTCAGCATTTTAAAGCGATCATTACCTTTTTATGTATTATTTTATGTTTTATATGTTTCTATGCTTTACATGTTTTCTTCTTGCTTATAATCTGCGTATGTAGCACTTTGAGATTTGCCCACAAATCTGCTTTATAAATAAAATTAATTATTACTATTATAACTAACAGAACAGAAGAAGATCTATTTCTCCTGGTTACTTTTTTGGGTGTTTCCACCCCAAAAACGGTGTAAACAGTTTAGCTAATGAGTGGAAAGCAAACCGAACCAAGGAGAAAACAGACGCGGTTCACAAATTGGTCCACTGATTTGATTTAGATCAAACTACAGCTTTGAAAACATGATGAATAAATACAGTCACAATGATGAAGAAAGTGGCTATAAGATATGACTATTGATGATGACATGTTCCTTAAACATGTTCAAGTAGTTTAAAATAAGAACAGAAGGGAGATGCATCTACTCTAAATGGCACCAAGGGTGAGATATGTTCAGACTGCAGTTCACATACACTAAGGACAGATGGGGAAGTCTCACAAAGTTCAGTGATGGCTTTGTTGGGTGTAAGGCTCCACCAGCCGGAGGGAAGATTTTTTTATTTTTATCGTTAATAAAATGGTTCATATCATTGTAATATACTGTATGTTGTACTTCCTTGATCATCGTGGTTTTAAATCTCTCTCTCTCTCTCTCTCTGTCCACACACACACACACACACACAGCGTCCACAGACTCTAATCTCCTCACAGTCTCCACAGACGCGCCTCCCATTAAGAAATGGAAAATGGACGTGCGGATCCAGATGAGTGGAGTCTATAAGTTCTTCTTTGCTCCGGGAGGCACCAAACACTCAGCGGCTGCTTCTTTGAATTATCTGTCTGGATTCTGGTTGTAAACAGGACATAACGCAGTGACACTGTGACCACAGTGAAAACGGAGGTAAGTAGGTTACTGAAGTTTTCTTGTATTCCACGTTACACCATGGATACATGGTGATGTTGATAGTATTACTCTAGTAACTGGCTTTAACCACGGCGTTGTCTCCGACACGTCGTGTGCGCGCTCCTCAGCAATTCATTCATTTCATATGAAATATTTCCAACGTTGTGCTTATTCTACATTATGCTGTGGGGATAAAGTGTGTGGGGGCTTTCTATTAATGAGTTTAAAGGGGTATTCATCATGCTTTTTATTCCAAAACCCGCCACCACTGGTTGTAGGCTACAGTCTGATCGTGGATCACTGTTAGGAAGACTGAAATCTCACCAGTCTGTCTCTGAACTGGATTCCTGCAGCGATCTCTTTTTAATCACTTTGCCTGGAATTCACACGTGCTTTTTTCTACAGATATTGCACTGATGTCAACGCCTGTCACACGTTCTCCGACGCAGCAGCAGGTGGAACATGTTACCGGAACGTTTCTCCCCGGCAACTGCTCTGCGCTTTGTCTGTGTGATGGTATCAGCCGTGTGCTGTGAGTATCTATACCACCATTCCCTTCTCCTCTGGCTTTCTCTGTCTGATGCGGCTAAAAGGTTCATCAGAAAAGTCAATATTTCTCCACAGATGATCAATAGTCTTGGTTTAGTCTGTCTTGTGCGACCCAACATAGAAGCCCAATGGAACTAAGCACTTCTGTATAATGAAACTCCCACACATACATCAGAATCACCAATCAGAGACAGACTGTATGTGACACATTGCGGAGCTGTTCTTCATCTGCAGGATGTAATTACGCCTCAGACAGCTGCACAGATGGCCTTGCTAGTTGAGGTGGCTCTAATCTTTAGTCATTTTTTGCCCAGCAAGAAAATAAAACATTTATTGACATTTTAGCAAAATGCTCACTGCTCTTGACACCATAGTCCTGATTTTATGTCCAAACCAGAAATGTTAATCCATCAAAGATTATAGAGTCAGTTCTTTCAGATGACTCAATAATTTCAGGCAGTGAACTGGTAACAATTGTAATAATTATTACGGTCAACATTTTGGTGTTGGTTTAGGTCAACTGGTGAACTGGTGAAAGTCTATCTTTCTATCTTCTATCTTTTTGAGCAGTCATGACAAAAAAAAAAAAACTTCATGGATCCAGCTCATCATGACCCTTTCCTGTTTTTCTTTTAATCACTTCAATGACTTTGGGGACTAGATAATGGGTCAAACAAAGTGTGTGAAGGTGCAAAACTTTAGATCAATTGATCATGGAATTAGAATCACTAGTTGCATTTTCTTAAATAATTGTACAAAATGAGCTTTAACCCAACCAATTACAAAAATAAAGGATATGTAGCATGTAGCGCCTCCACAGCTGATCTCGACTGGCCGGAGTTGGCTTGGTTTCCTCCCACGGTCCAAAGCCAACCCCATAGTTCACCCAACCCCGTAATGGGTGAGTGGTCAAAATAATGGATAACACTTAGATGCTTTTACTTAAGTAACACATCAAGTAAAAAGTAATGAGCTGCAAATACAGAAAGCACTTCCCAGTAGACGCTACACATACCAAAATATTGCAAACAACACAGGTGACATTGAAAACATCTCCATAGAGCAAATACAGAAACACAACTAAAAAAATCAGTGTCACTGCTCAAACAGAAGCACACGTTTCAATATGTGTAGCTGAAGGGTTTTTGGTGAGTGTTCTATCATGTCACCATTGCAGTAAAGCTATGTCTATAATGTTTTACCACTGCCCCATCGCCTGACTTACTATGTACTGAAAGAGCCAACTGGGACGACTGTGGTTCCAAAAATAAAGCAGTTGTCCATAAACAGGGGGGCTGGCAGAAGAGCATGATCCCCTGTTCCTCCTGTTTTTATGTTGAAGTGCTTTGAGCACTGATGAGGAAGAAAAGACCATTATTTACTATTTACTTTTTAATCCCCTCTGGAAAAATGTCATGTTAATGCAGACAACTGCAATATTGCAGGGAAATGCCAAAGAGTGACATGGCTATAATATATAATATATATAACCTCAAAGTTTGAACTTCCCAATGGCATGATATATGTTTAGTTGTGTTTTCTGTACTAGGTTCCTGGAATCATTTCTATTGTTGCCTGTGGTATTAGCAACAGTTTCTTATTGCATCATATTTTGTATTTGCTGTTTTATTTGCTCAAATTGAAATAGTTGTATTTTTTGTCTAGTTTTGTCTGTTTTCCTGCAGTGTGGTGAGCTGCTACCACACCAGCTTTTTAGTAATTAACTTCTCCTACAATATTTGAGTAGCAGCACTTCAAAAACACATCAATAAAGAAAAACAAACACACTTTTAGAAAAACTGAGGGTTTAATGGTGGTCATGTGAAATGGTAAATGGTCGGCACTTATATGGCACTTTTCTACCCATTGACACCCAAAGTGCTGCTTCTCATTCATCCATTCAGACTCATAATCACACACACTCACACACACCGATGGGGGAGCAACTAGGTTGGGGTTCAGTGTCTTGCTCAAGGACACTTTGACATGTGACTGGAGGAGGACCTGCAACCCCCTGCTCTACAGTCCCCCCTTTTTCGTTATTTTTTCATTCTTTTTTCTATTCTTTCTTTTTTATCGACCTTAGGGAAAAGAAACTTAACCTTTTTAATCACTAATGGCTCCAAATGTTCCCATTGTAGGGTACAGACTTCAGCTCATTTAAGCAACAAAATTGATTATTTTTTGTTCAAACTACAGACATACACTACTTCAGAAGTCAACACAAGGTCTGGGATGTTTCACTGCAGCTATATGTGTACTTAAAGTCATTGTGGAAAACTGTGAGGGAGTATGACTTATGCTAATCACACATGTTTAAAATGGCTGCTCAAATGGCAGTCTAGTGCTCTTCACATTTACATTTACATTTAGTCATTTGGCAGATGCTTTTATCCAAAAGGACTTACAATTAAGGTACAGTGCAAGGCAAGCAAAAGTCTAAGTGAAGGAGAAAACATCAAAGCAAACTGCTATGAGAAGAATTGTATCCCTATCATGAGATGCAAGTGCACGAAAGAGTAGAAAGGACGTTTTTTTTTGAATGAGGGAGTTGATAAGCAGGAGCTGTTTAGTTGACCACCCTTTAGGCTTTGAACCTAATGTGGGCAGCTAAATGAAGCCAGTCCAGAGATCTAAAGATTGGTGTGACATGAGTCTGTTTGGCTGATTAAAAATGAGAATCGTTAGCAGGGGTTTGATTGTGCATGTCGGTAACCCCATTAACAGAGCATTGCAGTAATCAAGACAATATATGACCAGCGCCTGCACAATGAGTTGGGTTGTGTATTCTGAGAGGTAGGGTCTTACTTTTTTGATGTTGTACAAGGCAAATCTGCATACACTAGTGACTGAGGAGATGTGGTGCATTAAGCTCAGTAGGTTGCCAATGATGGCCCCCAGATTTCTGGCCAACTTAGACAATCACTGACAATCACAGATCCAATGTTGATGCTAATCTTGTGTTGTGTTGTGTTGAAGGTCTGGTTGGGAAGACAAGAACTTCACTCTTGGGGAGGTTGAATTGAATAAGACTTTTTCTGATCCAAGCAGAGATGTCAGAGAGACAGACAGAAATGCGTGATGAGACAGTGGAGTCATGCGGTGGAAAGGACAGGAATAGTAAATGGTCTGCAATTATATTATATAGGGCTTTTCTACCTATTGTAAAGGTAGAGGGCTTTACCTAGTGTAAAGCCCTCAAAGTGCTTTACACTGTTTCTTATTTACCCATTCGCACTCACAATCACACACACACACTCACACACTGATGGGGGACGCTGGCCAATGCTCACTGGGAGCAACTAATTTGGCGTTTAGTGTCTTGCTCAAGGACACTTCGACATGTGACCGCATCATCTACAACATGTGACCGGAGGAACTGGGGATCGAACAACCAACTGTGAGATTGGTGCACTCTGCCTTTGTTCCTTGATTTTTTACATTTTAGCAAAAGCATCTGCTGTTGTCCGAGCTTTAGACAACGGAAGGTGGTGATCAATCTCAGTGTGAAATGTGTTGGGCAGGTTCTGGTTTTTGATTTCTACAAAAGAGCAAAAGGACAATACAGCAGTATTAACAACAGTTAAGTTTTAACTTAAAACTTAGAGAGACCAAGTGTTAGTTACTTAATCTGACAATTAGTTGAAGTAAATACAGACATTCAGCTTAACTCAAATCTGTGCAGAAATTCATATTATTTAAGTTAGTAGAATGTATTTTTAAATCACATTTAAACATTTTGGGTTTACAGTGTGGAAATTGAGAGTGTTCATGTGGATGCCAAATGTTCTATGCTCATGTTACTGTTTTTACTCAGATATTTCTCTACAGTGAATTACGCTAAAATTGGCACAACTGTGGATGCATTCTTTAGAAGCATCATTTGAACAATTTCAAGTAAAAAGA
Organism: Channa maculata; assembly: GCA_020496755.1. NCBI lineage: Eukaryota > Metazoa > Chordata > Actinopteri > Anabantiformes > Channidae > Channa > Channa maculata. Next base: position 600,406 of record CM035609.1, read on the forward strand.
AAAGAATGTTTTTTAGAAAACAAAATGGCGTGTGTGTGTTTGTTCGTTCCAGTTGGCAGACACCTTGTTAACCTCAGGAAACGGTGTCAAAAAGTAGCTGCTGTAGCACCAAGAATTTAATTACAGCATAGTTCATGTAACCACAGTGTTCCTGTCTAGTGACCTTTACTTCAAGTTATCACACCGCTCCTTTCCCTTTATTTTCTTTCTGCTGTTTAAAAGATCAGAGCCTAGTCAGTGCCCGCTGCTCATGCATGTACAGCTGTTGCAGACATCAGTGATGTCTCATTAAATCCAGAGGTAGACTGCCCAACTGTCCAATCTGGAAAAGTCCAGAATGGCAAAAGGTCACACCAGCTACTGGCCATCAGTTTCAGACAAACCTTGGACAGACCTGCACTCCAGCCAGCCAACAGACTGGAGGTGTGAAGAAGTTACTATCAGTATAATGTTATCATCACCTGAATGCCCTGGTAATACGTAGCTATTTGATTGCTGAACATCCAGCAAATTTATAAACCACAAGTGTAATAGATGAAGTGAAGCAACGCTGCAGCAGACAATTAATAATCAAGTTACAAGTCAGTGACAGAAGTGTTTAAATTCAAACTAAGTTAGTGAAATATAAAAAAAGGTAAAACATGAACATAATTTCCCATGTCCCAGAATTTGATAACCCCTAAACGCACAAATAGAACAAAATTTAGTGCTTGTACTGTCAATGTTGCTTGTCACTACACAAAATACCTAATTTATTATCATGGCATCCATTTAAAAATGTTAAGAAAGTGACCTAATGAAGAGGCTGCTACTTCTACTGGTGAAAATGTCTGAGCTCATTTGAATTATTGTTGTGTCTGATCAGGGTCCCCTAAAGTAATTCTGGTTTACTCTTAAAGGGTAACGTCACCAATTTTCAACTAACTACATCCACTCTATGGATGTAGTTTAGGGTGTAAATGTATATTCATGCTTTTAAACTTCCCTCTGATTTTCTGCATTAAACTATTTGTCTGCTTTTAGCTAAAAAGATCCTCCAGATGACATTGTCCGGAGATCAGACGATGTCATCTGGGGGAGCTCAGGAAAAGCAGGTATGTATGAGCAACAAGATGACATAATCTGAACTGAAGATTCCTCCAAATGATGTGATCTGGAGGCTTTTTTCAGCTACAAGTACAGAGATATTTTGATATAGTAAAGTCAGTATAAAGTTTAATGATATTTATGTACATTTACTACCCAAACTAGAACCAAATCTCTATCATCTCTAAATATCTTTCCACTGACTTTGTCTGCAAGCAATATTATACTCCAGTCAAAACCACCAATGTCAGAACTAAAGTAAAAGTCAGCAGGTCACCATAGTCACGCTGAGTCTAAGAACCAAATGTGGCAAGAAAAATGTGGCTAACATGACTACAAATATGGAAATGTTTCCTGAGGCCCATAATGTTTTTCAATGGAGACGCAGTGTAGCTGGAATTACAGGTTTTGTCAACGTATAGTATCTTACAGAATGTCCATGTTGCTGTGTGTGTACACATGGTAACTACAGCATGATCAAGGTTTGGTCGGAAAATGATGATGGTCAAACACTGGCCCACTCTGGCCTTCATCATGCAATATGACACAAGGAACAAAATAACATATAATCCCTCGTCTTTATATTCTACTCAGCTCTGCTTTATTGTGACACATTTTGGTATGAAGAGTGTGCAGAGGATATATATTCATCATTTGTGTAAGTTGCTGGTGTTGGCAGATGTGTTTGGACAATAAATATATTGCACTTTCTGGCTTAATGTGGTGTTTCAGCTCTAAAGAATGAATTCAATCTTCCTTGTTTTGTATTTTTGTACTGAACATAATTGGATTTCAGATTTACAATTATAAATAACACACATGGTTTTATAAGTGGCTGCATAGCACAAGCAGCTGCCTATTTAAGTGAGACAGTAATGCAAGTGCAGCTCTGCAGCATGGATATTCTATTTCTGCTGAGTGAATCTTCAGCCAGAAAGCTTCCTTTGGGATCAAAGATGCCCCCATGTTAGACAATTCAATGGAGAGCAGCACTAATGGTAAGGAGACACTCTATAGGTAAATCGTTCTTACAGAATGTAGAAATGTGCTGAGGCCTTTGTGTTTGAGCAACATCATTAACCTGTCAAACATTTACTCTGTTCAGAGACAAAATGACCTAGACAGCCTCTGTAATGATAAAACAGGAGAAAGACAAATTAATTGCATTGGCTTTTGTTTCTTTCATCCCTAGTGTTAGGGAGCATTCTTGATGCCATTTCATTGTTTGCTACATTCATTCCTTCCCCCAACAATATAAACATAGCATCACTCTTTGGATGGCTGAGAGCTTTTCTCTTTCTAAAAAAACAAAACGCAACTTTAACTAAAGGTCCAAACTTCATCTTCTTAATTAATTCATTCATTCTGTTATTTTACTCTTTGTTGCTTTTAGGGTGACTTTTAACACAAGGACTGCGGATGAAAATTAGCCTTCTGGTTAACTCTGGCATATTTACAGAAATGTTAATTAATGTGCATTGTCCGGGAACTTCTTCTTCTTCGTCTTTTCCTTTGGGCTGTTCCCTTTCAGGGGTCACCACAGCGAATCATGTGCCTCCATCCAACCCCATCCTCTGCATCCTCTTCTCTCACACCAACTAACTTCATGTCCTCTCTCACTACATCCATAAATCTCCTCTTTGGTCTTTTCATCCTTCTACCAATATATTCACAGTCTGTCCTCTGAACATGTCCAAACCACCTCAATCTGGCCTTTTCTGACTTTATCTCCGAAACATCTAACATGAGCTGTCCCTCTGATGTCCTCATTCCTGATTCTGTCCATCCTCGTCACTCCCAAAGAGAACCTCAACATCTTAAGCTCTGCTACCTCCAGCTCTGCCTCCTGTCTTTTCTTCAGTGCCACTGTCTCTAAGCCGAACATTGCTGGTCTCACCACCGTCTTGAACACCTTTCCTTTCATTCTCGCTGATACTCTTTTATCACACAACACACCTGACACTTTTCTCCACCTGTTATTTTGTTTATACTATTATCTTGTGATACGGGATAACTCTTTCATTATTTCATAAAAAAAAAGTTTCTTTTTCTCATTATAAAAAATACAAATTTTCAGTGGTTCTGAAAGAGCAGCAGGTGGCAGGTCCAAATAAAATCAGCATATAGGGCAACTAGCTCAGTTGGTAGAGCAGTCATTCACGAACCACAAGGTCAGGGGTTCAACTTCCAGTCCTTCTTGCTACATGTCCCTGGGCAAGACACTGGACCCTAAAGTTCTTAGTGTCTGCAAAGGGCATTTGCATTCGTTTTCTTATTCCGATGTCTTTCTAAACTCCCGGAATGTCCATCCATCAGACTTTTCATGCCATTGTCCTGCACACATCCATTTGTTGATAATGTGCGGTGCAGAGAGTGCAGTAATATTATGCATGACCATCCACTATTTACCTTGATTAAATTGTTAGCAAATGACACATTACTAAGGCTCATTAATCTCGCAACTTCAGACCCTTCTTTCTTTGTGGTTTTTCAGTAATTGATGTTTTTTGATTTATTTGGTTTCACAACATAAAATAATAGAAGAATGATAAAGTATTATATTGGTACAGGCTAAAATTAAACATTATCACTCAATTATATTGTGAGAGTTATTTTCTCAGCTCTCACATTTATGGTGCCTTTGGGGTATCTGCTGCCTCTAACATTACAATTTAGGCAATGTATTACTATGTGTAAAAAGGTTTTCCGGATGCTTATGAATGAGAGGCTGGAATTGAGCTGCATGCAGATGATCACATATTCTTCTCTGTTTGTGGAAGAAAAGTGACAGTGGATTGTTTTGGTGCCTATATTCACTGCCAATTACTGAGAATATCATCAGACTGGTGTAGGACACTTGAAAAAGCATGTTGACAGGATGTTGTGAGTTCTTTCTTTATTAGCAAAACTGCAGCAATACACAGATATAGCAATACACTGTTTTTTGCACGATTCTGTCTTGAATCTCGTCTCAGAGCTACATGATTCACTGCTTTAATTCACTGCCCTCACACTCTCCCCACAAAAATATAATGGCATCCCCTCATTATGCAATCACCATTTCACATTATAAAATGACCAGTTCACATATTATGCATAGCATATAGACAGGTTATTTCGAGTAGTACTCAGAGTTCATTGATTTCATATAAATGCAATGCTGTCTCCAGCCAATCATATGACATATGTCTCCTGTTAATGCCACGTATCTGCAGTAGATCTTATTGTGCACAATAACAATCCACCATGAACATGGGTATCTGCATTCCTTCTGAGAGTAAAACGTTTAACCTAGTAATAACCTATTTACACAAGCATGTAAGTACCATAGTTAGAATATACTGCACTTACACTTAAAACAAAACAAATTACTATAAATTCTTATTATCTAGTCTTTCAAAATGTCCACTTAGCTGTAACTTGACTAAATTCTGTTCAAAGTACATAAATATTCTACTTATTTCCTGACTAAGCCTCTTACTCATGTCTGAGACATGCTGGGCTCACCTATGATACTGTAAGAATCATTTTTGGTTTTCTCATTTTTGAAGGATACCTTTTCTGGTTCTGACTGGTGACTGGTCAGTATCTTTTTGGCTACTGGGTGCAGACTCAGAGTACTGGTCTTCCCACTCCATGTTCATTGTCTCTTCTGGTGTTCTGATTTGATGCTCCTGTAGTGCCGGTGGTTGTTCCAGACTGTCCACAACATTCAAGTCCTCTGCTGCTGCTGCTGTGGTTCATGGATAAAAATCAGATGCCTCTGCCCATATTTGGCCTTTGACCTCTTCACTGCTCCTTCGTTGTGGTCTGATGAAGGCTCTCCAGCCATTCTCATCGTCATAGCTCTGTTCTTGTTCCCTCTGTCCCTGTTTGTTGAAATTCGTTTTTTCTTTTCTATGTTCAGCTACTAAGTTCACTTTTTCCACTGGGAGGAAGCTACACGGTGCTTCCTCCATGTTACAACATACACTCAATCTTCCTAGAATGACCTTAGTTTCCACGGACCTACTTTTTTATTTAAATTTTGGACCAACACTCTGCATCCAGGATACAACTCTGCACCATAGGCCTTTTTGTCTTAGAAGGTTTTTCTTCTTACTCCCTCCTTGCAGGCAGGCTAGCTGATAAGCCTCAATCATTCTTGCCAATCATTTCTCAGCATCGTCCGTGTGAGATGAGCTTTGATCTTTTGCAGTAAGCACGAACATGATATCAGCAGGGAGCTGGGGGTTACAGCCAAACAAGAGGAAATAAAGTGCATACCCTGTGGCCTCACTCCGTGTGCAATTATAAGCATAGACCACCTTTGCCAGTGATGCTTTCCAATCTGCTTTAGTGGCCTCTGGTAGATTTCTGAGCATTGCCAGGAGTGTTAAATCTTTTCACATAGTCATTCACTTGCGGGTGTTATGATCTGGTCCTGGACCCTTTAACTCCACTTTGTTGGTTAAGCTTAACTTATTTTTATGCTTCTTCCCCTGGTCATAATGGAGTCTTGTGGGAAACTCAGTGCAAAATCTCCAAATATCTTCTCGACAGCTGTTTTGGTGGCTTTATTTTGGCAGGGGTAAGCTTGACAAAACTACGTAAAGTGGTCCATGACAATAACAATAAGAATATATTCTTATCCTCCCTTACTTTTCTCCAGATGCAGGAAATCAATGGAAACCAACTTGAATGGATATGTGGCGGTGATGTGGAGAGTGGAGCTCTGGTCTGTTTGTTAGGGCTTTTGTTTTTCAGATGGCTAAACACATGTGTGGTGTAATGCTCAACATCTTTCTGCATACGGGGCCAATAGAAGCAGTCTGTGATGAAATTTAACCCACTTTCTATTCTTCTCATTACATTTTTTTGTACATAAGCTGGTGGAACTTTTTTCAGCAATCAGTCTTTCTTTATACTAGTCCATCATTGTTTATGTGTAGTCTTGGTTTTCTCCTCAACAGTGCAGTGATTTTTTAAGTTATTGTGGAGTCTTTTTCCACTCTCTCTGTCTGTCTGTCTGTCTGTCAGACTGACTGTCTGTCTGTCTGTCTGCCTGCCTGTCTGTTCATAACCTCAGGCAGTATTGCTTGTGTACAGGGATCCATATACTGCTCCATATCCAAGGGCATGCGAGAGATACAGTCAGCGTCATTATTAACTCGGTACCTGATGCAGAGCTGGAAGTCATCAAGTTCAACTACCCACCTATGGGTGGTTGCATTCAACTTGGCAGTGGTGAGCACATATGTGAGAGGGTTATTGTTGCTGTAAACTGTGAATGGTGGTGAATAGTATAAATATACTGTATGTCCCACTTCAGAGCCATGAACTCCAATTTTTCTGAGTAAAGGTGGTAGTTTTTCTCTGGCGCTGATAGAGTCCGGTACCTGCATGCAATCACAACCAGCTTCTCCTGTTGCCTGTGATGAAGCACTGCCCCAAATCCCTCTTGTGAGGCATTGTAATGTATGGAATATGGCTGCTTAAAGTCAGAACGCCCTGACACAGGCAGCTGGGAATGAAGGTCAATGACCTGGCACAGTACCTGCTGATGTTCCCTTGACCACGTGACTGGATGACATGATGGCGGCTGATCTCCACTGTTTTTCCTGTTTTTGCCATGTTTTACTCATTTGTGCTTTCCTTTCACAATTTTGTCTAAGTAGAGGAGGTAATGAAGAGGCTTGAATATGTGGGAAAAGTTTGGGATATAGCTGCGATAATATGAAATAAATACCAAAAACGTTCTTAACTGTCCTACAGTGACGGGTTTCCTCTGCATCAAAAGCCTGTACAGGGGTGATGTCTGCAGGAACCATGGTATACCCATCCCTTGTGACAAGCCTCCCTAAGAATCTCACCTGGTTTTCTCCCGGGAAAAAGTTTCACACTCCTGAGGAGCTGTTTGACCTGATGCTGTTGTGCTGGAGAGAGGTCATTGAGGGGAACTGGAGGATGCGAGCTATCTTTATCACGATTCACTGTTTCGTTTCCTTGTTCTCTCTCCCTAATCTCTCTTACTGGTATTTCTTGAGGCTTTTTATTTACTGTTTGTGCTGGATTCTTTCCCACCAGTTCTGTAGATAAATGGTAAATGTTCTGCACTTATTTAGTACTTTTCTACCTATTGGCACTCAAAGCGCTTTACACTGCTTCTTATTCACCCATTCACACTCACAATCACACACACACTCATACACCAATGGGGGAGCTGCTATGCAGCTGGCCACTCACCAAAAGAGCAACTAAGTTGGGTTCAGTGTCTTGCTCAAGGACACTTTGACATGTGACCGGAGGAGCCGGGATTGAACCAACAACTGTGAGATTGGTGGACAACCGCTCTACCTTCCTGTGCCACAGTCACCCCAGGGTAGATTTTGAGTCTGTCCCAGTATGGTTCTTGCAGAAAGCCAGATATCATGGGCAGTGCTATTTGTCACTGGGACAGTGATGCAGCACCAGGTACCTCTCTGTACCCGCATAACACCCTCTTCAATATGCAGTCAATCTAATATACATATCTTATACTCATTGTAACTGTGCAATAACATCAATCCAAGTGCAATTGTTTGTTTGTTTGTTGATTGTATACTTATTTAATCTTGTACAGAAATGTTTGCTGTACATTTGCACAGCTGCTAGAATAGTCACAATCTCTTCAACCCCTTTTAGAAAGACTGCAGTGTTTTTGCAGTCCAAAGAGAATGCTGCACTGAAAGCCTCAGCAACCACATGGGTCTATATCTGTGTCTAACAGATGTTCAATTAGATTGTAACCATTGATTGGTTTGTCGGCCACAACATTTTCATTAGCTACTAGCACTGCAACTAAGAGCTCTAGCTCTGTGGTGTGATCTGATGGTAGCTTAAATTTAACTTCAATCCACCAACTTCAATCAGAGCAAGGAATTGTGGAACGTCCACTTTATTCTCTAAATGATGGATAATGTCAGTGATAAGTTTGTAAACATCTCTAGAATTCTCCCTGTTTTTACTCCTCTTCTGTGTTGTTTTCCTGGCAATTTCTGCAGGTACATTCCCTGCTTACTCATTTTCTAGAGACTTAGAGGACCTTTTTTAAAATTTCTTGTGGGCATTGGGCAGCAATATTGTCTCAAGGACTGGCTATTTATTCACCTATATTTCTCTCACTTTGAGGTCTTTCTGATTTTTGTTGTTGTTGCCACCCCCATTCAAGGCAGGCTGCTTCATTAGTCTTCATCAGTGTTTTTTTTTTTGAGCTGATACAGTACACTGCCGCTAATTGGTCCAGTCTGTACAGCATTCAGGAACTTCTACTGGTGCCTGTAATGACAGAGCCAAAGTAGTTCTGCATCTTCTCTACTCTACAGTTCCCACTACCTGCCCGCTGGCCTTCACACCTTTCATATTTTTGTATCAGCTGACAGACTACCCCAGAGACAAGGCCATTTATACATGTGAATATTGTTTTTATAAATGAAAAATTTTTTTTTTTGCGACTGTGGCACAGGAAGGTAGAGTGGTCTTCCACCAATCCCGCAGTTGTTGGTTCGATCCTCCGGTCACATGTCAAAGTGTCCTTGAGCAAAACAATGAACCCTACCTTAGTTGCTCTTTTGGTGAGTGGCCACCTACATAGCAGCCCCCCCATTGGTGTGTGAGTGTGAATGGGTGAATAAGAAGCAGTGTAAAGGTCTTTGAGTGCCAATAGGTAGAAAAACACTATATAAGTGCAGATTTTTGATCCATCACCTTTAAACTTTTGTTGCATAGTGCTATTACAGGCCAAATGATCACACAATAAGATCATAGCATACGTGTACATTTCAGCTGCTTTAATAGAGATACATGGTCATCATTTATAAACATTTAAAATTTGGCATGATAATGCTTGTATATGCTGTAACATCTAAAAACAAATTTAAATAAAATAAATCAGTTTTATTATCTGTCTACTGACCTTTGACCCCTTCTCTCTGTATCCAGGTCAGGCTGCCAGTGAACCAGATGAGACCCTACTAAGTGCAGAATCTGGTAGGAACAGCATGGGAGGCCTAAAGTCTGTCCTTAAAGATGCTGTGTCGCCAGCCTTCGGAGCCACCATCATCATCATCATCACGGTCATCATGTCTGGCAGTGCCTACCTCTGCTTTCTCAAGTATGTCTGTGCTGGCTGTTGCAAGCCCATGCAGGTGGCTCCTGCTGTGGACATGGAGCCCAACAAGATTGAGGAGCAAGTGTAGGGAGGTGGATAAACTGAGCAGCAGAACAGAGAGAGGGAGAGAGAGAGAGAGAGAGAGTCCAAGACAGGGGAGAAAAATTGGTGTGTTTTCTTTCCATCAGGTTTGTGTAATTCTGGCCATGTCAAAATACACCTGCCAAGGATGCTAAAATTAAATGATTCCTAATTAAGTGCTCCCCTTTCTGGCTGGTGCAAATCTGTAACTCTACCAGACAGTGTGTCACATACAGCTCTCATAGGCTCCTCCTTGTTAACAGCAGGATCATCCGATGCATGCAAGGCCACTTTTTTCTCTGGTGAATCCCTGAATTCTGGCAGTGTAAACAATCTGGATATCTGCACAGGCGACTGAATCGAGGACTCAGTCTCAAACTGATAAGACCGAAAAAATTAACTTTGGCCAGACTGTGTCAAAACAACATACATTTCAGGGTCAAATCACTATGACTTTCTAGTCATAGTGATGGCACTGTCTTAATACTGATGGTCTTCACTGTCTTAATACTGATGGTCTTCACTGTCTTAATACTCATGGTCTTCACTGTCTTAATACTGATGGTCTTCACTGTCTTAATACTGATGGTCTTCAGGCTCGAGACCATCAGTATTAAGACAGTGCCATCTTCAGATAAAATATGTTTTTGACTGTCTTGTGCTATTGATTTCTTGTGCTCAGCAAAGTATTGTTGGGAAAATGTGGTTATAGTATAAAACATGGTATTTGTGACCAAGTGGCAAATAGCAGCCAAAGGCTAAAACAAATAAAGGCTAGGGAAAGACATTAAGAATGGGTGAATATAAATATATTTTAATCCAGTATTATGTTTATTTCCACAGCACTGTTACCCACTCTCGGGCCTTTAATTAGAACAGACTTAGGTTTTAGGCCTGCAGTGACAAACCCAGGAGTCAGGTCTATGTGACATCAAATAAATGGGCTAGAATCAGCATATATAAAAGCAAGGGCTAATTTCCCTGTCTCATGCTTTGAGCTGGTTTGTTGTTGTGAAGCTGTAGATGCCTTAATAGAGACTAGAGACTCTTTACTAGAGAGTCTTACTGTACATTAGTGCTTTTAATCTACTATCAATGACACCTCTGCAGCGTTTGCAAATAAAGGCTTTGCTGTTCATACACATTCGTATTTTCTGGAGATTTTGCCCAAGATTTTGTCTGAATCCTTGTTCAAGAGAGGCTGGAATCGATTGATAAGTGTTTGTGGTAGAATATTGTTAAATGGGGTTAAACTGTACCTCAGCAACAATGTGTTAAAAGTTAGGACAAGTTAGGACATTTTTTCCAAAACTCTAACTTTTGTCTCAACCATCTTCCCTCCCTCCACTCTGCACACAGTGAGAGAGGAAACCTCTGGAAAAGGAGTTTAACCACAAATGTTTAATGTGAGAAGTGAACAATATAGGTTGACTTTATAACTTTATAACAACTTATAAAAAAAAAGTTTCACAGATTCACATACAAGGAAACATGTTGGTATTAGGAATTAGTTTTTTAAACTTTACAAACGTATCAGTCAGTTATTTATTTAAACAGCTATCAGGCAAAGGGGCTACTAGAGCTACTGTATGAGATCCCTCTTCAAAAGCAAACCCCAAAACTAACATCCAATATATTTCAATATCTGGGAGACATTCCTAACCTACGCCATCAGGCTAGAATACCCAGAGGGTCAGTAAAACCCTAAATGCTTCCGTGCATAGTTAAGCTTTATATATTGCTGATTTTCTCTTTTCTTTTTGAATTTCACTGCCAAAATACCCAAACAGTGCAAAAAGTTTACTGGTTACTGGTTTAAAACTGTAATTTCCAACAATAATAACAATAATAATAACGTTCATGGCTTTTGTTTTTCATTGTACCATATAACAAATGCTAAAAAATTAAATTCAATAAAAAGCTGGAGATTGTGCTTGATAAAATAGTATAGATAAAATATGTATCATATTTTGCTTTTGGTCCTGTTTGAACTAAAGCAGTTTTTAAAAAGGTAAAGTTTAAATAAAGCCTAATGTAGACATACAAATATAAGAGTATGAGGATCCCACCCACAGTTTTTTACATATATCTACTGTACATAACAAAGTTGAATATCTGTGACTATGAAATTAAACCCTCTGTGAATTTCCTGTACATTTCTGTTGCAGATGTGGAAAATACCTTTTTTGTAACATCAAACCCAAACCTTTATATTGCTGAAGCTCTATAAAAATTCTTGGACTACAGTGTCAAATTGGATTTGTCTGCCATTAGGGTTTATTGGTCTACTAACTTTATTCTTTATTGTTGTAGTTTGTGAAATATTGCTAAAACTGAAACTTTTAGAAACCTTTGTCGATAGAATTGATCCACCAGACCCAACACAAATCAGTGTGAAGAGTAAGTTCTGAAACATGAAATTGTTTCTGTTTGCAAACAAGTTCAGTAAAGGTTTTTTAATAAACTACTTACACATGTTTTTAACACATTATTAACATTGTTATGAAGATTAATCTTCTTTATATTTTTCCTTTGGGCTGTTCCCTTTCAGGGGTCACCACAGCGAATCATGTGCCTCCATCTAACTCTGTCCTCTGCATCCTCTTCTCTCACACCAACTAACTTCATGTCCTCTCTCACTACATCCATACATCTCCTCTTTGGTCTTCCTCTAGACCTCCTGCCTGGCAGCTCCAACCTCAGCATCCTTCTACCGATATATTCACAGTTTCTCCTCTGAACATGTCCAAACCACCTCAATCTGTCCTCTCTGACTTTATCTCCAACATATCTAACATGAGCTGTCCCTCTGATGTCCTCATTCCTGATCCTGTCCATCCTCATCACTCCCAAAGAGAACCTCAACATCTTAAGCTCTGCTACCTCCAGCTCTGCCTGCTGTCTTTTCTTCAGTGCCACTGTCTCTAAGCTGAACAACATCTCTGGTCTCACCACCGTCTTGAACACCTTTCCTTTCATTCTTGCTGATACTCACACACGTATTCTGTCTTGTTGCAGCTAAGCTTCATTCTTCTGTTTTCCTGTCTAACCTCATCTGTCAGCCTGTCCATCAGCAGAGCAAATAAGAAGTGGCTCTCAGCTGATCCTTGATGCAGACCCACCTCCACCTTGAACTCCTCTGTCACACCTACAGCACCTCACCACAGCTCTCATACATGTGCTGCACCACTCTAACATACTTCTCTGCCAGACTTCCTCATACAATACCACAGCTCCTCTCTCTGCACCCTGTTGGACGCTTTGTTTGCTCTTTTTCAGGCAGCATGTGGTGAAAAGATTCATGCCTGGATTATTTTTGTCTTAATTTTTAGGAAAAGGTAACAGTTACAAAGAGAGTCTCAGTTCAGATGGCCACATAAAAATCCAGCTGTGTGGTCACCCACCACTACAGATTGACATTTTAATGTGTGTGGCTAATGAGAGGTTTGCACTGCTGCCTTGCAGCTAGAAAGTCCCCATTTAGAATCTATCTACTGGCTGTGGTCTTTGTCTGTGGAGTTTGTGGGTGATTATGGTGCAGGAAGGTAGAGCGGTTGTCCACCAATCTCACAGTTGTTGGTTCAATCCTCGGCTCCAGTGTCCTTGAGCAAGACACCCCAACCCCAACTTAGTTGCTCCCAGTGAGTGTTGGCCAGCTGCATAGCAGCTCCCCCACCGGTGTATGAGTGTGTGTGTGCGTGATTGTGAGTGTGAATGGGTGAATAAGAAGCAGTGTAAAGTGCTTTGAGTGCCAATAGGTAGAAAAGTGCTAAATAAGTGCAGAACATTTACATGTTCTCCCTTTTCTTGCATGAGTTTCCAGGTACTCCAGTTTCCTCCCACAGTCCAAAATGTATGTTAGGTTAATTGGTGACTCTAAGTTGCCCGTGTGAAGGTTGCTGAGGTAAAACAACATTTAATTATATTCTACCACAGACATTAACAAAAGACACGAACAAGACAAAAACTTTAGCAAAGACCCACGTATGTGAACAGACCTCACACATACACGACGCAACGTGCTGATGAACAGGACCATGCATTTGCAAGTGTAGGAAAAGGGGAGAGGAGAAGAACATTAAAGGATGAAAGTACAGAAGTACAAAATAAAAAAAAAGAAGTATTAGTAGTTTACTCAGTTAACAAGTACATGCTTTAAATATTTGAAGGCATATGTGCAAGTACTTCACTAAGAAAATGTGTATGTGTAAAAAAAGTATTACATTTGAAGCTGTTAATAACACGTATGCAAAAGTCTGGTCCAGATTTGTTCGACAACCTGAAAATGATCCAAAATGTGAATGAACATTAATTTGCTGTCAGTAAAGTCTAAATGTCTGTACCAGGACTGGTGTGTGTGAGGTACCTTTTATTTATCATGCTTCATGAGCTGCTTCCATGTGTTGTTTTTGCTCCTGTGTACAATTATTGTGAGTGTATGTGGTGTCAGATCATTAATTGTAGACAACCAGCTGGAACAAACTTCAGCACACTCAGCTGCTCTTGTCTTATTAACACTGTCCTGCAGGTATGTTTTACAGGCAAAGAAACATTAATTCATTTCAAGAACGTCTGGTTGTTACATATTTCATCTATTATATAAATATATATATATATATATATATATATATATATATATATATATATATATATATATATATATATATATATATATATATATATATATATATATATATATATATATATATATATATATATATATTTTCAGCATATTTTTCTTCATTCACAATGTAGTCACACTCCAGTAATAAAGCACCAATTCTTGCAGTGCTCTGTTTGCTTACAGTATTTAACACTTGTGCTGTGTGGGAACCTGTATTTTCTAACTTATGCTTATTTGTGAGCCATTTTTTGGGCTGATTTTCATACTTTGTGTGAATGCAGATCTGTTGGGCAACAGGACACCAACTGAGTGGACATGAACATGATTTGGTCCAGACTAGAAATTTTTGTTCTGCATATGTGCTGTTTTAGTATCACCACTGTCTGATAAATTAATACAGCAGCACGAGTTGTACTGGTGTTGGTCATACAATGGTCTCTTGTAGAGCAAGGACTCACTAAGCCTGTCAGTGTAAGACAGCCAATAGGAACAAACACTGACTCGTGTGTCAAATTGAGGAAAATGCTGCCAATGGAGGTTGAGCTAGTCACACAAAGACAAGGCCAGTGGACACCCTCAAGTGGTCGGCGTGGTGTGTCCCAACTCTAAGCAACCTGAAGGTGTGACATGAGACACTGAGGTGTACACTGATCAAACTGTAAAATCATAAGACAAATGTGGTTATTTGTGTACATTGAGGGTGACGAATGAAAAACGAATGACGGCCAACAAATAGAAACTCACTCCAAAGGACAAGAAAACACTAACCGAGCGCAAACAAACAGACAAGGCAAAAGTGTGAATTGGAACTTGATAGTAACAACAGAAAATGATGGGAAAACTAATGATTAATAAGTAGTAATAATTAACTAAGTAGGGTGTGCACATACAAAAACATTCAGGACTAAACAAGAGGGCGCACAAACAGGGATCAATCAAACCTGGTCAATAATAAAAAAGCCGAGCACACTCGTACTGACAGAGATAAACAAACCTAAATGCTAAAACAGAATCTAAAAAAACAGGGATAAACAAGTGACCAAACCTCAGAAACCAGGAACCAGTATGGAGTTAATTCTGTGAAATAAATATCTGTATCTGTACTTTATGATTTACAAATTTAGATGAAGTGTAAATAAAAATTGAGTATTTGTGCAAAATCACATTTGTACATTTTTGTGCACAAAGACACTCTTTCAAGTACAAATCTTAATTTACCCATTTTTGGATCTTGAGTTGTGCATTTGCAGATCTTGTATATTCTCACACATCTTTTTTCCCATGGATGGACAAGTGCAAATTTCATATGTGATGCAATATTTATTTGTCAAATCTTGATCATCTGTAGATCTCATCCTGTGGATACAAACACTGTTCGCCACACAGATCTTTTTGGCACTTTCCTCCCACAGGAGAGGGAAAAGAAGTCAACACATGTATTAGCCAATCACATACTAGCTGTTCCAGCCAATCAGAGAGCTGTGACTTTTAATCTCTGACTACTTAATGTAAACAGGATGGAGCTAACATGCTACCAGGACCTCCATGAAACATCTCTTCTAATGTGCAGGTGAGTTCATATTTAAACATCTAAACATCTTGATGGAGTATGGATCCCTGTGCTGTGCCCTGACAGTATTTCAGCCATCAAAACCAGCAAAGCCCCATCAGAGCTCCACTTTAGGGATGTCATCATATTGTAAATACATGTAAATGTATTGTATGAAAACTTATAGTGAGGAGCTCATCATAGTACAGAAACAGCACTGGTAAAAGTCACCAACGATCTTCTCTTGGCCTCAGATAATGAACTAGTCTCTATACTTGTTCTGGTTCAAACTGCAACCAGGATAAAAGCTTATAGAGGCTCAGGCAACTATTATATATGTATTTTCATTTGGATAAATAGATAAATATATATAAATAAAGTTGAACTAAATGTTAATAATGCTGTTGTTTTATAGATGAAAGACAAAAAAGTTATTGTCATTGCAAAAGTGGATCCTAATTAGGTAACAGTGCTTAGCTACCTACCAGTGATCCATGATCATTAAGTTCAGGGATTTTAACTCTGCATTTGTATGACAGCTTTAGAAGAAGTGTATTCACATGTAAACTGAGTGGCATTACATGCACTAATAAAGCCTGTATTTAAAATAAAACTTAAAGTTAGAAAGTAATGTTGGACAGCACATGAAAGCTTTTGTTTGTCTACTAGATGGGTGGTAATATAGTGGTGTGATGTCATGTGAAAACTATCAGTGTACTGAGACGATGACGTGATTCTCACAGAGAACACATAGAAAAAGGAGACACATGAAATCACACACCACACAGGAAATAAGCTCTTTTTAAACTACATTTTATTACAGTGACAGAAACAATCAACACGTGCATGAAGATGCACAGCTTCATCAGCAGAATCTTCTTCAAGACTGATCAGTTCCTTTACTGGGGAAGTGGTGATCAGGCTTTCATTCTCTCTGCTAAGTCAGACAGCACATATCAATGAACAAAGCAAACTGAGAGCTAGAAGCAGGTGGGAGTTTGTTCTGGTTTTTATAGAAGTGGTTGTGTTTGTGTGCGTCAGAGTGAAACTGGAGAGGAAAACTAGACACATGTACATGCTGGAGCGATTTTGTTTTCAAAACACGAATTAACAAACATTAGCAATTTTGAAAATCTGTACATTATTAGTGTAGAGCCACGATACACGGTAGATGGTCCCAGCACATCATGTGATTTTAATGCAGAAAACTGCATTCCAAGCCAAATTTGTTGGTTATTTTATGACGGGATGATATTAGGCTTCTGTGTATATGTTTCTGTGGCTGCCATCATTATGGACCTTCCCCTCTACACTCCAGCTCTCAGTTTATTTTCAGGATCTACATTCTAGTGTTGGCAGAACAGCCTCCGTCTCTGTTGGTTGGTGAGTTAAGGCCGCTTCCGCACTCATGCTGGTGGTTTCTCTTTGTGCTGCAGACAGAGGCAGAGAAACAGAGAGATTGAATGCAGAGATCAAAGAATGGATTGATTTCCTCTCAATGACATTATCCTATGTAAATGCTAATACAGTAACATCCTGGAAGCAAAAAAAAGTGTCACAACACACAGTCAGAGTCCCTGTGGACTGTAAAAGCTGTGGCCCAGTTCTTTGTCCTTGTTCTACTCAAATTGTCTACAGCCTTTGACACTGTAAACTATCATCCTCCTGTCTGCAAATTAGGCACCTATGTGTCTCTAAAACAGAAGAACTAAGGTGATTGTCCCCCACAAAGTCTGCAAAATGATTGGATCTAATTACTTAAGACCAGCTAAGCTATACTGACCACATCTGTTCTATCTCTCGGGGATGCAGCTTTGCCCCGCAGATCAGAGCTCACCTTTCTGAGTATGACACCCAACCTAACTCAACAGGACCTCTCACCCACTGCATTCTGCCCACAGCAGGGGTCTGCTAGTCCCCATACCATACACCAAAGGTTCCCAGCCTCACCCTCAGTTTTCAAACAAGCTGTTAAAGACAGAATGCTTCCACTGCTTTATTATGCAACAGTCCTCCCTGTCTGGTACTTACAGTACATCTGAAAATAAAACATTTTCTTCTCATGGTACTTTGCCTTCAACATCTTCTTTCTGACACTGGGTATTTTTGCTGCTGTGTCTGCCAAAGGAATAAATGCAATGATGTACATGAAGCATGCAGCTAAACATCCTCTGAAGCTTCCAGTAAAAACACTAATCATACTAATCAGGAAGAAGGTTACAACGTTCTTCAAAGAAATATATGGAACAAACAAACAGTTTTCTGTGGTAGACTTAGAGGATTGACACTCATCTAAACTGCATCTTATTGTTGCTCTTCCTATGGAAGAGTTCAGTGGCCCCCATCTGGAGGATTAGCAACCACAGATATTTATCCACATTACATCACTGGATGGAAACACAAATTATTTACATTTTCTTTTGATTTTTTTAAACAAAGAAACAAAAGGTAATAATTTATGCTGAATTTGGATAGAAACAGAGTCTAGTCTCATTACTGCTGGTGTTTACTGATCAGATTCTCCAAAACCCCTGCTCTGGAAAACCAAGCTGGGCTTTTTTGTGTAGCCTGAGTATCCTGCATAGAAGGTTTATTATATTGTGGGGAAATGAACAAATTATCAGCAGTGCTGCACATGGTACATCAGCTGAGCTGCATCAGAAGTTCTGTATAAAGCAGCTGCAAATGTTGGCAAGATTCATGCTGATAAGTGTCAGTGAATAAAGTCAGGGAATTAATTCCACAGGCTAACAACTGCTGGGTTGCAGTTCATTTCAATGAAAGAACATTTGCAAACCATACATATGCAAATCTGAATAGGCTCAACTGGACACACGCACACACACACACACACACACACACATACTGTAAATACTTTCCGCTGTGCTGCTGCTATGCTCTACTCACTGTTGGCACTGTGAAGCTAGTCCTGTGTCTGACCATGCAGACCCTCCTGGTGTGAACAGTACAACACTGCATACTAAAGTGCATATCCCATAAAGTGTACAGGGGCTGACTTCTTTCTAGCTTTCAGAACATTGCAGTTTATTTGACCAAAGGGTAATGGGATTATTTGCAGGAGTCATGGACTAATAAATCTGTCTTGCCTTTGTAAATGTAATTTTCACCAACCAAATGATTCTTTCTTAGTTAGAACCATGTTTCTTGAACTGTGTTGGAGCTAATACAAACAATGTGAAAGTTTCAATAATTTCAATCTCTCTAAAAGTACGATTCTCCATTCTAAGATCATTTTAGTCTTGCTTCTTGCATTCTGAATGCATTATTGGACGTCTACAAAGCGATTCAATATTTTCATGTGAGTTGTGGATCAATGTGTACAATGTAAAAGCTGTTGGTCATAGTACCACACACTAATTATTCTGTAATAAATAAGAATAGAGTGCAGACTTCAGTAGCATTTTTTACTCACTGTTTGCTTTAAAGGTTTATAATTCTACTGCTCTACAGCCTGTCTGGTGTCCTTAGGTGTCACCGTCAACTACATGATTAGCATCAAACATGAGACACACAAGGTGGTAAACATAGCTGAGCATTTAGGATTTACCTAATATATATTGCTGTTACAGTTTAGTCATAGTATTACTAGTTACTTTATGGAGTAACACATACAGTATTCTGTTGTATTGTTATTTGTTTTTTTAACAAGAAACAAGGAAACATCTCTGCACTGCTGCCAGGCTGTTTAACTATTCTGGTTCAGTTTGGGGGCAAATAAAATACAGTATTTTCCCCCAAAAAGTTGAAAAGTATTATGCATTTAGAAAAGCAGTTGTTTATTCTGTCATTGTTCAGATTCCCCATCTCAGCATGCTGCATCTCAAGAACTATCCTTCTACATGTTTTAGGAGTTTAAAAAACTTGATTCGCTCCATTTGGATTTGTGAGTTGTTTTTTTTTTTTTTAACTCAAGTTAGTTTCCTTTTCAGTAAAGTTTTAGAGGTGCAATATCAACGGCTTTCGGCTTTGTCCCTTCATGGCATCGGATGCCCTTCCTGCTTCCCCTTGCATTTTCTATATCTCAGTAAACAAAACAAACAAAAAAAAAAACAGTAAACATTTTACTGCAGTGCATTTGAAGTGTTGCAGATACACCCCAAAGAGACTGTGAAGGCACCATGTAAGTTGCTGAGGTAGCATGTTCATGTTTTTATAAATTCCATTGGAAGCCATATGCATATGGTTCACTGATGCTGACTCTTCAATGATTTGCACTAAACTCACCTTTTGCCTGGCTACATGATCGGGTTCTTATTTTCTCTGGCTGGGCCTCTCCTCTTACTGCAGCTCGGATCCTCCGGACCACGTACCTACAGGCTACAAAAACACCAACAAACTTTGTGAATAGAGGCTGTTCTACTAAAGTCACCATCTGATATAGCAAATTAAATTCTTTTCACATTTTATTTCTTATACATAGCTTAACTTAACACAACAAAGTTATAATGTATTTTCTATGATAATGGTAACAATTACAGTAATTACAATGCAGGGCATTTAAACAATTTCACATATTCAAAGATCCGGAATTTTTAATTTGGGAAAAGAAAGAGTTTGTGTTGACACCACAGTGAATAGTGACAGAGGCTGAACATCAGTAGTGGAGATGTATTGTTGTTTATAGCGTTTGTGTGTCAACTGTCGACAAAACAATTTTAAAAAAAACAATCCTTTAAGAATTACCAGAATGTTAGATTTCAGATCTAACTGTATAACAGCTTTGTAGGTAAGTTATTGAATCACTGATTTTAAATTTGACAGAAAACCTGAGAATAGAAAAACTAGAATCTAGTGATTTTAACTCATTGAAAAGACTAGAAATTACACAATTTTGGCATCTTGAGCTTCAATTTATATAGTTAGAAACACGCTATATTACGTGCAGACCATTTACCATTTAAAAAGATTAATACTTCAATGTTTCAGCCTAAAATCGCAAAAGAGATTAAAGCTACTTTGAAATACCAGGTTTTCTCAGCTTTTATGATAACATTCAAAAATGTACAAGAATAATATAAGTTCTTTTATAATCTTGTTCTTTCAATAAGTCTGAGCTGAAACTGCAGGACATCTGATTAAACCTTGGCCCGTGATTTTCTGCCTGCAAGTACAAAAATGCTGAGTCACTGTGACTGTCTGGCTTTATTTTTACTTCCTGCACACAGATGACACTGATACGGCTGATTGTGACGATGTGTTTTTTCAGCTTTATCTCATTGTTTTCTGTGCAGTCAATTCATTGTCATTGATTTAAACATAGGACCTGCGCTAAAACACGAGGACTCACCATTGATGATCAGTCACACCATCTCCCACAGGTGTCTACAAATGTTCCAAAGATCAAGCGTTTGTGCAGTTTCAGGAGCAAAGCGTTTTCTGTCTGTCTGTGTTTCCACTCCCGCGTCGTCTGTAACTGGACGTCTTCGTCAATAACAAGATAACCCCTCCCCTAAAATACCTGACACAGCCCATCTGCTCACAGTGGACTTTCCTGCTCTTATCACGGTCACTGTTATTTCTGGCATCTCTGTGGTAACTGTGGCAAATAAATACTGATTGAATACTGTTCCCCGACTAACTAAATTATACATAAACCAAAACCGACCACAAGAGGTCGTTTTTTTTAAAAATCATTATAACCTAATAAAAGTTAAGACTGATCCTCTTACAGAACAAAACCCCAAAACTATTTAATGTGGATTATTAAATATCAGATCTCTCTCTTCTAAATCTCTGTTAGTAAATGACTTAATAAACGATCATCAATTTGATTTATTTTGTCTCACTGAAACTTGGTTGCAGCAGGAAGAATATGTCAGTTTAAATGAGTCATATTAATGATCATATTCCTAGAAGCACAGGCTGAGGTGGAGGAGTAGCAGCAATCTTCCACTGTAGCTTATCAATAAACCATGGACCTAAACATACTTATAACTCATTTGAGAACTTTACTCTTTACGCCTTTCACACCTAAACTGGAAAACACAAAAACCACTATTATTTGATATCGTGTACCGTCCTCCAGTCCCTTATTCAGAGTTTTGGAAACCCCCAGTTTCTGTTCAGCACTGTAGCCAGGCTGACTAAGAGCCATAGTTCTGTTGAGCCTAGTTTTCCCTTAACTCTGAGCAGCAATGACTTCATGACCTTCTTTATGAATAAAATTGCAGCTATTAGAGAAAGAATTCACCAGATTCTTCCCCCCAAATATTACAGATAGAGCTTCATGTACAACAGTGCTAGAATCATCAATAAGACCCCAATCTATCCTAGACTGCTTTTTAGCCATAGATCTTGCTAAACTAACTTCAGTTATTACCTTATCTAAACCAACAACCTGTCTGCTAGACCCTATTCCAACTAGATATAATTAATCTGTCTTTAGAAACAGGCTATGTACCTGTGGTACATAGTTGTAATTAAACCATTACTTAAAAAACCCTGTCTTGACCCAGGTGTTTTAGCCAATTACAGACCAATATCTAATCTCCTCTTTATTTTTAAAATCTTTGAAAAAGTAGTTGCAAAACAATTATGTGATCACCTTCATAGGAATAATTTGTATGAAGACTTTCAGTCAGGATTTAGAGTTCATCATAGTACAGAAACAGCACTGGTAAAAGTCACCAACGATCTTCTCATGGCCTCAGATAATGGACTCGTCTCTAATACTTGTTCTATTAGATCTTAGTGCTGCATTTGATACCATTGATCATTTTATTACAGAGACTGGAACATGAAATTGGGATTAAAGGAACTGAACTAGGTTGGTTTAAATCTTATCTATCTGATAGATTTCAATTTGTTCATGTTAATGATGAATCCTCCATGCACACAAAGGTTAGCTATGGAGTTCCACAAGGCTCTGTGTTAGGACCAATACTTTTTACTTTATATATGTCTCCTTTAGGCAACATTATTACAAAACACATTCATTTCCATTGCTATGCTGATGATACCCAGTGTAGAGGCGATCTTACTCAAATCTGACGTTCCAGCAAATACTTAACTCACAGAAGTTGCAGAACTCGGTAAGAAACTGTGTGCCTCCACAGCACTGAACCTTTCTCTTCTACCTTGTTGCGAGTCCACACCACCTTGTAGTCAGTTCCTCTGCTCCAGCTACCGTGTCCCTTCAGTAGCTGAGCTGAACAGCATTACTCTCTTGTAACAAAATCTTTGCATGCATTGTTCCCTTGAATCACTGGACAACCAACTTAAAAGGTAAACTGCAAAAGCAACCATCAAAGGAAACTTTAAAAGATAAATGGCATCACTAATGACATCTTCAGTACACATAAACATAACACAACACACAATACAGTACAGTTCACAATACACAATACATACTACATAAAACGAAAAACAAAAACTGAGGAAACCCTTGGTTGGGTCATACACCCAGCTATATCTATGTATGGAACCAGATGAAAATAATCAGTTAATAAAGCTTCAAGCCTACAAGACATTTTTTACTTCTAAACTCAGACAAAACTGAAGTCATAGTATTTGGGCCCAAAAATCTCAGAGATATCTTGTACAACCATATCGTTACTCTAGATGGCATAAGTCTGGCCTCTCCACTCTTACCTAGTTGTTCTTTATAGTCTTGACTTTAATCTGTGCCTTGAGATGACTTTGTTGTGAATTGGCGCTATATAAATAAAGTTGAATTGAATTGAAATTGAACTAGTACTGTGTTTGACATTTTGTTGGTGTTCCCCTGCTTCTGCAGTTTATCTGTGCTTATTTCACAGGGCATCTCTTATTGTTAGAGCAGGAGTGTAGTTAAGGTTTTTTGGCCTTCCCTAGTTCTGAGTCCAGTGGTTGTTTGTTGCAAATGTGGAACACTAGGAACGGGTTGTTCTTATGAAGAGACTACAAAGGGTTAAACAGCTGAATCTGCAGCTCCCCTCAGCTTTGCTTTATAGTGAGTTTGAGCTTGTGTCTGTATCCCCATGAATAAGATTTCTCCTTTAAGCTACCTTAACCTGAACTGAACCCTTTTCTAAACCTGACCCCAGACAGGGGCCAGTACAGCAAACATGCTTGTAAAGAGAGGAAACAGCATCTGGCAAAACACAGCTGATTGTTTTGTGTCAAGACAACAACACAATTTTATTTCAGTCTCACCAATAAGGAAAAAAGTGGAACCATTCCAAATCCACTTCACTGATGCTAACAGTCATCCACTGTGGCAAAAGCTGTAGCTGAGGTCACGGAAAATTAAAATGATGATGCACCTAAGAATTACTATAAGTATTGTTTCTGATGTCATTGGCGAGTGAGACCTTCCTTTTCATCCACAATTCTAATGTTTGCCATATGTCCTACGCCTTTTTTTTCATGTGGAATATGGAGATCAAAAGAGAGCAGGATAAAAATTGGGAATAGAATGTCAATCTTCTACAAATACTTAGCAACATTCTGAGTTTAAGTGAAAATACCTGTTTTTCCTGCAATAAAGTGAGAATATTCTGGGAATTAGTAAGTCAGAATACTCTACTGTTATATAGCAATACTGTGAGGTTACTTTTAGAGTTAAGTGAGAATAGATGGAGAAGAAGCACTGAAAATTCTAGAAATAAAAATAAAATAATTGTTTATTGTTTTTTAAGTCCAGGTGCTACATATTTATTTTAATTCTCTTTTGCCTTCTTTTCTGTTGCTGTTTTTTTTTTCTTATCATTTACACTGTCACTTTTTCCAGTCAGTGTTTCAAAACTCTACTTTGAACCCTGCATTTTTCTCAAGATTTGCATTGATATTGCATAATGTGAAATCTTTTAAATTCTTTTTAAAATGTAAATGTCACAAATGTCAGTGTGATAAACAGATAAACAGCATAAACAGGGCCTTGAAACCTCTGAAAATATGAACCTCCATTATTGTTCAGATTTACTATAACATTTCTGGAGACTGACATCTGTCAGTTCTAGCTACTGTATATCATATTATATCATATTTATGAAGTGCCTAATTTGCATGGGTTGAATATATGCTGTAATCAACTTCATTATATGATGGAGTATTGTTCCATAAATGGGACACTACTGTATATGGGCAACCTAGCATGTAAGCTTTCTGAACAATGTACATTTTAAACATCTTGCAGCATCTTGCAGCAGCATCAGTCTACAGGAAAACACAGAGCTGTATTTTCTAAGGGGACAGACGTCCCCTTAGAGGAAATGTTACGAGAGTACAGGACTGATTTTGAAAATTTAAGATCAGTTTTAAGTTTTCGTTAAATCCTTAGGCCAAAGTGAGAACCACCTGGTTATACAAGCAGTTAGACAATATCTGCAGGACACAGGAGTATACAAGAAAATATGGAGTCAAATTGAAGTACTAGCTAACCCCTAACCTGTGGGGGGCAGTAGTGCACATACCAGGGTCCACACTGCAAAATAGCAGAGGAAGAAGGAAAATGAAGAAGAAGAACACGCGCTCACGTTGTATTTTAAATGGAAAAAGAAAGCAAAATGAGGACGTTAAGGAGGTGGGCTGTTACCCTAAATGCATAGTATTTCACCGCTGGCTATTCCGTTG
This sequence comes from Channa maculata, assembly GCA_020496755.1. NCBI lineage: Eukaryota > Metazoa > Chordata > Actinopteri > Anabantiformes > Channidae > Channa > Channa maculata. The sequence continues at coordinate 625,447 of CM035609.1, forward strand.
TTGATCGGTTCACGTGTTACTGTTGGAAACAATAAAGCAGCAGCTTTAGCTGAAGGAATAGTTACCGTTACGTTGCTAACGTTAATATAACGCCAGGTTTGGCAAAACCCCCGAAGTCTTGTGTGTTACAGTTCTCAAATCACCAATAATGTCGTTTTACTGAAAACATAAGCGCTGCTATTTAAAATAAACTGATGAACCGTAACCTTAGGGAAGATTTGCTTATGCTAACGCCAGCTAGCCTGGTTTAGCAGCAACTATTTCTCACGATATTTTTATGTGATAATATTTTTATTTTTATATTTTTGTTTTAATCGCAGGTATGCACTGCATTGGCAAACATGAAGTCTATTGAATAGTGTTTATTGTCTAATTTGGCCTATTCAATCTCACTGTTAAAACTGTTACCTACTTAGCTTGTGTTTCTTTCGCTGTTTGGTTTGACTAGTCAGCCTGTAATAACGTTTTTAAATGTGTTGAAATATGAGCTGCGTCTTCTTGTCTAAAAAAAACTTTAATAATTATATGGCACTTACCAAATTGCTTCAATACTGTTGAGAATCAACAGTATTGAAGCATCACTGAGCCAATAAGCATGTAGCATTCAACACTGACGTGCAACTGTTCATTGTACATTGAAAGTATTTGTACTTTGTTAACTGAATGAAAGAGAGGAATAGTAGAATAGTTGACTGGAGCAGGAAGTAGCAAAGATTAGCAAGAGTGAAGTGAGGAGGACGTTGAAGAGGATGAAGAGTGGAAAGGCAGTTGGTCCTGATGACATACCTGTGGAGGTATGGAAGTGTCTAGGAGAGGTGGCAGTAGAGTTTGTGACTAGTTTGTTTAACAAGATCTTGGAGAGTGAGAGGATGGCGAGGACTGGAGAAGTGTACTGGTGTCCATTTTTAAGAACAAGGGAGATGTGCAGAGCTGTGGCAACTACAGAGGAATAAAAAGAGTATCAGCAAGAATGAAAGGAAAGGTGTTCGTGATTTGTTCAGTGAATATATATTTTATAAAATTGGTATTGGAAAAACGTTGGTTCCAAACCGGCATCAAAGTATCAAAGTCAAGGTATTGGTACTAAAAATATTTTTAAAAAATTAACAATTAATTTTATGTTTGTATCTTCAATAGGCAGCTTAGAGAGCGTTACTGATCTTGCGGAAGAACAGCAACACAGCAAAGGAGAACTGACCCTCCTGTGACGACAAGGATCAGGGACAGGGGGTTGCAGATGGCTGGCTTTCTGGATAACGTCCGCTGGCCAGAGTGTGACTGTATCGACTGGGGGGAGCGGAGGAATGCTCTGGCTTCTTTCGTGGCTGGAGTTCTGGTTAGTGATCTTAGAGATCGATTGACTGACTAATCAGATGCTTTATGAAGAATAAGGAAGTAAAATCTGAAAGTTTAGGTTGAGCATTCTAAATTTACATTGCAGAGTCTTAAGCTGTGTTTAACCAACTGTAGCTCTGTAGAAAAAAACCCACATTGACACACTAATGTAGTCAGATCTGTCTGTATTTAAACATTGACACAGATTCCATCATGTTGGCTCTTTACACAAATGAAGTGGATGTAAAATGAGATAATCAAGATGTGTGTAGACTTTCAGCCTTAATTTAAACTTTTGGTCTTAAAATGTGTGATTGACTATGCTGTAATTACAGATAGTTTTATTTCTTTAGTGGCTGAAACTAATAACACACAAAGGAAAGATTGTAGAAAAAAGTGAATTGCAGTTATATCCTCCAGCCTTTCCAGGCAGAGGTTGCTTCTGCAGCACATCACCCAGTGACAAAGGTGACTTTTCATTCTGTTTTTTTTTTTTTTTCAGCTCTTTCATGAAAAAGACATTTTTAATGGGGCTAGGGCTTGCTCAAGGGGGGAAATGTTGGGTTTTCTCTCTAAATCTTTATAGACTTTTATTTTATCTTGTAAAGTGCCTTGAGATGAAGTATATAAGTAAAGTTGAATTGAATTGAACCTTGAAAAACAAAACTGTTAAGGAGACAGAGAATGATTGAATACATTTGTCTAGGGGATATTTGTGTGTGTGCGTGTGGGTGGACCCTGGCTTGTATATGCATGGCCAACAGCAAAAATATATGTTATGTGTGAAGTTTGTTATTCTTAGCTTTTATAGCTTGTTTGCACTGAATAATACAGAGGAACCTTTGAAAATATCAAATGTTAAATTGCCATCAGAACATTGCTCTGAAGAAAATACACTTCAGTTATTTTCCTATATGATTCAGCCGTAATAAAAACCATAAAATACTTTTATAATAAAAGTACTATGTGGTGTAAATGTTGTGGCCGATCAATATATATCTGTATATTTCCTCTATTCTGTCTTTTCGCTACCTCCCCGTTACAAAGAAGGCAGGTCAGCTAATGTATAACTGCATCTCATCTCAACTATGTCCCCTTACAGTTCTTCACAGGCTGGTGGATTATGATTGATGCAGCAGTGACTTATCCATCCCAGGAGAAAATGAACCATGCCTTCCACACATGTGGTGTTTTCTCCACCATAGCATTTTTCATGTAAGTGCAAAACAATCTGTGTTGTAGACCTGTTTCCTAAAAGGCTTAAACAGAGAGTGGGAACCCAAATATGTCACCAACTATGGTTTAATGCTGGTTAGCCAGTGTGCTCACACAGTCATTTCATTTATATGGACGTAACAAATTTACAATCAGCTTTCTCATGTAAGCTGTTTACTTAACTGTCATGTATAAAGGAAACTTGTTTTTTGTAATCGACGTTGAGTATTAGGGAAACTGGTTTTCCTTAATTTCTCTTGAAGAGCACTAATTTGTCTTTCATGTGTCAGGATTCTAATCAACTATTTGCACCAGACAAAAAGGCTGAATGAATGAACTGCCCTGTCCACACATCAGAACAGCCTAAAGTGCAACTAAAATTGTAACTAAAACACTGTCAAACAGAAAGACAGTGAAAGGAGGGGCCATGGGTGAAGTGTGTGATATAGTATGAGATATGACAACTGATCTTACGTTTTCTTTAACTCTGCCACAATGATGTTATGAGTGTTTTTTTAAATCCTCTAATTTCAGTTTCATCCATGTGAAACAAAACTAAAGTTATTTTATTACCATGTAGTTAGTTCAGATTGCAACAAATCCCTCTTGAGCAAACACCAGGTGACAGTGGGGAGGAAAAACCTAACTGTCCTTTAAATGGAAGAAACCTCCAATGGAACCAAGCTTAGAATGTACAGTTATCTGCCATGGATGGGAGAGAGATCAGAAAAGAAGAGAAACAAAAAGTAACAAACAACACTGCTGGACAGGTTGATGGGGGCAATAGCTATACATTTAAAATACAGTTTCAAAGCCAGAGATATCTGCAGAAAGGCACAGAAAGAGGGAGTATGCTCCCAGTCAATATGCTCCCAGTGGAGCAGTGGATTTTGTGGTCATCTTGGCATATAGATGTAGGTACTTTCTGTAATTGAAAGGTTGGGATACAGAAGGCCGCAGGATCGAATCCAACCCCTCCAGATGTGGCCCCACCTAGCCACCAGATGCGACCCATGAAAATAAAAGCTGACAGCCTTTTATTTTTGATTTCAGGATCAATGCTGTATCGAATGGCCAGGTGAGAGGAGACACTAATGGAGAAGGCTGTCTTGGCAGGACAGGTGTGTTCTTTAAATGTGTGTATGCTTATTTGTAAAATATAATATATGCATGACTGTACAGAAACAGTAAAAAAATAAGAAATTCATTTTAAAAATGGATGTAAGCTTTTTATAGCTCAACTGTCCTTGAGCAAGACACTGAACCCCAACTTAATTGCTCTCAGTGACTGCTGGCCAGCTGCATAGCAGCTCCCCAATCGGTGTGTGAGTGTGAGTGCGAATGGGTGAATGAGAAGCAGTGTAAAGCATTTTAAGTACCAATAGGTAGAAAAGCGCCATGAGTGCAGACCATTTACCATTGGACTACTGGGATATAAGATAAAAAAGTGGTAGTGTATTATTTTGGTGCACTCCAGCACAACCACACATGGTGCGAGAGAATGGTACAGGTGCTTCCCCCAGGTCATTTTACAAGGACAAAGCAAAACAAAGTATGAATGTGATATTCCAGAAGTTCAGAAAAAGAAAAATGTCAAAATAAGAAAACAGACAGAAACACAGCGATGTGTGAGAGACAGGCAGTGGCACTGCTGAACACATTTTGGCAAATTCTTGATAAATTATCTTATTATCATGACAAAACAAACTTTGTCCCCGAGGTAACAAGATAATTATCCAGTTATCAGAAGACTGCATAAATGAAATACTGTAACTGTGTCCATAGCCATTCTAAAACAATTTATTGTATGTATTTTAAGTCCTAGTCATACCATGATTAAAAGAGGCCACTGCAGTTTAGTTTATAGTCTCTAATACCATTTTCCATTCCATAACTGCAACATTTTTATCATCTTATTGCCTCTCAAATTTAAGTTTTGTAAGGTAATGAAAATATAATGATTGTCCAAATCCCCATTTATTTTGTTTTCTTGTAATCATCCTACATTTTCTATTTTGCACAAGTAGGTTTAGTTATCGGGCAGGTTGTTAAAAAAATCTTAATGTCAAGCCCTGCTGTTTTTATTTTATAGAAGCCTATACAGGCTGTAATATAGGCACTGATAATCTTCTTCACCTTGACTGGCTCATAGTCAAAGAGCTGACACAACTGACTTTTGGGCGAATGACTTTGTCTTTGCAGGAGCTCGTCTCTGGCTGTTCACTGGCTTCATGATGATGTTTGGCTCACTCATCGCCTCCATCTGGATTCTCTTTGGTGGCTATGTGGTTCCAAGTGAGTATCCCTCTACTTGAACATCCTATTGTGTTCATATCTTATAATATTCCTTCTTTACTCCACTTTGTAAAAAGTATTTGCTCCCTTGGAGAAGACATCCCAGCACATTAAACATAAACATAGCAGATCAACATAGCACATTTTCTATCAGATGACCAATATCTGATACTAAACAAACAAATAAAACAGCTTTTTCGAAACTGAGGAAAGAGGGAAATAAACGCATTGCAGAAACATTATTGAAATGTCCTGTTAAGAAAGAAGTCACTGGTGTACTGAACATAAACAAAATAGTTCAGCAGGTAAACTTCAGCTGAAATGACTGGTGACTGGTGTTTCACATGAATGCCAAGTGTCATGTCTGGAGGAAACATGGCACCACTTACCACTTCATCACCACAGTAAAGCATAGTGGTGGCAGCATCATGCTGTGTGAATGTTTTTCAGTGGCAGGAACTGGGAGACTAGTCAGGATCAAGGGAAAGATGAATGCAGGAACGTACAGAGACATCCTTGATGAAAACCGGTTCCGGAGAACTCTGGACCTCAGACTGGGGCTGAGGTCATCTTTCAATAGAACAACCACCCTAAGCACACAGCCAAGATAACAAAGAAGTGGCTATGGGACAACTCTCTGAATGTCCTTGATCTCTGGAGAGATCTGAAAATGGCTGTCCACCAACGCTCCCCATCCAACTTGATGGAGCTTGAGAGGTACAGCAAAGAAGAATGGGAGAAACTGCCTAAAAATAGGTTTTTAGTATGATACTCAAAAAGACTTGAGGCTGTAATTGGTGCTAAAGGTGCTTCAATAAAGTATTGAGCAAAGGCAGCGAATACTCATGTACATGTGATTATTTTCTTTTTAATAAATTTGCAGAGATTTCTAACAAACTTCTTTCACGTTGTCATAATGGGGTATTGTATGTAGAACTTTGAGGAAAATAATGAATTGAATCCATTTGGAAATAAGGCAGTAACATAACAAAAAATTAGGTGCTGGGAATACTGCCTGGATGCACTGGAAAGTGTTTACTAGTGCTTACTATCAAGTGAGTCACTTTTCTTAATAAGATGTACTGTCTGTTCAGTCAAACTCATGATTATGATTCAGTCCTCCTCATAAAATGGTTACAGCCTCACTCTGCCCTAAACACTCTTTTTAAAGACACATAAGCATCGATAAAATGCCTTATTGACTTTTTATTCCCCTTTCGACTTATCCTGTGAGTTCAGTGTTGCCACAGCAGATCATTGTCGACATGTTGATTTGCCCTTCCCTTCCTGACGCAACCCTCCCAATTTCTATCGGGCTTGGACCGGCACTGCACAGCTGGGGAAGGGAATGGGCTGTTAGGGGTCCAGTGTCTCGCCCAGAGACACACAGAACCACTGACCCTGTGGTCCGTGGACGACTGCCTTACCAACTGAGCTACAGCCGCCCCTAGATGCCCTAATGACTGATTTTTGTTTTCTTCATTTTTCAGAGAAAGAAGTGGCACCTGGTCTGGCTGTTTTCTTTCAGAATGCTTTCATTTTCTTTAGGTGAGAACAACATGACATGACAAACTACCTTTAGCATATTTAGCAACTTCATTACACTAGAATTGGACTCAATTCTGACTATAAATCCATGCTAACATGCTGCTCTTTTTAGAAAACATTAAAGCAGGTCCACTATGCTTTATAGAATTGCTTTTTTGTTAGAATTACTGGCCACGATGATGATTGTGCACTGTCATACTTTTTAGTTTTTTAGAAAGATTTCAGTCTAGCGAATATGAAAAGGTTTGGTCATTCAGCTCTAAGAGCTTCTCAGAGTTCATCATTTAAACAGATGTATCATAAAGAGACCAGTATGCCGAGGGGATGCATTGCAACTCCATGTTATTTCCAGTAATAGTTGCAACTTAAGTAATTTTAACTGAAAATTCTGTATCGTGAGGTCATTCTCCCACCACACTTGTAACATTCCGTCGTAACCTCAGGTCTCTCAACCTGAACCAATTGCAAAGGCCGTCCGTGCAGCCACGGCCAGCCTTTGCAATACACTTTTATCCTGTCTGGATAGTCTCTGCCCCATGTCTTCGAGACCTGCTCATCCCTCAGTGTCTAATCCCTGGTCAAAGAAGGACAGGAGGAAGCAATGTTTGTGGGCAGAGAGAGAAGAGGAAAGCCAAGAGTGTGTTTAAACTTCCAGGTGGAAGAGTAGCAAGGCTCGAAGCTTAGGAGCAGGGTTCAAGTTGTTTTACCATGGGTTGGATTGTTCCAGAGGTGAAAAAAGTATCAGACAGGGTGAGGCTGAAGCTGGAAATTCCAGGGGTGATGTTCAATGTTGTTAATGGTTATGCTTATGGATGTGAGTTAGAAGGAGGAGAAATTCTGGAGTGAGTTAGATAAAGTGATGCAGAGCATCCCCAGAGGTGAGAGAGTGGTGATTGGTGCAGATTTCAATGGGCATGTAGGTGAAGGGAACAGAGGTGATAAGAATCTGATGGGCAGGTTTGGTCTTTAGGACAGAACGCAGAAGGACAGATGGTGGTAGACTTTCCAAAAAGGAAGATAGGATAAGAGCTACTTATACATCTTGTGTCGATGATGTAATCTGAAAGAGTTCAGTGAAAGTATTGGTAGGGGAGAGTGTAGACAGACAACACCACCACTCTGGTGGTGAGGAAGATGAAGAGGACTAAAACAGAGCTGAGGACAAAGTGGTGGAAGATGAAAAGTGCTTCCAGATGACTGGACCACTACAGCTAATGTGATCAGGGAGACAAGTAGGAGGGTACTCGGTGTGTCATCTGGAAAGAGGAAAGTAGACAAGGAGACTTGGTAATAAAACAAGGAAGTTCAGGAGTGTTACAGGGAAAGAGGTTAGCTATGAAGAAGTGGGACACGGAGAACTCAGGAGAATAGACAGGAGTACAGGGAGATGTGAAGGTATTGGCTTGTATGCTAGGTTGGACAGTAAGTAGAGAGAGGTGGATTTGTACAGGTTGGTGAGGCAGAGAGAATAAGATGGATGTGCAGCAGTTTAAGGTGATTAAAGAGAAAGATGGAAATGTATTGACAGGTGCCAGGTGTGTGATGGGAAGATGGAAGGAGAACTTTGAAGAGTTGATGAATGAGGAAAATGAAAGGGAATGAAGAGTAGAAGAGGTGACTGGTGTGGAGCAGGAAGTAGCAAAGATTAGTAAGAGTGAAGTGAGGAGGACGTTGAAGAGGATGAAGAGTGGAAAGGCAGTTGGTCCTGATGACAAACCTGTGGAGGTATGGAAGTGTCTAGGAGAGGTGGCAGTAGAGTTTCTGACTAGTTTGTTTACCAGATTGATTTGCTGTGGTGACCCCAGAAAGGGAACAGGCAAAAGGAAAAGAAGTCATCCAATATTTACTGGAAAGTCCAGGAGAGCTTTATGATACGAGTTGCAACTGAAGGAAGTGTGAAAACCCTATAGGCCTTATCCAAAAGACTGTTTTCATCATATGCGCCTCTGAGCAACTTTCCTAGGAATATTCATTCCTAGGAAAGTTGCTTGGCATGTTTCCATCTGGTATCTACTTCTCACAATACATCGAGGGTTGTGACATGACAGCAAAAACATTCTGTGCTGAATATCACAGATGACACATAAGGCTGTTAACTCAAAGAATGGTTCTCTCTCATGTCACTTTTCCTCTTGACGTGCAAACCTAACACAGGTTTTCTTTCTCTCTGTAGCACTCTGATCTACAAGTTTGGCCGCACTGAAGATTTATGGGGTTAGAGGGTCTGACTTACTGCTGACTGTTTTTCACAGAAATACACTGTCGTCTACTTTAATGGTATCGTATCGAACATGAGGTAATGTGTTGAGGGTTACAGTGTTACATCATTGTCGGGTATAAATATACTATGGGGAGGTTGTGAAAGGAAACATGCCACAATAGAACAAATACCTTTCTGCTGTCTCAATCTGCACAGAAGTCTGATTCAGTACATTTACTGGATTATGTTTTTTAAAATGAAAGATTAGTGTTTCTCTGAGGGTCTGATTCATAATCAGGTCAGTTTCCTCTTGACAGATACTGTATGACACTGTCACTCTGCCTCAGGTGTGTTTTTTTTTTAAACGTCCTATTCGATCTTCTTGTACTTTATATTTGTTTATACCAGGAAATGTCCTGTAAAGCCAGATGTAAGTATTCAGTAGCATTTTAATTATAAAATCTTGTGAAGCAATCAGACTGTTGTACTAACAGTATTAAAGGACTTGTTCTGCACTTGTCTGACTATCTGTACCTCTCCACTTAGCCATGTTGTTTTAACTAACATTTAGGCCTCCTATGAAAGGCAGATGGTGACTGAGCATCCACTAGTCTACACAAAGTTGCTACACAAAGCTTTTGTTACTAGAGCCCACATTCTCCCAAACTGGTACATTCATAATCACAGTGTAGTGGCACAGTCAAGCAGGTCACTGCCATGCAGTGTTCACAGTGGAGACGTGGCAAAATGACATCTGCTCACACAGAGTTAGATCCAGAGGGCAACACAGTTACAGCTTTACTTTAATGATTATAGATAATAAGGCGAGCCTCACTCAAAACACCCTTACAGCAGAGAATCTACACTGTTGCTCATGTTTGCCCACAGGCTTCTACTGCACTTCTGCACATTTACATGTTGGAGCACATTTCTGTTATAATGTGAAATATTTAAGAGATGTTTGCCACATACGTTTAAAAAGAACATTAATACATCATTAGTCATGGCTAAAATCTTAGGCATTAGTGATAAGATGAAGATAAAGAACAAGCAAAACCTCTTCATAAAGACTTTGGAGTGTTTTCACTGATCTCAACCCCAACCAAAAAGATTTTGGATGAACAGGGAAGTGGATAGCCATTAAAGTTAACCTCATATTTGTATTATATCTCCAAGGCTCTTAGTCAGAGTAATTAAACTTTAATAACAACCAAGTAACAACTAATGCTAATGTACCCTTCTAAAGGGTTAACAGGTTAATGTCCTTAAGTACCAGGAAGTGATTCTTAATTAGATATTTAGGAAGTTCTTTTAATAAACAAGCTTTTAAAAATGAATGTAGAACTGAGACTTATGTTAAATGACCATTTGACATTTTAATTCTGTACAAAGAACACAACACTGCTATTGACCAAGCTAATGAATTTGTCTATTACTATCACATTTATTGGAACATAGTATAAAACCCAGTTTTAAAAAAAACTGTTTACAAAAAATATCTTGGCATCGACAGACATCATCATCAGTACTGACTGGCTGGACACAGATAATACAGTTGGTGTTCATAAAAACAATATGTGAAATGGTGTAGTTTACCATTAGAGTAACACTGCAGAGTGTCAACAATAGCTGCAACATTTCGGTTATTCACACAAAAATCTAATTGTTTTGAAGATATTTTTAAAACAGATATCAACTTATTATTAAAAAAAAGAAAGAATTGCTTCTGAAGACATCACCTTAAGCTCCGATGAATTGTGCCAGATATTCTTCAAGCACTTAATGTTTTAAAGACAAAAAGGGGAATAAGCATCTTCCAATTTCTCAATATTGAAAATGTTACAGCTAACATTAGTTGCAGCCCTAGTAGCAGTGTTCCCTTTTTCTCTGGTTTTGAGAAATTTCACAAAAGCTGACAAGGAAGAAGTAAAGCGTGTGCTTAGGAAACCCGAACACTGGGTAATAACAGCACAGACTAGTACTTAAACCTCAAATGTTGAGACCTACATGAAAGATCAGTTGTCAGCCGTTATCCTCAATATCGCGTTTGTCTCACGGGATGGTTTGAAGTTGAGTTTGACTTGATTCACGGGTGTTGAAATATTACACAGTGGTTTCTCCAAGCTCATAGGTAAAATACAAAAGACACAGCACATTTACAGATGTGGAGGTTTTTAATCCTCAGTCATTAAAATGTTTTTTGCCCCCACAGGATTCTATCAGGGTTTGGTTTTTATGAACAAACAAATTTATAATATGTGCATAGGTTAATTTATACAATCAAAAGTTGTTAATGCTATAAGTTTCTGTTTATTGCTGCATATAAAGCACTAATGCTATGACTGCAGTTTAAGGAAATGAAACGGCTGACTGTGCGCCAATCCCACAGTTGTTGATTCAATCCACGGCTGTGATGCACTTTATGCCAATGGCATTTGAACAGTTGCTCAAAAGAGGGACCTACAGTATTCTAAAACTAGTGTCTAGCAGGGGCTGGTGTGGTTAGGTGTCATGGATCTTGTGTTAGTTTAAACTGTCTATGATTAGTTGATTCATGTTGACTGTCTATAGGGCAAAGTGCAGTGTTTTTATTTTAGTAGGATACACTAGTCTTCTTACAAGTTGTCCTCCTAAAAATGATGTGAATTCTTATTTAAAGTGCAAAAAAATCTACCAACCTATTTGTTAACCCTCCTGTGGACTTCAGGGTTTATATTTAATATCTGCTATGGTAATTTCCCCTGCCATATTAAAACAAACACGCATGCACACATTATGAGGGTTATTGATGCTCTAATACGAGCACAGCAGTTTGAAGTCTTTTCTTCTCTTACTCCATCTCAGCAGAAAGCCGGGCTTCGAGGGAAAAGCAAAGCATGTCTGAATATGGGGGAGTGGGGGCGGCAGGTAACAGAGTGTCTCAAAGAGGTCAAGCCCCAAAACAACAAAGAAGAGGTGGCAGTGCAGCTGCACTCATTGCGCTGTATTTTTCATGACAGATGGGATATCACAGAATTCTGCAGTGCTGGAGGAGGAGGATAGGTACTGACCAGGACCTGACCAGATCATAAACTAGAGTAAAGAAAAAAAAAATAATAATGATTTTGTTAAAGTGACTCTTGCAATGGTCAATCAATATACATTTTGTAACATTTCAAAAACATGAATGAAAACAGTGTAAACTTAACTGCTGTGGGTGATACACAAAACATTATTAAATGTGCTCCATTATGTTTTTAAACCAGATCGTTGAACAAATCAAAAATCATCTGCTTTTGTGATCCCACCTACTTTTCAGTCCAACTTTACACATTTTCTGACTCAAGTAAATGAACAGTTTCTATGACTGGTTTCTTAATTATATGATACATCCTGATCTATAGGCAGTTAATTAATCCTTTCTTACAGCAGACCTTGCTATCTGACACAGTGTATACAGTATATGATGTGACTAAGTGGTGTGTGGTGTGTTTAAAGATGTTAATGCTCACATGGTTTGGGATTTCACATGGAGGTTGCAGCCACTGTTTGACTCTCTTTTTATGGAAGATGAAGATGTACACCATCACAGTTATTAGTGAGATCAGGACAACGATTGCCACCACAACTGCTATTGCCTCTGTTAGCTTTGGCCTTTGTCCTGGGAAATGGAAGGTAAACAACACAGTATAAACAGAAGCTGTATTGGTGAGGGTTCTCATCCAGGTAAAGTGTTGTGCCAGTTGATTCATGCCAACTAGTCTTATTTCATAGTCCCTTGTTTCCTGCAAAAATATACCTAAAAGTCTTTTTAAGTCAATTTTAACTCTACCTGACTCTAATCTTCTTTCTCCTTCTCGGTCTCCCTCTCTGGCCCTTTCTGCAGGTGTCCCTAGCTTTGGTGCTGTCCATTTTCTATTGTGCAGCTACTGGTTCTACCAACCTGCCCAATGTTTTCTTTTCTTGCTGTATTTTCCACTCAACCTAACTAGTCAAGGCAGATAGCCACCCACCCTGAGCCTGGTTTTCATGGAGTATACTTCAGTTAAAGGAGTTGCCTAGTGCTTGCTTAACGTGGATATGTTTGGCTTAGCACTACTGTGTGTGTGTGTGTGTGTGTGTGTGTATATATATATATATATATATATATATATATATATATATATATATATATATATAATTAATATTTTGGCAGGTTTGACAGCAGAGGTAGTTTCACAGTTTGGGGACACAAATAATTTGATAAAACTTGCTTTCTCTCTGTGTTTAGATTATGTTTGTGCATGTGTGGTTCACTACGGTATTTCTTTGGTTGTTATTCAGACTATGTGGATTTGTTCCTGCCAACATGGATCATAATTGTTTTTAATTTGTGCCATTTTGAGAAAAGAAAAAAGCAGCAAGTGAAAGAGTTCCAGAGATTCCCTCAAAGATCCTGAAAGGAGCTCAGTGCACGTGCATTCATATGAGTCTCAGGTGGACAAGTGGACGTGCATTTTAGCCACAAGAAAACAAGAGCTCTACACACTTGATTTCTACACTGTATTCATATTCTGGAATACATTGGAAAAGTGGGAAAGTTTAATGAATGAGAACCATTGTCTGATATATAAATATCCTTCAAGTTTCTACTAAGACCTGCTTGAAAAAAAAAAAAAAAACCCAGTAAAAAAATCTGTTATATAAAAATAATCATATTTTATTAAATAGCTGAAATTGTCCTAGCACCAGCAGGACCTGTTGACATGGTCTTACCTGACTCAAGGATGACCACACATTGGACGCAACTTTGTGGTCCAACACGTTTATGGAAGAGAATATACTCCATTTTTACACAGTAACGCTGTCCAGGCTCCAGGTCACTGAACGTAACAGAGGAAGCACTGTTTTCATAATTCTGTCAAAGAGCAGATATATATTATTACACATTGTACAAGAAGCAAGTTAATTAGAATTGTTTTTATAAGCACAGTGCTGTAACAGGGGGATAATGCAATAGAAATTATACTCACATTAGGAACAATGATTATATCTATACACTGAGCCAGATGTGTAGAAATATTATCTTTGTGTCTTAGTTTTACGCTAATGTCTAAATAAAAACTTGTCAACTGCTTTTTCGCTTGGCAACCAAAACATGGAAATAAGTAATTTAGCATTTTTTCCAGTGTAAAAGAACTTGATAAAATGCAGATGTGAGGCTCGTTAGTACAGCTTCCACAAAACAAGCAGCACCCTTCTGTATCCTGTAGCTAAACTAATAAGGACTCTCACCGTCAGTGGCTCTCCCTCCTTGCCATAGTAAACCCTGTGTTGCGCATGGCCTCCATGTTCCAGAGCCAAACTATGGTTCCTACTCAAATTTACAGTCAGGGAGCCAGGCCGTACAGTCAAACTGACTTCAGGGGTGCAGGTGTCTCCTGGAAGAGAAAAAAAAATAAAGGCACAAAATTAGATGTTCATTCTATAATCCGCATCTTTGCAAAATTTTGTGCCTGAAACATGTAGTTTGTTCTATGCATGGAATCTGGTGTATACATTTATTCTTTAGCGTGAAACAAACACCTAGTGTTACACATGGGCAACAAACTGTCAACCACGTCATAATGGAGAGTCTGCAAACTCTTTTTCCTGAAGATGTGCACGTGTTTTTTTTTTTTTTTTTTAAATCTCTCAGAGAAAAATTATGTCATTGGTATTTTATTTATTTTTTTATAAATATAGGGCTTGTTTTATCCAAAGCGCTTTGCAATGTTGCTTCACATTCACCCACTCTTTCTCTTGCTTCCTTGCTTACTCGCTCACACACACACACACACACACACAGACACTTTCACTTCCTCTTTCCATAAATATCTTTCAGTACCCACACCTTACTTTAACCAGTCAGTTTGTTGTTCTTCAAATACCAACTTTGTGCAAACCAACTCCTCTCCACCATGTTATCCTGATGAATGATCCAGACATGTTGATTTTATTTATTTATGTTGATTATGTGTGTGTTTTCATCAACATAACATTTACATCCATCTGGCATAACATTATGACCACCTGTGCAGTGTAATGCAATCCAATACAGTGGCTCTACCATCAATTATACTTTGAGAATGTGTTATACTATGTATTATTTAGGTCAAAGTGGGTAGTAGCACTGTCGCACATTATAAGAAGAGGTGGTTCTGATGTTTTGGCCCCCTATTTTAAATGAATGAGGTGATATGTCTGTGATGAATCGATAAATAATTAGAGCATGTGTTTATGTACTTAAAAAAATTAAATAAATTAAAAAACTACTTCCCTTGTTCGTACACACATACAGTATCCTACACATTTAGAACCTTTTCTACATATGGTTTAATAAATGAGGCCCCAGGAACAATCTACACCAACTGCCCTCGTCACTTTTTTAACTGACATCTAGCATGACCACTGCCATCCTTTCAAACCTCCCCCCAAAAAAAGAAAAATACTTCCATAATCTACAAATCCCTCTAGCACAATGTAATAAAGTCTTAAAGTCTTGCTGTGGGTTTCTGACACTTCACACCATGTGGTTCACACAATGGTTAAGATGGTTAACACCTTGAACCACACATCATTACAGAAAGATCATAACTCTGATTTGACTTTGACAACAAATATATGTACAAGTCTGAATGAGTTTGCACAAAGTATGGAAGCCACTAGGATTGAAATGAGTCATTTCCTGTCTTGGTGGTAGAACATTCAGATCTCGCTCACCCACACACACACACCTTTATCATTTTCATAATTAAAAATTTTCGGCACTTTTTTTTTTTAGTACTATATTCACTATATGACAAAGACATTCAGTCTTCATACGAAAACACACCAGGGGAGAACAAACTCAGGGTTTTTCCTGACTCAAAATGAGGCAGACGTGCTAACATGTTCTGGATGATTCACAGTAGTAGGGAGCAGCTGGCCAACAATCACCAGGAGAAACCAAGTTGGGGTTCAGTTGCTCATTAACAACTGCTCATTAACTCAAGACAAAACATGATTCAAAAACAGATTTAATAATACTACAGTCATGGCCAAAAATATCGGCACCCTTGCAATTCTATCAGAAAATGCGACCCATCTGTCAGAAAATTGTTCCAATTGCAAATGTTTGGGTATTTATACGTGCATATTGTTTTTGTTTGCACTGGAACAACACAAAACAAATTATAAAAATTCACATAGAACTCAAACATGGACTGGACAAAATTATTGGCACCTTGTCAAAATTGAAAGAAATAGTTGTTTTTCAAGCATGTGATGCTCCTGTAATTTGTATTTTGACACCTGTGGCAAGTAACAAGTGTGGGCAATATAGTAATCACACTTGCAACCAGCTAAAATGGAGAAAAGTGTTGTCTGTCACAATGAGCATGGGGAAAGAAAGAATTCTAAAGAGGTGTCTGGATTTAAGAGAAAACATTTTGAAAAAACATGGACAATCTCAAGTCTATCTCCAGAAATCTTAATGTTCCTCTGTCCACAATATCATCCAGAGGTTTACAGCCCATGGCACTGTAGCTAACCTCCCTGGACATGGAGGGCAAATTAATTAAACATTACAAAAAAAGGATTGATCCAATGGTGGATAAACAACACTGTAACTTCCAAACAAATTCAAGCTGATCTGCAAACACAGGGTAGAACAGTGTCAGAAGTTCAAAGATGTTTTGGGGTTGCTTTGCTGCTTCCAGTGTCAGAAAGCTACGCGTCTCCACCAGAGGTCATGCGTCTTCCAGCAGGACAATGACCCGAAACACACTTTCAGAAATAGTTCCAAATTGCTGGAGAGTTCTGAAATGGCCAGCAATGAGTCCAGATCTGAATCCCATAGAACATCTGTGGAGAGATCTCAAAACAGCAGTTGGTAGAAGGCATCCTTCAAATCTGAACGATGTGGAGCAGTTTACAAAAGAAGAGTGGTCCAAAATTCAGGTAGAGAGGTGGAAGAAACTCATTCATGGTTACAAGAGCCGACTGAATTCAGTTATTTTTTTCCAAAGGGGGTGCTACCAAATATTAAGTTAAGGGTGCCAATAGATTTGTCCATTGATTTTTTGGAGTTCTACATTAATTTTTGTTAAGTTTGACTTTTCTTTTTGTTGTTTGTCTTTCAAACAAAAACAATAAGCATGTGAATACCAAAACATTTGCAATTGGAACAATTGAAAAAAAAAAAAGGAAATTGGAAGGGTGCTGATATTTTTGGCCATGACTGTATATGCTATTCCTCAGTAACTAGGTCTATATTGGTCATTTTGTTAAACAATAAAATCACTAGAAAGTCTGTTCTTTTAATTTTAATTCGCTTTTTATATGAAGCCCATGAACAAAGAGAAGCTAAAGAAAGACTGACATAATATGACCTTGCTTTAATTTCAGCCTCCATTACTCCAGCTGGTTGATGAGCAAAATCAACACACATGCAGGTGTGTGACCAAGTAAATAATGATAGATGACATTACTGTCATAACTCCAGAGAGATGCTGCTGCTGTGGGTGCTATTTGAATGATAGCAGAGGAAAAACTAATTTGAATTCTTTTTTTTTTTAAAACAGCATTCAAAGACTAATTAAAGTGCATTCATTTGATACACTCATCCCTACAAACATAAGAAAATGTAATAGTAAATTGGCGGCATTTATAAAACATTTTTCTACTTCATCTTTACCTATAGCACTCTCATTTTCCCATTCACACACACTCACACATGGATAGGGGAGCTGCTATGCAGATGACCTGCACTTACTGGGAGCAACTAAGTTGGGGTTCAGTGTCTTTCTCAAGGACACTTTGATATGTGACAGGAGAAAGTGGGAATTGAACCAACAAGCCTGTGATTGATGGATGACTGCTCTATGCCTTGAGCCACAGTTACCCCTATTTATTCAAAGTAAATACATTCACATTTTAGTTTTTTAAAAGTGACAGTATATCCACAGTCCACAGCATCACAGCTTTTAATAGTGGTGAATATCAACCAAACATAACTGTAACCTAGATCTTCTTCACTTATTTCATCTACCCAGCAAAGTCTTGATGAGGTGGAGGCACCATGAAATTTGAAGTAGGCATTGTGAGGGAAATTTCAAAATCTAGGTAACACTGTTTCACTGTTTCACACTTCTCACAGACCCACTATCAAACCTGCTTACACCAGTGCTTCCTCACCTTTTGCTCCCCAGCAAGACATCCTGTCTCTGGCCACACAAAGAAGTGATTAGGTAGATATCAACTATAAACCTACCTACACCTGAACATTTGTTTCCCAGAAGGGAGCCCAGCACAAATCATCAATCTCAAGGACTTAAAAGACAATGAAGACAAAAGGACAAAGTAACATGAACTTGTTAATTAAGACTCCTGACCACATTGTATGAAGGTTGATTTGCATTGACTCATCCCTTTGTTCTTTGTGTGAACCCAGCTGTTGAGTTGTATGTATAAAAGGCTGAACAACCTACACATCTTGGTCAATCAGATTGACCCACTCTAGAGTGTAGCTCTGTTCTGCTCTGCATGTTTCTCTATTTTGCTGATTAAATTCACCGTTATCATTCACTTGTAAGTTTCCTTTTGCTTCCTAACTTGCCTTACAGTTTTTGCCACGACAGGCATCTGATTTGTAATGCTTTATGCAGGTAAAACTCTGAGACCAATGCATCAACTGCCAACGTAAGGTTATAAACCATTATCACAGTGAAACACATCTCCCAGTCTTGTTTCTTACCGTGTGTGCTACAGGCTTCAACTGGTGTTGAATTCAGCTTATGTCTCTTGGCTTGCACGCGCAGTCTAATGCAGCTGTTCTTAGGTTTGGTGAAAGAGACGTTACAGTGATTCAAAATTGTGCCGATGCAGGATGGTAAATCTTTCCACGCTTGGTCAAAGCTGAGGATGAGGAACAGAACCCAGGGATTTACATGAGTGCAGAATCTGTGGTAATGTTGACAACTTTTGTTTTCAACAATATAACAACATATTTGGGCTGAACTAACAATTAGTTTTACCACTGATTAACCTGTGTGATTATTTTCTCATTTAATTGCTATGTTCATGAAATGTCCATGTAAAAAACTGAAGGCCTCTTATTAGGTTACTACAGGTGAAAAAGTTTTTTTCTATGTCATGTTTTGCCTGAACTGCAAATCTGCAAAACTGCTAGACCTCACCGTTTGTACTGAACAGTGTAGATGACGTCTCTGTCCTTGATGGCAGGGGTCCATTTCACCAGATCCCCCTGGACATGGACGTTCTGTGGTGGTGCCAGCAGTGCTTCAGACAGCACTAGAACAGAAATCAATGAACAGACAAGTGAATGAGCACAATATCTTCGACACTTTAGGCAGACGTTCAAGCAAGGATGCAGGATGATGATACTGTGCACATTTAACTTTAAAAACACTGATAAAATCAGTGTTAAATCTAACTTTAAAATCTATTCAAATAAAATTGAAGCCCCATAACTGACTGCAGGTTCACTGCTCTGTGTAAATATGACCTATGGCTGGTTTTATTTAAAAAAATAAAATAGAAAAATTACCTACACGTGAAAGTATAAGTACAATTTCGTAGTAACGTTTATGACAATGTACCATTATTTTTGGTGAAGTTTGGAGCCTTGTGACCCAACAGACCCCAAAGCACTTAGTAAAAAGCGTTGGAATATTTCATCAGATTAAAAGACGAAAGCTCGTAGTGATAACTGTAACTACTAATAGGTAAAACTATTAGTGTTGGTAACGTTACTAAACCTAAATAACAAAAGGAAAACCTGAAGATTACGGAGTATCCAGTTGAGTGGACTGACTAGCTAAACGTTAACACATGTCCTCATAATAAAAGGACGCAGCTGGGTTAACACTCACCTAACGTTAAATAGTGGAGGCCGTACGTGTTAGCGAGTCCTAGCTTAACCTTAGCAAGCTAACTTCCCTCACAGGGCCGGCGGCTAAACGGCTAGTTAACGTTAGCTAAAATTAAAACTGCTTAGCTAATAATCGTTAATTACCTTGAACAAGTTGGATGCAGAGGAAAATCAGACGCATTGTGACAGAGTCATATCATTCAGTCCCCGAGCACAATCCTCCGGATTGGAACCATAATGCATCTAGTTTTTCGCCAGAAGATCACGTTCAGTGTTTGTCACTTCCTCAAATCATAGGACGACAAGTCTGGGAAGTTACGCTACTTCTCCTTGTGTTTTTTTTTTTTTTTTTTTTTTTTTTTGGATTTCTTGCTGCAACTTCCTGAAACGCCTCTTAAAGGAAACGTTACCAATAATAGGGTAAAAATTACTGCTATCTTAATGTTCCAGGCCTAATAATACTGCTAAGAAACTTCCTATGAGCATTTAAAAAATGCTGGAAACAGTCACCACAGCCAGAATGCGGTGAATGTTGGATGGGGACCAAAGCAGCAGCAGAAGGCTCTGTTCTGTGAATGATTTAGCTTGAGATGAGTTAGATCACACTTCTTCCCCTTTTCTGATATTTGGTAAACACTAGCTGAGCTTTGTCACGTCTTCTTTGCCTGTTCTTTGCCTTTTGCATCCTCTTATTCAGTCAATGTGGAGCAAGGCAGATATGAATCATCAGCATGCGCTGACTTTACAACATTAGCTACAATCTGGATTCCTTTGTTTCTACATAAAAAGCCTTTGGTCATTTTCTAAAGTAATCATAATAATCACATGTTTTGCAATACAGAAATGTCACCCAGTGCTGTAGTGTGTCTGTCTGATGTTGTTAAATGTTTCTGGACAACAATACAGGTCTATTTAGATTTACTTTGGATTTCTCAAAAACTAGAATTAAAAAAAAGATATAAATACAATAAAGACAAAACGAATAAAAGAAACACTGTGTAATGGTGTAAATAAAATATTCTTTGAGGTTCTGTCATAAAAGAAGAGAAAAAGAAAATAGCAAAAAATAAATAAATAAAGTTGGAAGAAATGTATCTTCTTCCATGATTGCACGTTAGAAAATGTAGGAAAACGTTCCAGATAAGGGTTTTTCTTTTATGGTGTTTTTCTGAACATTTCCGTTGGCAAATTTCTAAGCAATGTCCCGTGGAGAGATGTTTCTACTGAAATAAAGCCATAAAGCCGAGTTAGCTACAGTTAGCAGCTAAGCATGATCTAACCCCTTCCTGTGCTTTACTTACTAAAGACAGTTGCACAAGACTGTTGTGGGAAGACTGTGTTTGAGGCTGAGTAGAATGCTGTCCCCACAAGGACTGGTGCAGGTTGGGAACAATGTCAGCTGGTTTACAGGAGAGATTAGAATGTTAATTTCTCAGTCAAGGACAGTTGTTTCCAGATTTAGTTTCATTCTGGTTACTAAAGCAGCATTGGAGTCAGCCTGTCCCCATGAGGATGCTCAGGTAGGTTTGGAACGACTTTCCCCTGAAACATTAGAAAAAATGAACAAATGTGCAGCACATACACATGTGTGGTTTTGGTTGTGGGAACGTTTTAACTAAACCAGCGCTTATTTTGTCCTTTGATTCAGTGGATTAGGATATTACAATGAAATCAGTGGGTGGTCCATTGGACAATGATAAATTCTGTTTTTAATCCCACCCCCCACCAAATTTCAAAGTAGCAATTCTCAAAATATTTCAATGCAAACACTAATCAACACATATTGAAGGTTAATGGATGTTTTCTGTGCAAACGGGCTTTAAATGATATGATAGCTGATACCTGAGTGTGATCACCTTGTTTCCTGCTGAGTGAGGCTCCTTTCTTTAGGTTCCCCCTACTTCCTGCTAAAGAGAATACAGAACATGGACGACGACATGAGTATTGTTGAGTTTTTTGTGTATGTGCTCTATGATCAGAAGAAATGAACAAATCCAAATCCATGACCAAACACAGGAAAAAGGTTTGTCAGCAGAGGGTAATATTTCTCACCAGAAGAGGAATTTCAGTTTCCTGAGTCTTCCTCAGTTCAGTTTTTCTCATGTGCTTTGGCTCAGTTCATCAAAGGTTAACTGTTATACTGTAAGCCCTGATCTTTTTAGATGTGTGAAAACATTCTTTTCCTTCAATACATAAACTTGACACTGTAATCCACTGGATAATACTGGTAAACACAGAGAAATACTGAGCTTTGGCAAAGGACTGAGTATTACAGGAAATGTACATCAATGTTTATACAAAAAAACTTAACCGTAAAAACAGCATATCCAAAAAATACATATGTCATAGCAGCACAAAATCACAGAAAATTCCACTGCTGCATCAAAAAACTCAGTCACAGAGCATCGTGTTGCCATCTATTTTCACCCACCTCACACCTGATACTCTGTATGGTTTAGTGTGGAACAATCATGGTGTGCTGTGGCTTCTTCTGGGATGTGGTTCCAAATGTATACTAGTGTAGAGGCGATCTTATTCTAATCTGACATTCCAGCAAATACTTCCGGAGATCGTTTTTATGACAAACATTGAACATTTATTGTACTTGCTTCTCAACTTAGCCGATGAAAGATCAATTGTACGAGTGCTGTATGAGCACCCCCAAGTCATATTATTATTATGTTCCTAGAAGCACAGGCTGAGGTGGAGGAGTAGCACCAATCTTCCATTGTAGCTTATCAATAAACCCTAGACCTAAACATAGTTATAACTCATTTGAGAGTCTTACTCTTAACCTTTCACACCCAAACTGGAAAACTCAAAAAACACTAGTCCCTTATTCAGAGTTTTTGATTGAATTTTCTGATTTTCTATCTGATTTAGTGCTTAGTACAGATAAAGTCATTATAGTGGGTGACTTTAACATTCATGTAGATGCTGAAAGTAACTGCCTGAGCACTGCGTTTAATTCATTATTAGATTCAATTGGTTTTTCCCAAAATGTAAATAAACCCACTCACTGTTTTAGTCACACGTTAGACCTTGTACTTACGTATGGAATTGAAGCAGATAATTTAACAATATTTCCTCACAACTCTCTTCTGTCTGACCATTTTTTAATAACATTTGAATTTACAATAACAGACTATACAACAGTTAGGGAAAAATTCCACTATAGCAGATGCTTAAGTGAAAAAGCTGTAAACAAATTTAAAGAAATTATTCTTTCATCATTTGCTTCACCATATGTTAATATAATGGAAAGTAGTCTCCTTAATGTTACTCCTGCACAAGTAGATTATCTTGTTGACAATTCTGCAGCCTCACTACGTACAATACTCGATAGTGTTGCCCCTCCGAAAAAGAAGGCAGTAAACCAGAAGAGGTGATCTCCATGTTATAGTTCACAAACACGCAACTTAAAACAGGAAACACGAAAGTTAGAAAGGAAGTGGCGTTTCAGAAAGTTAGAAGAATCTCATTTAGCCTGGAAAAATAGTTTAAAAACGTACAAAAAAGCTCTCAGTGATGCCAGAACAGCATATTATTCATCATTAATAGAAGAAAACAAGAACAACCCCCAGTTTCTGTTCAGCACTGTAGCCAGGCTGACTAAGAGCCATAGTTCTGTTGAGACTAGTTTTCCCTTAAGTCTGAGCAGCAATGACTTCATGACCTTCTTTATGAATAAAATTGCAGCTATTAGAGAAAGAATTCACCAGATCCTCCCCCCAAAAATTACAGATAGATCTTCATGTACAGCAGTGCTAGAGTCATCGATAAGGCCCCAATCCCTGTTAGACTGCTTTTTACCCATAGATCTCTCTGAGCTAACTTCAATTATTACCTCATCTAAACCAACAACCTGTCTGCTAGACCCTATTCCAACTAAGCTGCTCAAGGAAGCTTTACCCTTAATAGATACGTTCATATTAGATATCATCAATCTATCTTTAGAAACAGGCTATGTACCACAGGCCTATAAGGTAGCTGTAATTAAACCACTACTTAAAAAACCCTGTCTTGACCCAGGTGTTTTAGCCAATTACAGACCAATATCTAATCTCCCCTTTATTTCTAAAATAATTGAAAAAGTAGTTGCAAAACAATTATGTGATCACCTTCATAGGAATAATTGGTATGAAGACTTTCAGTCAGGATTTAGAGTTCATCATAGTACAGAAACAGCACTGGTAAAAGTCACCAACGATCTTCTCATGGCCTCAGATAATGGACTCGTCTCTATACTTGTTCTGTTAGATCTTAGTGCTGCATTTGACACCATTGATCATAACTTTTTATTACAGAGACTGGAAGATGAAATTGGGATTAAAGGAACTGCACTAGGTTGGTTTAAATCTTATCTGTCTGATAGATTTCAATTTGTTCATGTTAATGATGAATCCTCCATGCATACAAAGGTTAGCTATGGAGTTCCACAAGGCTCTGTGTTAGGACCAATACTTTTTACTTTATATATATGTCTCCTTTAGGCAACATTATTACAAAACACTCCATACATTTCCACTGTTATGCTGATGATACCCAGCTATATTTATCTATGGAACCAGATGAAAATAATCAGTTAATAAAGCTTCAAGCCTACAAGACATAAAGGCCTGGATGTCCCACAATTTTTTACTTCTAAACTCAGACAAAACTGAAGTCATAGTGTTTGGGCCCAAAAATCTCAGAAATATGATGTCCAACCATATTGTTACTCTAGATGGCATAAGTCTGGCCTCCAGTACTACTGCAAGGAACCTTGGAGTTATTTTTGACAGGATTTGTCCTTTACCTCACATATAAAACAAATCTCTAGAACAGCCTTCTTCCACCTACGGAACATTGCCAAAATTAGGAGCATCCTGTCTCAAAGTGATGCCGAAAAACTGGTCCATGCATTTGTTACTTCTAGGTTGGACTACTGTAATTCCCTACTTTCAGGATGTCCCAGTAACTCCCTAAAGAACCTGCAATTAATCCAAAATGCTGCAGCAAGAGTGCTGACTGGAACTAGCAAGAGAGATCATATTTCACCTTCACTAGCTTCTCTCCATTGGCTTCCCATTAAATCTACAATAGAATTTAAAACCCTGCTTCTTACATATAAAGCTCTGAATGGTCAGGCTCCATCATATATAGAAGACCTCATAGCACCATATCATCCCAGTAGACCACTTCGCTCTCAGAATGCAGGCCTACTTGTGGTTCCCAGAATTTCCAAAGGTAGAATGGGAGGTAGAGCCTTTAGCTATCAAGCTCCTCTTCTGTGGAACCAGCAGTTCAGATTTGGGAAGCATATGCCCACTCTACATACACTTAGTTATAGTTATGCTGCCATAGGCTTAAACTGCTGGGGGACCCACCCCCCGATGCACTGAGCTCCTTTCCTCCTCTTGACCCTCTCTTCTCTCCTCTCACCCCACAATTGTCACCACTGTATGTTTTCTTCCGTAGTTGTCTTTGTCCTTCTCAGTCCCCCTCTCTCTGGCACTTTCTGCACGTGTCCCAGGCTTTGAAGCTGTGTGTCTTCCAGTGTGCAGCTACTGGTCCTCCTAACATGCCTGATGTTTTGTTGTTGCTTTTTGTTGCTCTTTTCTTTTCTCTCTTCATTTTCCACTCACCCCAACCGGTCAAGGCAGATGGCCGTCCACCCTGAGCCTGGTTCTGCTGGAGGTTTCTTCCATTAAAGGGAGTTTTTCCTCTCCACTGTTGCCTATGGCTTGGTCAAAGGGGAATTGTTGGTTTCTCTCTATACATCTTTATAATCTTGACTTTATTCTGTAAAGTGCCCTGAGATGACTTTGATGTGAATTGGCGCTATATAAATAAAGTTGAATTGAATTGAATAAGTGCAGAACATTTAACTGTAATTGTTTTGAACAATTAATGTGGTTAGATGTTTATATATAAATATAAGAAGCGGTGGTTCTAAAGCTTTGGCCCCCTCATTCATTATAAATAAGGTGGCCAAAACTTTAGAACCACCTCTTCTTACAATTCAGTCCTGTATAACTCCACTATCCACTATGACCTCAATAATGAACAGAGAGTAGAATTATCACTTTTCTGACGCTTTTAACTTAAAAACAAAGAAATTATAACATTGTAAAAGTAGAATTCATGGAAGAGCTGCTGTATTGGATTGCATTAGATAAGATTAAAATATTATTATTATAAGATACAGGTGTACCTAATAAAGTGCCCAGTGAGTGTATTTTTACAATTGAACTGTCATTAGTTAGGCTTCCATGACTCCTGTAGTTATAACTTAATGGGATAGATAATTTACAGTGTCAGTAAGAGCAGGGTGTGGCACACATTCCTCTGAAACTACTTAACCAGTTTTCTCAAGTCTAATGCTATTTGTAGGAACCGGATGAGAATTTAAAAAAAAACTGTGGGCATGTTATAAACAAAATAATGAATCAATAAATAATCTGCCAATAAATCAATATTTGCAGCATGACCACAGTTAAACCGTGAACAGTCTGTGTGTAGGACAGTCCCCAAAAAGTAACTTATGTAGACACCAAGGTTTGGTATTAGAGGTGATTTATTGTGTATTCATGATTGTCCATTAAATACTGTAGAACAGGGGTCACCAACCTTTTTGAAATTAATGCAAAGGGCTACCAGTTTAATACACACTTTTGAAATAACAAATTTGCTCAAGTTACCGTTAATTATATGTTGTTATTAATAATTCATTAAATTAATGATAATTATCTATGTGAAGACACGGATCATGTTAATGATTTCTCACGATAACTTTCAAAAGAGATTTAAAAAAGAATGGCAACAAAAGAATTAGATGCAGCTCATTGGTAAGTGGCGCTATGGTGAGCTATTTTTAGAACAGGCCCACGGGCACCATGTTGGTGACCCCTGCTGTAGAAGCTGTAGATATCACATCAGTGATGCTTTGCACATTTAATTTCACCAGTACAGTGCTTCACAACATGTTTACGTAAAGTTTCATCGAACAAAAATGAGTGATGGGAAACACGTTGAGGCAATGCTGCACAGTATTTCTGCACTTTTTTGGGAAATCCTGTTGACTGACATTTTTAATAATACATTTATACATTTATACATATAGCACCTTTCAAAGCAAGCTAGTTTGTTTTCTACAAGCTCTGAAAGACCTGAAAGCTTGTTAAATGAAGAGACGTGTCTTTTCTTTCAAGACACACAAGTCCACCACCTGTAGAGTAAACTCCCGAGTCTCCACTGCTGCTGCTGTCCTCACGACTATATCTGCTGGGAACATCAAGAAGAAGTACATTTATTTATTTACTGATTTTTCTGCACGGTTAAAACAGAATGCTTTTATTTGATTGCATGTAACAGTACACATCAAAGGTTAAAACTGATTGTTTGAAAAATAATACTAATCGCTACTTTTGCATGTGATCCCAGCAACATGTCTAAAAAGTTAGAACAGGGTATGACAAAAGACCAGAAGTTATAATGCTTAAAAAAAAGAGCAACCAGTCAGTATCACATTTGGGTATAAAAAAAAAACATCCCAGAGATGAGTAACCTTAGAAGTAAGCTAATGGCAGCATGTTCCAACACCTTTAAAGTAAAGATTTTTTATGTCAAAATTTAATGTCAAAGAATATAAGGATTTCATCATCTATGGTTCGCAATACCACTTAAAATATCATATCAAAACATTTAACAAATCTGAAGAACTCTCAGTACACATGGAACAAGGCCAAAACCCAATATGAAATGGCCATAACCTTCACGCCCTCAGGCAGCACTGCAATAAAAACAGACATGACCCTGTGGAAATCACTGCGCTGGAAGTTAAAACTCTACCATCTAAAGAAACAACCATTTATAAACAAGACCCAGAAATGCTGCTGCCTTCCGTGGGCCTGAGCTTAATTAAAATAGACTGAAATGAAGTAGAAAACTGTCCTGTGGAAAGTGTCAAAAGGTTATGAGGTGAAAAATCAATTTGTCAATACAGTTCCAAAAAACTGACTGTTGATAAAAGAACAGATAATGCAACACGCTGGTAAACTTCTGTCCTAACCTCTTTGAGACGTGTTGGTGGCAACAAATTCAAACTAAGCAAATGTTTTTTTAAAACCATAACATTTCTCAATTTTACCATTTGTCATGTTGTCCATGTTCTATATACAGTTAAAAACATTTCACACAGCTTCCCAAATTTTCTGGGAGAAAAGGCCCTGAAAATGGAATGAGTATGTTTTTATTGAATGCACTTTGTAAACACAAAGGGTAAAATTATAAAGCACCTGCTGTCTGACTCCAGGCCTGATGGGGGAAACAGCAGGGTTTCAAGAGGAGAGTGGGAGAATTCGAGGATTGTTGGTTTTGCACAAACCGTCACATTATCACTGACCAGCTCTGATTCTGGATCTAAGGTGAGGAGATGAGGAATGTCGGACCCAGGAATGTGACAAAGATACTGGAACAAGGGACAAAACAGAGACTGAGATGAGAAACTGTTGTAGAACTGAACATAAAAAAACAAGTGGAAAAAAGGGATTGTTTGATCGTTTGTATTATAAAAATAGAAGTAGCCTGATCACTTGTAAACATATGGTTTAGAAGGGTGTCCCCAACTTTTAGCTACACTACTGCTGGTGGGAATAGTAGTGTCTGCCCAGTGTCTCTCATCAGCTTAACTGTACAGTGTATTGATAAGAATTTTACTCTCTGGCAAGTCATACTAGCAAGAGCAACAGTTAAGTACTCATATTGGTACTCTGTGTTGGCAAGTACTCAAATGCAAAAGTATTTAAACCCTAGAGAGACACACATACACTGTATGTGTCTATGTCTGGCAATGGCCAAATGAATCAGACGTCAAACTGTGCCAGCCTGTGGCTCCATACCTTCTTGAGGTGTGTAGGCAGCTGATTGGAGGGGTAGAATGTTGCTTTCATGGTCTTGCAGCACAAAAAGCAGCTGTAGAGTGAGAGCAGCACCACCAGAGAGCCCAGGAAGGACAAAAAGATAATCCACCATGGAGTATTACCTGTTTAAGTGTTAAATAAAATATATAAATACAAAACATACAAAAATATATATAATATATAAAAGCAAATACATGCATAAATGAAAAGCCACGGCAGTCGATAAATAGTAACTTGTACAATGCAGTACAAACAATGTAGATTTTAGTTCAGTGTGTAATCTATCTATGGTACCTTTAGTCTGCATACACAGGGGTGAAGTGAAGCTGCTGCTCTTGTTCTCGTAGCATGACTGGACCTTCACACAGTACCAAGTCCTGGACTTAAGGTTTGGCAGAGTCACCTGGTTGGCACTGTTGTTCAATGTCTTGGTCTGAGAAAATGTGAGAGAAGTAATTTAAACTTAAATACTTTATTTCACATATTTATAAACCAACACACTACAATTAAGACTCATAGTTGGGATGACTGATGTCTGTTAGGATCTGATAAACCTAACGGAATTCTAAAGATTTCTCTTGACATAAATCGGTATTAATGAATAAAGTATACTAAATGATATGTTAGTGATCATTTTCTACTCAGATGTCCCGTACATTAGAGTGTTACCACACTAGGATGGGCTGGCCTATGTGCAGTCCCTTAAAAATGTTACTATTGTCAATTTGATCAACTTAACCTGAAAGGAATGAAGGTGCTCAAGCACAAATACATTAAGGAACATCAGTTCCAACGCTTAAATGAGAGGAGCAGCCACTATTCTATTTTCCAGTTTTACAACCCTGTTTAAAAAATGTCTGGACGCTGTGTAAAATGTAAATAAAACATTTCACTACAAATGAGGTTAATTCTCTTATATATACTCTTTCTATACAATAGAGTATATAAAGAGCATCCCAAGTAAGCTGAGTCTTTCATAAGGAACAAAAGAGTTAACTCCTTCCTCCAAGTCAACAAAACAGCTGGCAGAAAATCGTGTACTGTTCAACATGTGAAACTCAGTTACTATACACACATCTGCTGGGTGTATAGTGCACACGTCAAAACCAATAACAGAATACTTTCCTGAACACACGTACAGAAAAAAATAAAATCCTTGGGACTCTGTGATGACACCGTTATGATCAAGTCACATGATTGGTTTGATGGTAAACATCTTTTAATGTGGTACATTATGGTAAAATCAAAAGTTTTCAAAAACTATGTTTGACTGCTAAGGGTTAAAAAAGTTATAAGAAAAAATGATAATTAAATTGGTGCAAAGAATTTGCTTCCCTTTTGATAAATTAATTCAGTGTCATAGAAAATTTAACTCAGTGTGCAATAAATATGTAAACAAAATCTTTGTTTTCTGTTTCACATTTCAAAATAAGGGGCTACTAAGTTGGCTACTAAACATTTGTAGCCAACTGAACATGAATGGTCTCAAAAAACAAATGTCTTTCTCTACAAATGGCAACAGGGTAATTTATGTCAAAGTCAGCACCAATAAAATGCTACTACATGAAAGTTAGTCTAACACAATACTGTGCAAGGGCCTAGTGTTTGTAGACAGATCCAGTTGCTGGGTGTGTTTCCTACCTTTGTGTCTGCAGATTTATCCCAGTACAGGATGTTGTAATACAATTTGGGAATGTGTTCCTTCATACTGGTGTTAGTGCTGGTCAGAGGGTCTAAGATGAAAACATCCAGGTCATTTCCTGCAGGAGCAAGGTGCACTGTTGGAGGTCCCAGAACAGCTAGCAGGAGCAACAGAAAATCAAGGCTTGAGGTCTAGAGGTGGACAGATGACTTATGACAGAAAAAGCTATTGATGTATAAAGCTTCTCCTCCAACTACTTAAAGGTGGCGGGACTGAAAAGTAAGTTAAAAGGAAATGTCAAGAATTTCAGACCACCAAGTGATTTGAGACAACCTGGCATTTGAGATAATAAAATGGTAGATGCATAAAAAGGAATGAGCACAGTCACCTGTGAAAATCAGTGATGACCAAAACTTTCCTAAAAACACACAACGCACACAGTAACATGCACAGATGTGAGTATGTTACTGTGTTGGTTGATAAAGTCTAGAATGTAATAAAAGATATTTAAACATTTAAACTGACTTTTTACAAAAATGAACAAATGAATCAAAATGTTGCTGAGGCAAAGAATTGTATATGTTAACATTAAATCTGCTACACCTCCTTTTTTGATTTTCTAATCTTGGTGAAACTGACTTTATTTAAATTAGTGACAGTTATTCATGGCTCTATGATTTTGACTGAGGTTCATCATTTGCAGTTTTGATATCTCAGTGATTCTCAAAACGCAAACAAAGGTGCTTTTACTAGCAATGTAATGAATTGCTCCATCGACATCTCTGTAGTGTGCTCCCTTATCTTCTGTCTACCTAAGCATAGATAGTACATAGTTTTCCCTCCTTTCTCTCACCCTGTTTCTCAGGAAAGAATTCCGTCTCCACCCAGTCAGAGTGAAGACCGTTTGCATTGGCTTGTACACGAAGTGTGTATTGGGCCTGGTAGTGCAGATTAAGTCGTGTAAAGTCACATGACCTGTGTGACGTCTCCTCACACACCGTAGACCAGTTTGGAATCTTTTTGTAGTTTTTTAGCTTGTATGTCCTGGGGAAATTAGAAAAAAAAGATAAGGCCTTGAGACATTATTGACAGTAACTGAAAATACTGAGTCTTAAAGTAAAGAAGTGCACCGAACACTTACTCATTATTTAGTAAAAACTATTGTACTTGGAAATTTTATGTAGCTTTGTAAACAGACATTTCATCAATTCTAAACAAACTCAAGTACAATTCACTATGACTTAAGTCAGGGAGTGAACCAGAATGCCAAAAGAAAACTTCACACACAAAGGCTGCTGCCAGCAACAGGACTTCTAGCTGTGATTCTTTAAATGTTCTGAAATTTAAGATATCATTGCAAAAGTAATCACACGTTCTCCTGTGGCAAACAGATGTTTCTACCAAATATCATGGCATTTTATTCACTTTAGACCAAAGTGGTGGACTTCAAAACACTGACTCTTGTTTAAGGCAAAACACTAGAGCTGCAAAACTATTCTGATATAAAATTAGACAAACCTAATCAAACTGTTGGGTAAATTTTCAACTTAATCATAATGTTAGTTTTAAAAGGAGATTAGTACTTAATTAAGAGCAGAATAAGTTTACCTAAAGCTTCTCATCGAAGTCACTTGACCCCAGGTGTTAGCATTGTTTGTCTGCCCTCCAAATTTGTGACGTACAAGTAAGTGAGACTTACCCGATATATTGTGTGGTAAAAGTTACATCCTGACTTTCTGCAGGACTCTGGTGCCAGTTCCAGCTCAATGTGTAATTGGTGTTTAGGGTGATCAAGGTCAGGTTTTGCGGTGCTTCCAGCGCTGCTCCAGCTGAAACAAACAAGACGTAATAACTTCCAGTTGATTTATAGGTCAACTGACCTATATTGTAACAATAAAAAGTAATGGCTCTATTTACAAATTCCTGGTTTTCTAAATGAATTGATCATTAAATGTGATCTGATCTCTACAGAAGTCACAATTTTGCTTCTGGAACCAATCTACATTTTGGTGACTGCAAAATGTAGATTGTATGCACCTATTCCGTAGTAGATTTACTTGGATGTTTAAGGTCATTGTCTTGCTGCATCACCGAGCTTCTTCTGAGCTTCAGCTTGTGGATCAGCCACTGTGACATCGTCACTGTATTTTATTATTTTCCCATGCACAATGGCAAGTGATCGAAGTTAAGAGGATAGCAAAGCAGCCCCAAATCATGATGTTTTCAGGTTGGCACGTAGTTCTCTTTCATGCCGTGTGCCATGTGGTTTCCTCAAACAAATTTTCCCAGTGTTGTTTTGGGCTGTGCTTAGTGGTGGCAGTGTGTTCAATAAAGACATAAAATATTATGACTGTTTATGTTTTATCAGCTTAGAAATATTGTGTTTGTTGATCTGTGTGACTTTGATTAAGATCTGATCACATTTCATGACCAATTTATGCAGAAAAACAGGCATTTGCAAACAGTGCCATTAGTTTGAGTACTCAAAATATTTTAAAGGTAGAATTAGAAAAGTAAGAGTTCATAAATTTGCTTGTTTCTAAAATGTGAACATTTTGTCACTTGAAAATAAAATGACAAATCTAATGGATTTGGACAAACAAATTTGTAAATGTCACTTTTCTTTACACATTTGACAGTCTAAACAAGTATCCAGTTAAATCAAGAAAATAATCATTAAACTGACTATAAATTACCATAAATATCTACAAATAAGTGACTTTTTTGCATACATAAAACAATACAACACCATTAGTCCCTAGAACTAGGTCCGAGGTGCCATTTTTCAGCAGTGTGAGGAAAAACCTTTCTAAGGTCTAAATGTAAAAAACTGAAGTTGATGAAAAACTGTGCTGTGTTGCTAAGGTTACATCTACAGCAGTAGAGAACAGTCTCTGCTGCAGCATTATGACTCCCCATTTAACCAAAATGCTTAATGGATGCAGGTATTTGGAAATAGGGTATTTGCACAACCATTTGAATAAAGTTTTGTATAGTGCTGCAGTGTGTGTTGTTCAGCCCCTCCTTCCGGGGTCTGCTTTACTAACGTTAGTCTGTACAAAATCTTCCACCCTCACTTTGCAAAAGTCATAATTAAGCTGTTAAACTGCTTAACTGTTTGGTCCAAAGGAGGTTATGAATTTAGAGCTAAGCATAGCATGTGCACGCTGTATGTTGTCTCAGTTGCAACACATCATTGTGGTTAAGTTTTCATTTGGTCAGAATTAAAAAGATTTGTAATTATTATAAAATATTGTTTTTACATTTGTCAACAACATAAATAATTATTCTCAATGCGAATCAAATACAATCAAATACATCCGCATCGTAATATAACTTCCCCCACTCCCCCCTCAGCACACAATCATCAAAATAAAAAGCTGCCAACTACTGCCAGCAATGTGGGACACACTGCAAAAACTAGTGCAATGAACACGCAATGGCAACCATCACCCACCAGCTTGCTGTGTCTCACCCTTATATGTAGACACTCCTGCAAGAGAAGAGCCATCTTCCATCTACCACCATTTTAAACATAGTGGTACGACAATAAAAAGCCATCTTGAATTTTAAAAGGCTACTAGGGCAGGGTATTGAACCTCAATAGTTCTATCACATGGACCACCATCCCTATCAAGTATGGGAAAATGTGTAAAACCAGTGATAAACCACACTCTGGTAAAAAAAGATCATCATTACATTTTTCCTGTCTACTACAACATTAACATCACAGCTGAACTCTATGACACACGAAGGAATAGAATACATCAGTTTTTCAACACAACAATTATGGACCATGCTTTCAATAATTAAAATACACAATATCAGCACATCTATTCAACCACATCTAACAAGTTTTTATGTTAGAAGTTAAAGTAATGGCTGCACACAGCAGTTACCCCCTGAAACACCCCTTAAAGGAATCATTATCAATAATAATGTGACTACATTAGGAGATGTGATTCTTACAAGTTAACTTTTACTGTATACACGGCAGAGTGGATGAAGATATTTTATGTCAAATACATTTTTTTTAAAGCAATAATTTAAAAATACACATGTTGCATGTGAATTGGCTCCAGTAATCAGAAGGTAATCCCTCCCCAAAGACACTGACACGCACGAAAAGAAGACACATAAATATTAATATTGCTAATATAGAAACCAAAAGGACTTGTGCTAGTTTTATTTTTGTTTCTTTCTAAACCTTTACTTTGTGCAGCACGTGCTTGAATGAACATTTTAATCTCAGCAAGGATTTCCTGGTAGAGTAAAAGAGGAATTTAGTGTAATATTTGGTCAAACTTGAGGAACAACCAGGATGAAAAGTCACACTCTGAAACACAGAAAACACTAAAACAAGAGGTTCTGGTAGAAAACACATCAAACAAGTCCGCTACAGTTGTACTGTATGCACAGCAATGAGGCTGAACAAGTTGATGAAAATCAAATTTATCCCACAGTGTATAATTTAATAACTTTTAAATTTAATAACCCCGCAATTGTCACCACTGTATGTCATTAACTCTGTGTGTTCTCTCCCGTAGTTGTCTTTGTCCTCCTCTGTCCACCTCTCTCTGTGTCCCTTTCTGCAGGTGTCCCCCGGCTTTGAAGCTGTGTGTCTTCCAGTGTGCAGATACTGGTCCTACCAACCTGCCCCATGTTTTGTTGTTGCTTTTTGTTGCTCTAGTTCTTTTCTCTCTTCACTTTCCACTCACCCCAACAGTCGAGGCAGATGGTCGTCCACCCTGAGCCTGGTTCTGCTGGAGGTTTCTTCCGTTAAAGGGAGTTTTTCCTCCCCACTGTCGCCTATGACTTGCTCCAGGGGGATTTGTTGGGTTCTCTCTATACATCTTTATAATCTTGACTTTATTCTGTAAAGTGCCCTGAGATGACTTTGATGTGAATTGGCGCTATATAAATAAAGTTGAATTGAATTGAATAATACCACGTGTATTACAGTGTGTGTCTACCTAGTACTACACCAGTGTAACCATGAGCAGAAGTGACATTACAATTAAGGACAAGTAAAGCTGATTGTCATCTGACAATGAGAAACTAGTTTTGGACAAATGAATTAATTATGGTTGGTCAATCATTACACAGCAGAATCTTAGATGTCATCGCGTCCTATATGTCTAACTCCTAAAAATGTCTCGTTATTTCCACTGTAGATGTATTTTTTCAAAATTAGTTTTGTACTAGCAGCTAGCAGCGTGGCGACCCCAGTGTGAGTCTCACCGTCTCTCTGGGACACAGAACCTGTCCACGGTTCCTTTCGCTTTTCAACTGACGTCACAAACAACGATATTTAAAGCCGAATCTCGGTAATAGATAAAGGAGACAGTTTAAAATGTACAAAGGAAATAAGTTTTGAAGTGTGTGGCCGGTTACGCTAAGTTTGCACAATAAAAACGTCTTGGTTTATGTCAGGTTAGGTTTCGCACGTCCTTTCATCTATTAACCAACGTTAGCTTAATGCTAAATCAAACTTATAAATACTGATTACTGACTAATTACCTTGGACGATGAGTTGAACGCACAAGAAAATGACCAGAGACCGCATCATTTCATTGGCTGCGTCGAGTCCCTAACAAAAACGTCTGACGAACCGTCATGTGTCCTGTGCACCGAAAAGTATGGGAAGACAATTTGTCACTGTGGGTTTCTTTTTTCTAACAGCAACTTCCTGAAACGCCCCTTAAAGAAAACATCGTTAATAATAATTAGACAGGTTTTCAACTCTGCTAAATACGCTTTCTATGCATTTATTACACAGTCAGTAGTCACTTCTCTGCATCTCCAAGAAGAGCCCGAATCCATGGTGGCATCAGAAAGATGCTGAAAACATTCCTAACACGTTCTCCTCCATTTTCTCATGGTGGCATCTGATGAGCTGTTCTGCTGCTGCCAGGCAGAGATAAGGACTCAAGTCACCCTTAAATCACACAAACGTAAGACTCAAAAGACTTGAGACTCAACTTGGACTTGTGACTCTTCAAAAAAAAAAAAAAAATGAAGCCGAAGAGAGAATCGTGCACACATGCAGTTGATGAGAAGGCAGAGAACCGAGGCAGATCTCAGTAATCTCCATCCCCATTTCTCGACTTGAGGGCTGACACCAGAGAGTGTGTTGTGTTGACTGAAAGGTGCAGATGGGATCAGTCTGGCTATAAATGATAATATTATAATTAAAAATAAATCAAGAATTTCAACAAACCTGTCATTGCAATAATGAAGAAAATAATCAGCAGATTGATCCATAATTGAAATAATTTTTTGCAGTTAGATAAAAACAAATAGGGACCTCATCCAACTACAACAGTAAAAACATAGTTTTAAATTTAACTATAAATTAAAGCCCAAATAATAATAATCTTATGATATATATTGCGCTGCAATAGACAGTTTTCTAGATTGAGAACTCTTCATTTTATATATTATTAGTGATAATGCTAGTGTGACATAGACTAGCAATTCAGAACTTCAATATGTATTGTAGGATTTGTAGCTATAACATACAGACATAATTAAGGTGAATGTCTTGACAAAAAAACAATCTGAAACAGAATCAAGTCCAAGTCCAATTTGCAAACCTGCCACTGTGCTGACTAGCACAGCTCAGCATGAAAAGATTATTATTATTAGTTGTTATTGTTATTGTTATTATTTACCTCCAAATATCTCATGTCGAAAACAAATTCAGAGACGATTTTATCAGCAGAGGGTGACATTTCTCTTCAATAGAATTCACTCAGTTCAGTAACAGTGCCACACTTCACTTCCTCTTTGGTAAACACGAGTGTCTGGCAGTCAGACAAACTGTAATCTGTAATTTACTGTAATCTCACCTGGCTAATTTGTTTGTGTCCATATACACCTTGACATTTTGAGCCACGCACCTCTATTTACAGTAATATACCTTTGGCTTTTGTTTATTTATTTAGCTTGCAGAATATCTCATTAAAATAAACATGAAATGAAAAATGTAGTATTTCAAAATATTTAAATATTTCATTTCAAGTTTGATACTGTGTATCTCTCCATTTATTTCCATACACATAACCATAATTATGGGGAAGAGTGCTGACTTGACACTTGTCCAGAAAATGATCATTGACCTACAGTCAATTTGAGACTCATCAATTAACCTAAAATACATGTCTTTGGACAAAATGTGCAAAGTGTGTGAGTGGTGACTATATTGATTTGCTTTGATTTGCTTTGTAACTGTTCACCTCGTGGTGTGATTTGCCTGCAGTGGACACCCACCTATAGTGGGATAGATGCAATCTGTCCACCCACTATCTAGTTTTTCTTCATGCCTTTCACTACCCATTCTGAGCTATTCTTTTTATTTTGTGATGACTTTCAGGAAATGCAACCAATGCAGCGGCAGACGAGTCTTAACAAACGGTCTCTGACCTGTCAAGTCAAACGAGCAAATCCTATAAACTATTATTTAATAGATATAATCTAAAGTTAGAGAGGTCATATTATGCATACCTTTTGATTTATTATTTGATATATTTATTATTTAATTCTTGGGCTCTACTGAAATAATTTAAGATGATTTACAACTCCAATGCAATACCTCTCTTTAAGCTCTGTGTGAAACAGTTACTTAACTGCTGTCTCTTTCTTAAGGACCCCCCTCACCTCAGGTCCACTCTGAGCAGAGCAGTGACCCATAGAGCAAACCCAAAGAACAAAGCTATATTAATGTTAAGGACTGATGATGTTCATCAGTACTTGTGGGAAACATTTGGGGAGGTTGCAGAGAAAAATATGAGCAAGCTGCTGGAAAGTCTGACTGGTAACAGAACGTACAGAGACACAAGATTTTTTTTCTGCCTAATTTTTTTCACATTCATTCAGTTCATGTCTTTGCACTTTGGAATTATTTATTATGGACAAAAACATCTTATGGGAGCCAATAGGGCCACTTTAAAACAGTTTGTACAGTGTGTTACATTTAACAACAACAAAACTGATTACTAATTTATGTTGTGTAGACTTGTGACATCACCAGCCTAACTGATGTAACTGACCAATCAGCTGGCACACTTGGTTTTAATCAGCTGTTTCCCTGTTTCCTCTGCCTGCTCTTGATGGTGGTAGTAAAGTATAACAGAAAGTTTGAGAAAACTGCCACTATGCCTCTGTGATACATGGAGAACTGGTGAGCAGCAGAAATGAGCAGTTACACTAAAAGCTACTTTTTGTACCTAAATATTGAGGTGGAGTCTTATGTGGCCATGCAAATTCTATAGCTTTGATTTCTGCTACCACCACAAACGTTTGAATGCAGTGAGCAGCACAAACAAAAATCAGCTCACCTCTGTTGTGATGATAAAGGGCAAAAATGGGTGAGATGGATACTTGAGGATGAGCAATAACACCTCAGAGCAGTCTGAGGCTCAGTAAAAGATACCACCAGATGAACTGATTGATTTGTTGAAGGATAACTTCAGTCAACATGTGCAGCTGCGGTGACTTACAGTACTTCAGACTGCTATAAAATATGATGGTGATTTGGAAATCTTTTTAACAACTACTCAAGTAAGTGCTGTGGAAAAAAGCGAATGTCTCCTAGTGGAGCAGTGTGTCTGGCTAATGTGAAGCACTAACAAGGTAATCTAGGCTTTGGAAAATTTGTTATTGGAAATATGATTATTTTAGAAAAAAGATATTATCCTTGAAGACTTAGAAAATGTGAACCTCACATTTTAGTGAAAATTAAAAAAATATGTGAAATTAAAACATAAATTTAATTCATAGCCTCACAGGAAATTAGTGAGTAGTAAGTACATACTTAGACCATAACAACCCCCCCCCCCCAACAAAATTGAACTAACAAAAAAACACATGAATTAGTTCATTAGCTATTTGCAGATATAATTAAAACCTATATTTGATCATTATTTTCAACCAGAAATCATTCATTCCAAATTGTAAACATGACTTTGTCCTATGTGATAAACTAAACATTTTCAGCATGAAAAAAAATTATAATATTGTAAAAGTCGAATTAATGGAAGAGCTGCTGTATTGTACAGGTACCTAATAAAGTGGCCAGTGAGTGTATTTTTACCATTGAACGGTCATGTAGTTAAGCCTAAGTGACTCCTGTAGTTATAACTTAATGGGATAGATAATTTACAGTGTCAGTAAGAGCAGGGTGTGGCACACATTCCTCTGAAACTACTTAACCAGTTTTCTCAAGTCTAATGCTATTTGTAGGAACCGGATGAGAATTTAAAAAAAAACTGCGGCCATGTAACAAAATGATTAATCAATCAATAAACCGCCCGTAAATCAATATTTGACCACATGACCACAATTAAACCGTGAACAGTCTGTGTGTAGGACAGTCCCCAAAAAGTAACTTACGTAGACACCAAGGTTTGGTATTAGAGGTGATTTATTGTGTATTCATGATTGTCCATTAAATACTGTAGAAGGTATCGATATTACAACCTCAGCGATGCTTTGCTCATTTCATTCACATGTTTAAACAAGGTTTCATCCGACGAGTGATGGGGAAACATGTTGAAGCAATGCAAAGTTTTAATAACACATTTATATAGCACCTTTCAAAGCAAACCAAGCTAGTTTGTTTTCTACAAACTCTGAAAGATCTAAAAGCTTGTTAAATTTTAGTGGATCCACTTGTGTCCTTCCAACACATACCCTGTTATTAGAGAGTCAGGAAAGCATCGCTGATGTTGGTAGTTATAGAGCAGATACAATAATGAGGCTGTTTAATAAACTTTACAGGTACAATGAGCAGAGACAACCCTTCACCTTTTCTATATATTCACAAAAAAAGGTTCATTGTAAGTTAAACATGAAGTCACAATCAGTATTTAAGATGAATAAATGAGGTAAAACTTTGACAAGAATCACTGACTTTCAGTCCAGATCCATCCCCCAGATACCAAAAAAAAAAAAAAAAAAAAAAAAGGTTTTGATACAAATATTAAACAAACAAGTAAAATGGCACA
This sequence comes from Channa maculata, assembly GCA_020496755.1. NCBI lineage: Eukaryota > Metazoa > Chordata > Actinopteri > Anabantiformes > Channidae > Channa > Channa maculata. The sequence goes on from CM035609.1 coordinate 665,462, forward strand.
AAGATTCTATAAGAATCAAAAATCAAGGATTTAAATGCTTATGGTAGAACAAAACAATTAATGAGAATGAAGCATTTATCAGTTATAAAAACAACGTATGCCTTTTTGTATAAGTTACTACCGCTCTAGAAATAATTCAAATCTTCACGTTTGAAGTGAACACCTGTGTCATTCCCTTTCACCGGCTCCACCTGTTCTCTGTCGGGACACAGTACAAACGGTGGAGGCAGGTATAATGTGGTAAGATCATGGAAACAACACACCAGCAGGTAATGTCTACTTTGTATCTTCAGCCACTTTCACACCTGCCATAGACTCCTGACATTCTCCGGGCTTTACCTGGATGTTGTGTATGTGAGAACGCAAGTGTTGTGAGTGAGACAGTCCAGTGAGTACCCAGACCTTATCCTGCAAGCCCCCCAGTACAAAGTCTGGATTATGTGCATGAGCCTGTGCATGGCTGGAACACACTACTCTGTTATGAATTGTTTCTACCACTGTATCAGCGTCTTTCTTTTCTTTTTGGTAATCGGCTTTGATGTGCTGTCAACACCACTGTTTCCCTCAGCAAACCTTTTCTATGACATTGTGCCTCGTGTCGTCTGTACTTTCACTGAAATTAAGTGGAGTTTCTCGTGTGAGAATACTTCTGACTCTGACAATCTCCCTTTTATTGTTACATGTGTGAAACTACAACTCTAGACCTGATTCTCTAGGCATTTGCAGACTTCCTATGTGAAAGAGGCTTTTGATAGTCACATGATGATAGTTACATCCAACCTGACATTCTCAGCTGTAAACAGCACACCAACCTCTTCCATGCCAAACAACTCTCAAAGCCTAGGAAAACAAGTATCATGTATTACATATCCTCAACAGGTCAGACACATCCATTAGTTTCCTGCAGAACAAGGACAGTCTGCTAACACAGATCCCGAAGAAGCTTGGCATCTTGACCTTTCAAAATGTTTGGCTGTCAGACATTAGCCAGTCACAGAGTCCAGTCACATCTCACATTTTCCATAACACGCAATCATTACACCCTTTTACTGGCTGAGATCAAAACTGCAGAACCCACAGCTGAAGCCAAAATCCACACAACTACACAGCCCACTTGTCACTTGCACTATACTAATACACCAAATTGTCTACCAAAGCAAAGATTTACACGCAATTTTTCCCGTGTTTAAGTAAGTAACAACAATGATTTCATAATGGGTTCTGAGAGCTTTTAAAACACAGACCTAAGCCCTGCTGATTTAGACAGACATACAAACTTCCCGGTACTTTTCTTTTCCGCAAAATAACGTCTAAAATCCTTCCATGGGGTAACTGTCCCCTTAAGGGAATTGTGATTTCCACAGCAGGGCCAAAACCCTGGGAACATTGGACAAATGTGCCTGCTGACATCAAAAGCATGACAACCTATTGCTTTTTACTTCAACATACACACCACACCATCATAAAGTCGTCCTCAAAAACAATTGGACAACCAAACCTGAATTTATCATAGGTCCATCACTCATGAACTTTCTTGAAATGTTCTATTTTTATTTTAGCTACAAGCAAAGCAAAACAAACATCACTTGTGTGCAGTGAGTGGATTAACAGCTACATCCAAACCAAAAACCTTTGTGGGAGGTAGAAGTAAAATTACACCGTGATTCCTCTGTGTGCAGAAACTGGTCCAAAAGAATCATTGCGGCTTTGAAACTGGCATTTACAAGTAACAAAAAGGTCAAGGAAGATAAATCTGGCCGTGTGTAATATTTGACCTATTCAAGTTACATAGGACTGTTTTTTTAGTCCTTGCAGGAGTGTTGAAGTGTGAAGTGCAGGAAAAATGCAGTGATTGTGAGTTTTTTTCAATGCAGCCCCTCGTTAATGGGTGAAATCAGTTCATCCTTCATGACGTGTCATTATTAAAATGTTGATTTAGATATAGCTGAGTGACTTTATGTTTTATGAATATTCACTGCACTCCACTGTAAGAGCAAGAGGTCGACTTGATTCAAAGCTTTGGACTTCTCTGCTACTTGTTTTGACAACAGTCACATCCAGTAATTACTGTACTATTTACAGTACTTTCAGATTAAACAATGTAACAGTAAAAGGAAAACAACATGAATTACAGTTATCCTCCACTCAGCCAGATGTAGACATATTACAGCAGGTCCATCACTCTTTCAATAAACAGAGATTAAAGAAAGTGGCAGTGACAGAAAAGGGGAAGGAAATGTAAAACAGATTTAAATCAACACTAAAAGTACTTCATGTGTGGTCACATCTGGATCATGAAAAGCATTTTTAAAGAGCTATAAAATATCACTAAAGTGATCTGTCTTGAAGCATGGCTACATTCTTTTTTCTGGGAAGTCAGACTCCCAGTATGTTCCTGATGTGAAACTATCCATTGTGATCTTGTTTGTTTTTCTAGTATGGATGGACATTTAATCCATTCTTTTTAATAACAGATACCATCCCTTCCTCTTCTTGTTTCACAGTGACAGGTGGAGAAAAGGCACACTGTACATTTTCCAAAACATCTTTGTCTTCCTCACATCATCCTCACTTAGCGCTCTTCTCAAGAAAAGATGTCTTTTCTCTTCAGACACAGTCCACAATGGCCTTTTCTGTGATCATAAATGGACTCTTAAGCCCCAGAGCAATTTCCTCCATCTTTAAGTGCTCCAGGTTAAAATGGCCCCCTCCCAAGTCCTTGGCACCTTTGCAGGACTGACTGCTATTTGATTGCTGCGTCTTCGAGCTGCACCCTGTAGAGTAAACTCCTGAGTCTCCACTGCTGCTGCTGTCCTGGCGATTGTGTCTGCTCGCAACATCAAGATGAAGTACATTTTTTCATTTACTAATTCTTCTGCATTGTTTTATTTTATAAGCTATATGCAGTACATATACACAGCAAATTAAATAAATTTGAAGCCCTTGAAAATGTAATGACTATATTATGAGATGCACTTGTTATGGAAGCGTGAAGACGCAAATTATAACACACCTGCTGTCTGGTTCCAGGTCTGATTGGGACATCAGCAGGGTCTCAGGACAAGGGTTGTGAATTTCTAGCATTGTTGATTCTGCACAAACAGTCACTTTAACAAACAGCAGCTCTGATTCCGCATCCCAGGGGAGGAGGTAAGGAATGTCAGAGTCAGGGTCAAGATCCTGGAACAATATAAATATATAAAATTTAGGAGGATAAAAAAAAGTTACAATATGTACTGTGAAAATAAAAGTGACCTGAGTACTTGTCTTTCACCCTTTCTCCCATATATATCAGCTGTGTAAATGCACACTGGATGTCAAACTGTATCAAGCTGCAGATGCATACTTTCTTGAGAGGTGAAGGCAGTGAGATGGAGGGGAAGAATGTTTTCTTGATGGTCTTGTAGCACCAAAAGAAGCTGTAGAGTGAGAGCAGCGTCACCAGAAACCACAACATCAGAGATCCCAGGAAGATCAAAAAGATCTGCCACCATGGAGTATCGCCTGTTGGGGTGTAAACACACATACACAGTTAAAGAACTGTTGAAGAAATTGGTTATTTTCTGTTAATAGTGTGTTAAATGTTTGCATGTGTCCATGTGTGTTAAATGTGTTTCCATGTATTCTTTTAACAATCAGTGTCTGGTGTCTAAACTGACATGTGAAGTGTAGTGCAGGGTGTCATCAGTCGTCAAAGTATCTGCCTGATCTGTGTGAGGGTGCACAAACTGCATAAGCTGAGTGGTGGTCTGCGAAGCGGCATTTTTATTTAGTCAATTTGGTGAATAGAACACAATGCAAAAACTACACATCTGATCTTGTCTAAACAAATTAACTGGACAGTTACGTGAAAGAATAAATGACCCCGTTTGCATGGACTTAAGTAACCGGGGTATTCAGAGAAAATCAGCTTTCTCGGGGTTTATATGCACAAAAAACCTGGTTACCTGAAATCCATGTATACATGTAGCACAATAGTAACCTGAGTTCTCCTCCACCTCGTAGTTATTATACAAGCCTTATTTTACAGATTTTAACTGTATAATGATGGAAAACACTGCTTTCTCTCTCTCAATCTCTCTCTCTCTGCGTGTGCCTGTGATGGAAAATCAAGTATTATTAAATGATGATTACATTTAATCCTTAGCATTTTACCTAGTTATAATAACTTGTACTCAGTGTACAAGATATTTCGTTGTTCAAATTTGGTCTCACATATATGTTTGCAGAACTGCTCCAAGGTCAGTTATTGTCTAACAGCAGACCATCCCACACTGACTCTGACCCAGAGTCACTCCATGCTCACAGGTGCTTATCAAAGTGCTGGAAAGGGAAATGGTTTCCATAAAGGGGGAAAGGGCCGGGGGCAGTGTCCTGACAGTGGAGGATGGTCAGAAGGTTTTAAATTTTTTGTGAATGTATGAAGTTTAGAACTGTATATGATAGAGAATTGAAACTCTGTCGATGTACTTCTCTCTTGCAAGATAATAAAACCCTAAAATACATATTGGGTGTTGAAGCTTCTTTACTAGATACACATGAGGTATCTAGGACCAGAAATTGTCACTTTGCCATGACAGTGTGTGTGTATTGGTGTGTTCGTGTCGCAGCAGGTTGACAGGTAGAAAAGCGCTATATAAGCGCAGACCTTTTACCATTTACCAGAACAGTCTAAATGTTAAAAATCTACACAGAAAAGTGACTTATTGAGAGTTCTATGAGAGGCTTTGTGTAGATTAAATTCTTTGTCAAACCTTAGGCAGATTACAAACCTGGTTACGCATATACACGGCAGAGTAATCAGCGTTCAATCAGCGTTTCCTGAAAGAGATCTACCTAAGAAAACCACATGACACCCGAAAAAGCTGACTGTAACTTGGTTACTTAAGTCCATGTAAACGCACTCAACATGTTCATAAACATTTACATTTGGGGAAAGAACTGGAGCAGGTTTACTCAAAGTAAAGAGCTAATTTTGACTTCACAGTCGCAGTTTAAATTTCATGTTAAATTTGAAAAATGGTAGAATGCAAAATGTGCGTTACTGAAATATACTGATCCTTTAATGATTAATAGATCTTTATGCATCAAATGACAGCCCCTTCCACATCACAATAAAACAGGGGACATTTTTTCATATTTAGGAGAGCGGAACTCGTGAAAACAAATGCCTGAAATGATTACTGGCTTTTAATCCTACATACATTTGAAAACTTATTTAGTCAAATTTGAGTGGTCAATCAGCAAAACATGAGTAGCTCTAAGCCATTTTACTTTTGTAAAAGTAGCTCTCAGGGGAAAAAGGGCTTGACACCCTTGTTATAGAGGATTTAAATGCTTCACTGTTAAATATACAAAAAAAATTAGGAATCAGCAACATGTAGGTAATAATTAAGGACCCAGTGATGACTCCACCATTAAACGTGCTGAGTTACTCTTGTTCATGCAAGTTCTTCCATCCTTGTCACCCTACAAAGTCAAGTGAAAATTTCAGTTCAGTGTGCTATAAAACGTATGTTACCTTCCGTCTGCATGCACAGGGGTGAAGTGAAGCTGCTGCTCTTATTGTAGAAGTCGTACCGTGACTGGACCTTTACACAGTACCAAGTCCACGGCTTTAGGTTTGGCAGAGTAACCAAGTTAGCACTCTTACTCAAGCTCTGGACCTAAGAATGAGTGAGAGACATAATTTAAACTTAATTATTTCATTTCAGATATTTATGAACAAACACACTACAGTTAGATTAAAAGTTTGGATGCCAGCTGGTAAATCTTATTAGGACATGATGTAAAATAAATGTGTGGCAGCTGTGGGTCAGCAATCGCCCACAAACCCCAGAGATGGTAATTAGGATCCAGCTCCTGCCACTTTGCAAGATTTGCTGCCATGACGCTGACGTTTTTTTGCAACTGGATTCCCCTGGTTGAACTTTCAAGGAGGAGCGTTTCTGTAGTTCCAGAGCAAACTTAAAATGTTTCTATTTATCCTGTGCATTTCTTGTACAAACATTAAATCCACTTAGATTCATTAACAAATGTAGTTCTGGATTCAGGTTAGATAAATAACTTTGCCCCTATTTTCTCTTTATTAACACCAACATCCCTAAAAATCAACATAGAGTATAGACTAAATAATTACTAAGGCAAGAACTTGTTTAGAAGAGCACATAGTTCTCCATAAATCTTGCCTCTTAATTTTTCTCTCAACGTGCACCTGATTGCTCCATATACCTTTAAAATGTAAAAAAATATGGCCCCTGGATCCTCATAGAGGGTCTGAGGTTTATCCACCACAGTCTCGCAAAATCATGGGGGAAACACTAGATTATAGTAGAATTATAAGTAGAATTATGCAACATTTAAACAAAACCAATCATAAAACAGATGATTGTTACTTTAGTTGTCATTAGGGTTAATGTGACCTTTAACTAAATAATTCTACATACTTGCCCCATGTGCATCAGCTCTGGGTTATTTTAGGACATATTCCAGTAACTTCCTTCCTTGTCAAACCAGTTTTCAGTCAAGCTATTTTTTCTGCTGTATGTCACTTGTTAAAGAAAAGCTGGGGACTGCAGTTTGTGTGGTTTTTCTTCCTCAATAGAAATTCAGTAGTTGCTCAGGACGCCCTGCTCCGTGACACAGTGACAAAACGACGTCCATAACATGACAGAAAAACTTTTTTAAAGGCTTTATGCAAATATGATGTCACGAAGTGCAGTGACAGCTGGTTGATAGCCGATTGAAAGCCTGTTGACTCCAGTGAAAAATCCAGCAGAGTGAACTTTTTACTTAACATGGGTGAATTTTAAACGAAACAGAAGAAAAGTTGATAGCTGCAGTTTCTTCATTATTTTCCAAGTGTGTACATATTATGTAATATAAGGCAGAGCATAGTTTGTAAAAAGCAAATGCACAACATAAAACCGGAATCACGGTATTGCCTCAGTTAAGTGACAGCCAGCTATTTTGTCTACGTATGACTTTAAGCTGAATGTTTGGATTAATGTTTGTGTAATAGATGTGATAGATGCATATAGCCAAACAAAAAAAGTAGCTGATTGGATCATCTAGGAAAAAAGCATTTGTTGGGCACCATTTTTATGAAGTAGATTAAGTAACTTCCTTGTCAAACCTGTTTTCAGTCAAACTTGCCTGATGCATAATATAAAGGCAGCTAGCAGGAAATACTGGCACCACACAAGACCAAATAGTCATTCTCATGTGAGATTCAGACACTTTGTAGCACAGACAGGAAACACCGCTGCAAGGTACATGGGGCACACATCAAAGTCAACAACTGAACACTATTCAAAACATACATAACAGAAACCAGGTGCTGTGACAAGAGGGCTTCACTATGTGCCTTTAGGGACTGAAGACATAAAGGGAAGTGAGTGGGAGAAACTGCTGGGTACTTTCTACTGCTGCAACATCTCTGTGAGGACATATCTGGTCTGATTTGTCCGATTTGATTTATGTAAAGGCTATTCTGTCACAATACTTTATGCAATGGCTCAGTGTTTGTTAAAAGGATCAGTGTGATCCTTTTACATTAACTACCTGTATGTCTGCAGAGTTCTCCCAGTACAGGATGTGGTAGTACAACGTTGCAATGTGGTCCTTCATGCTGATGTTGGTACTGGTCAGAGGGTCTGAGATGTAAACATCCAGGTCACCTCCAGCACGCGCAAGGCGCACTGTAGTTGGAGGACCCAGAGCAGCTAGCAGGAGCAAAAGAAAAACAAGACAAGACATGAGATCTAAGGGGGGATAGATTTGGACTTACTGTACAGTGTGTACCTGATCATCCTGACTCTGCTTGTGGCTGATTCTACTGATTCTGATTAAAAAAGCAACTGAAGACACTCCTCTTCAGACAAGCTTTTACCTGACTGGCCCCTTATGTATTTTAAGTTTTATTGTCTGTACTATTTCCTCTTTTTTACATTTTGTGAAGCACTTTGTGATTTTATCTGTGAAAGTTGATATATATACATACACATTTTATGTACTTACAAATTTGTACTACAGAAATATACTGCAGTGTTTCCCCTACACTGGTGCAAGCATGGCGGCACACCATGGCTACAAAACAGCCAAAAAAAATGTATCTAGTGACGTTACGTTCAAGACCAATCCGCTTCTTTTTTAAGTCTTCCAGGTTGGTACAAAGGGATCTGAGAGCCACTGGTCCACTGCTGCAACAGTCTCTAGAATGTCTTTCTTATAACTGTCTGAATACAGTTATTCTGTCCCTCATCCCACTGTCCTTACACTCATCTTTATGTCATCTCTCTCTCTCTCTCTTACCATCTATATCAGGGCAGAATTCCTTCATCTCCCAGTTAGAGTGACTCCCGTTAGCATTGGCTCGTACACGGAGGATGTAGATGCCCAGGTAGTGCAGTTGGAGAGGTGTAAGGTCACATGACATGCGTGACGTCTCCTCACATGCTGTAAACCATTTTAAAATCTTCTTTGACTTCAGCTTGTACTTCCTGAGGAGAAAAAAAATAAAATAAACACAAAAGGCCTTCAGACTGTATCATGCTAACTGAAAATACAGTCTTCAAGCAGACATACTAAAATTTAATTAAAATCAAGAAGGACAAAGAAAGCTTACTCATTGCAGGGGTTCAAACTGGTGTAAATTTCAATTTGTGCAATTTTGGATTTTACAACACCGCACAGGGATCTCATAACTTAATCAGATTTGAACACACTGTAAACATTTATTTTTCAATTAAAATAAAATATGACTCATACACTGCAGTCTGCCCTTAGTTAATTTTGTTATGCTCAACAGGCTGAGCATGAGAAATTGATGACTATAAGTCAACTTCTGTCTCAGTTTGCCACATGTTTTAAAGTCATTTCCTGTACCTGGTTTGAATTTCACTGTCGCACCTGAATCACATTACCTAGAGGAGAGCTCAGACTCTCAATGAACTGACTTATGCCACAAAACCTCAAAAGAACTAAGCTGGACTAAAGTAAACACTGACTAGACCAGAGCACAGGTTCAAGAGTTTACATCTAAATATTTGTATTTATCAGAATGTTGCTATAAAGAAAATACAAATTTCGAAGTATAAAATTATGGAAGGCAAGAAGAGAGCCATGGATTCAGTTCTTTTATTAACCAGGTATCTTGTGACAAGGGGATAAATACCTTATACAAGTACATTTTTTTGAGATAACAAGATAATATAATAAGACAATATAGTATAAAGGTGATTATGCTATGGCAGTGAATATAACCTATTTAAAGTTTCACTATAGTGTTCATGTTATTAGACTAGATCAAGATAAATATCTTTCCACTGATCTCTTTCTTTCCCCCACATCATTGTGCTATTGAATGACCAGCAAGTGCCAGGTCCAACTTAAAGGGCACTTTTCATCTTTTTTCTTATACTGACTTCTTACTTATTCTGAACTGCTGGAACATCTACGCAGTCAATAGTTCAAATTAGCCCTCAATGGCCCACAGACAGTGCCGATATCTTGCACACATTAGTGTGGTAATGATGGGCCTTGCAGAGTGCAGTGAAAATGCATATGACCACCGGCCATGTACCTTAATGAAATGGCATGGAAATTATACCGGGTTGGTACAAAACTACCACACACTTCAACAAATTTACCGTAATTGAACCTTAGTTCCCAGGCATTCAGACCTTTCTTTCAGAAATTCATTTTATTCTAGAAATACCGTACAGCACTTTTGACAGTGTAATATTAAATCATGAGGGAGCAGACTGATAGCATAAGATTGATGCTAATGATGGAATCCCATTCACTGTGGACCAAACTGGCAGACTGAAAATACTGTCCTTCTTTTAAAGCATCAATGTAACAAATTCTTCCTGAAATGAAATAAACCAATCCAAAATTATTAGTTTTATAAAATTATTTACTAGGTACAGCACAATATACACCAATAAGGCATAAAAAATATGGCCACCTTTGCAATTTATTGAAATCCAATACAGTGGCTCTGCCATGGATTCTACTTTTACAAGGTTATCATTTCTCAGTTACAGTTTAAGTTCTGACAGTTTCAACCTAAAAACTGAGAAATTATGACTTTCTACATGTATTTGTGTATTTACCCACAGCTTTGCAGGTAAACCACTGAACCAAAAATTCAAACTTGTCTGTTGAGTATGTTAACACATCTCCTCAGTATTATTTGTTGGCTTCTTAATGGGTAATGTATGTGTAAGACTTACCCAACATATTGTGTGGTGAAGGTGACATCATGACTCTGGGGCCAGTCCCAGCTCAGTGTGTAATTGGTATTCAAAGTGATCAAGGACACATTTTGTGGTGGGGCCAGCTCTGCTCCACCTAAAGACAAAAAGTGTTTGTTTTAGCCACAGCTGCTGGATAAGGTGTTGTTAGACAGAAAACAAACATGCAGCAAACATGATAATTACACAATCCCATGAACATATATTTCAAAGCAAACTAGATTTACTGCTTCCAGTTTCTAACATATAAATATATTTTCTGCTTTATGCCACTTATAAAAGAAAAGCTGGGGACTGCAGTTTGTGTGGTTTTTCCTCCTCAATAGAAATTCAGTAGGCTCAGGATGGCCTGCTCTGTGACACGGCGACAAAATGACGTCCATAACATGACAGAAAGAACTTTTTTAAAGGCTTTGTGGAAATACGATGTCACGGAATTCAGTGGCAGCTGGTTGAGAGCCGACTGAAAGCCTGCTGACTCCAGTGGGAAATGCAGCAGAGTGAGCTTACTACTTAACTCGAATGAATTTTATTTAAACGAAACAGAAGAAAAGTTCATAGCCGCAGTTTCTTCATCATTTACCCAGTGTGTACATATTATGTAATATTAGGCAGGGTATTGCATGTAAAAAGCTAATGTGTTCATCACAATATACATCCAGAATCACGGCATTGCCTGGGTTTAGTGACAGCCAGCTATTTGGATAAAAGGTGGGATGGATATTTCCTCTCTTCTAGGAAAAAAAGCATTTGTTGGGCACTATTATTAAGTAGTGGATTAAGTCATAATTGGTTGTCTACTAATGAGTATTTGAGACAGCTGGATGTTATTTGTGGTATTGAGGCAAAATTAACTGCAGTGTGTTTGTTCATGGTAATAAAAGAATATGTCAGTCAGTGTAAAAGGGTGGCTCACTGAAATGCTTTTAGCATTGTTTATAGTTTTTGAACAAGAAATCTATGGCATAGAGAAGAATAAACAGTATCATCAGCCATATCAATTTACAAGCTTGTTTGTTGCATGTAAAGTTGGGCTGCAGGGTGCACAGCATGTAAACATCCAAAACAGGAAGTGTTCTACAAACCACTGAACATTTTACCCCACAGCATTAAAAAGGTCTTTCAAAAGTGTATGGAAATCATATTGTTGTAACTTTTGTTGTAATCATATTGTTGTAACTTTTGTTGTGTAATTAGGAGACTGCACTAAAACATTTTGTGCCAGTCTTTTTCTTGTGTTTTCTTTGGTGATCAGAATGAACTTCATAAGCAATAGAAACAGAAACATACACAGCTGTTCAGGGGCTGACACCTGTGTGCAGACAAAGAAAATTTATAAATGAAGTATGTGACCTCAAGTAATTCAACAACACCCGCAGCTTAAAAAAGGGGGGAGAAACGTGTTTCAAATGTCTACAAGAAATAGTACAGAAGCATAACAAAATGAAATATTTGTGTAGAAAGCTTTGGGGAGGGAGATGACCATTTCCCCTGCCTGTCTCGGATTTGTGCAAGGTTGTGTATGTATGTCTGAGTTTGTTAATTCTAGGTGGAGTCAGAGAATTACACCATATTTTCCTTTTTCGGTTTCTGTGATCTCATTTTCTCAGCCACGGGTCAATTCAAATTAACTTTATTTATATAGCGCCAATTCACAACAAAGTCATCTCAAGGCACTTTACAGAATAAAGTCAAGACTATAAAGATGTATAGAGAAAACCCAACAATTTCCCCTTGAGCAAACCCCTAGGTAAGAGTGGAGAGGGAAAACTCCCTTTAACGGTGGAAACCTCCAGCAGAACCAGGCTCAGGGTGGACGGCCATCTGCCTCGACCGGTGGGGCTAAGTGGAAAGTGAAGAGAGAAAAGAAAAAGAGCAACGAGGACACAGCAACAACAAAACATTGGGCAGGTTGATAGGACCAGTAGCTGCACACTGGAAAACACACAGCTTCATTGCCCGGGGACACTTTAAGAATGGGACAGAGAGAGGGAGACAGAGAAGGACAAAGACAACTACAGGAGAAAACACACAGAGTTAATGACAAACAGTGGTGACAATTGCGGGGTGAGAGGAGAGAAGAGAGGGTCAAGAGGAGGAAAGGAGCTCAGTGCATTGGGGGGTGGGTCCCCCAGCAGTCTAAGCCTATAGCAGCATAACTATAACTAACTATATGCTTTATTAAAGAGGAAGGTTTTAAGCCTAGACTTAAGTCTAAGAGGGATTGGGGGCTTATTGATGACTCTAGCACTGCTGTACATGAAGATCTATCTGTAATATTTGGGGGGAGGATCTGGTGAATTCTTTCTCTAATAGCTACAATTTTATTCATAAAGAAAGTCATGAAGTCATTGCTGCTCAGACTTAAGGGAAAACTAGTCTCAACAGAACTATGGCTCTTAGTCAGCCTGGCTACAGTGCTGAACAGAAACTGGGGGTTGTTCTTGTTTTCTTCTATTAATGATGAATAATATGCTGTTCTGGCATCACACAGAGCTTTTTTGTAAATTTTTTAACTATTTTTCCAGGCTAAATGAGATTCTTCTAAATTTCTGGCCACTTTCTTTCTAACTTTCGTGTTTCCTGTTTTAAGTGTGTGTTTGTGAACTATACCATGGAGATCACCTCTTCTGGTTTACTGACTTCTTTTTCAGAGGGGCAACACTATCGAATGAGGACCGAATGAGGCTGCAGAATTGTCAACAGAATAATTAACTTGTGTAGGAGTAACATTAAGGTGGCTACTTTCCATTGTATTGACAAAAGGTGAGGCAAATGCATTTGTTTACAGCTTTTTCACTTAAGCATCTGCTATAGTGGAATTTTTCCCTAACTGCTGTATAGTTCGTTATTGTAAATTCAAATGTTATTAGAAAATGGTCAGACAGAAGAGACTTGTGAGGAAATATTGTTAATTTTTCCTCTTCAATGTACTAAGCACTAAATCAGATAGAAAATCAGAAAATTCAATCAAAAACTCTGAATAAGGGACTGGAGGACGGTACACGATAACAAATAATAGTGTTTTTTGAGTTTTCCAGTTTAGGTGTGAAAGGCGTAAAGAGTAAAGTTCTCAAATGAGTTATAACTATGTTTAGGTCCATGGTTTATTGATAAGCTAGAATGAAATATTGCTGCTACTCCTCCACCTCGGCCTGTGCTTCTAGGAACATGATAATTAATATGACTTGGGGGGGTTGACTCATTTAGACTGACATATTCTTCCTGCTGCAACCAAGTTTCAGTGAGACAAAATAAATCGAATTGATGATCATTTATCAAGTCATTTACTAACAGAGATTTAGAAGAGAGAGATCTGATATTTAATAATCTACATTTAATAGTTTTGGGGTTTTGTTCTGTAAGAGGATCAGTCTTAACTTTTATTAGGTTTTAATGATTAACTCCTTTTGTGGTTGTTTTTGGTTTATGTAATTTAGTTTTTTGGGGAACAGACACAGTCTCTATAGGTATGTGGGAGTTGTGGGGGGGGGTGACGGTTGTAAGGATACTGCAGAGAGGCGTGTAGAACTGGATCTCTCCATCCTAGGCTCAACTCTGGATTGTCATTCATCTCTCCTAATTGTCTATGTAGTCCACATCGTTTGCTGGACTCCACCTAGACAGCCAGCGGTTGAATGAGGCCGTGCGGCTGTACATGTCGTCAGATTTTGCATCACACAAACATCATCCTCAAGGTCTTTACATGACTCAGAAAGTGCCCAACAACAACTAAGACCGACACGTTAGTTGTTAACTGTTGTAAAGACAAAATGCCTCATAAAGGCACCAAGGAATTTTAACACACCAATAATTCTGAGTTTTTATGACTCATAATTACAAATTGTAAAAATTATGTGTTAAATGTTTCCCTCCGCTGATGTGTTTTTAACTGTGGGCAACAGCATTAGAATATACTCAAAACCTTAGTGTAAAGAAAAAGTCCCCTCTGCCACTGCAGCTAGATTCCATAGCACTTACTGTCACTGGACTTCAGGTTATGAAGGAGTGGCACATCATTCTAAGCGCATCTGTGAATCATGTCATGAAAATGACTTAGTGTTATATAAAACAGGTAAAGTGGGTAAAGTAGATGCCTACTGTAAATCGGGTAATCTCAAAGTTTCCACAGAACATTTGCCATTTATTTTTGGATCAGTAACCACATCCTGCTGTGAATTTTACACTTTATAACTATCAGAAAATTATGAAGTGGTGAACTGTAATACTGAATGTGTAATATTTATATTGTTAGTCAACCTGCTCATACTTGTACCAAACCGCTTGTAACCAAAACAGCTCATACCAAACAGTGGTATTTGTGCATCCCTATTCCCTTCAAGTAAAAGCTAGAGTAGGGGACTGCGGCTTCACGAATAAACATTTTTAGGTAGCAAACTCAATTTCAACCCCTTTGGAATCTCACTTTTACATGACAGTAATTCTGTTATGTTTGTAACAGCAAGGATATACACTGCATCAAACCAAGCACTTCCCTTTAAGTTGCATAAAAGAATGCTGTACACAAACAAAACACAACAAAAGCAGGTTGCTTCACTGTTCAAAAAGATTTTGTCTCATAGAGAATCACTGAAAGAGGAATAGCTCTTAATAACAAGATGTGCATTTGGTCCAGTAGTTTTATTTAAATTCATGTGTGGGTGTAGCTGACAGGTGAAGGTCTCTGGTGCACATGTTTTATGGCCCTAAAAATGGATTTTTTAAGTATATGTGCCACTGAGCAACTTTCATATGAGTCAACATGTCATGTTGTATCCAGTTATAATAATAATAATTGATGTTCTTGGCCCTTAGAGGAGGATGGCCAAACTCAGTCAAACATTAGCTGGAAAATGGTGATATTGTTTTTACTGGTTGGAAAGAGGAACAAAGTCGCAGACTTGGCAGAAACTATTATTAACTGAGCACAAAGACAAACTTTCAACAACACAAGTTTTCTTGGAAGTAAAGAGCTGGGTGTTAATATACCACAGTTAAGCTTGATAAACACTTTGCGTTACAACAGATACACTGTATGCCATTATGTTGACACCTTGCTGTAATTCTATTTGCGCGTATAAACCATGTATGGACTGACTTCTAGCACTAACACGTAATAACTGGTGTCAAATTGATCAAAATTTCAAATCAACATCACTATGGAAATGAGCATGTGTATGGCCTCCACAGGAATCCTGTGGAATTTTGAAATATTATTATGAGTATAAAATGGTCTGCACTTATATAGCGCTTTTCTACCTATTGGAACTCAAAGCGCTTTACACTGCTTCCTATTCACCCATTCACACTCACAATCACACACACACTCATACACTGGACACTCACCGGGAGCAACTAAGTTGGGGTTCAGTGTCTTGATCAAGACACTGAACTTCGACATGTGACCGGATTAGCCGGGGATTGAACCAACAACTGTGAGATTGGTGGACAACCAGTGCCACTGTCGCCCGCCACAGTATATCAGGAAGTGATAAAAATATATAAGATGCATTTCTTTAACTACACTGTTTACCAAGTCACATTACAACAATACTTTTACTGTATTTTATTGTTTTCATTTTCAATCTGATTGTATGAAAATATTTTGATATACAAATCTAATTGGAGAGAGCCACTTACATTACTTTGAATGTCACTGAACACATCTGACACCAACGTGACATAACTTCAACAATACAGCTGTTTACCAAATGGATTTGCTATAAACTATATGTTAATATAAATAAATATATTTGCTATAACCTATATAGGTTATGTATGTTTGCTGACCTTGTCACACCATTTTGGCAGCTTGTGCCAAGTAGCAGCTCAAGTAGATTTGGATAATACCCCGATAACAAATGAATGTTTTATTCTCGGTCATTCATATAAAAGTCCAAGCTGTACGTGGGATTCAGCAGTGGAAATCTCACATTGACACAGCAGCTGCAAGACCGAAGTGTTTTTGTATTGACGTTAGCGGTTAGCTAACGTTCCTGCGGGACTTCGATATTACTACAATCTACGTGAATACACCCCCACTTTTTTCGAAGACATGGGATTTGAGAAATGTAATTATACGACACATTGATTAAAAACACGGTTAGCGTTACCACTATAACGTTGTGTGTACTGTGTGGGCCTGGTGTGTATCCTCATTAGAGAAAGGACCGAACACACAACAGTCTGAAACAATGAAACCAACGAACATTAGCATGGAAGGTACAGCAGCTTACCAACGATGGTTTGCAGGCCCCAAATGAGCAGGCAGACATATGAAGCAGCAAACATGGTTGAAATGTTTGCCAGGGGCTCACGGGTGAACACCGACAGTTTTTCATATGCTCATCCCTGTCCAGAGTCGGCTAGGACAGACTTAACTCGGGGATCCGCTGATATATCCATACAAAGTACTGACTGAAAGTGAACACAACTTGGTGATATGGGAGTTCCGCTTGCGCTTTCAAAATAAAAAACCGGTCGAACCAACATTGAAGCACGTAGCGCTGACTGTGTAAACAGCGACATCAAATTAAAATACGTGTATACTTTCACGTAATCGTAAACGTAATATTATTAATAATATTAATAGCGTCATATTATCACAGTTATTATACAATATTATAAGGCTTAAAATGTTGGTTAAAAAATTTTTAATTTTTTTCCCTGCTAGTCTTTTTTTTTACTTAGTAATTTTGAACATTTTAACACACTAACACAGTGCGTGGGCGACTGTGGCTCAGGAAGGTAGAGCGGTTGTCCACCAATCTCACAGTTGTTGGTTCAATCCCGGCTCCTCCGGTCACATGTCAAAGTGTCCTTGAGCAAGACACTGAACCCCAACTTAGTTGCTCCCTGTGAGTGTTGGCCAGCTGCATAGCAGCTCCCCCATCGGTGTATGAGTGTGTGTGTGTGTGATTGTGAGTGTGAATGGGCGCTTTGAGTGCAGATAGGTAGAAAAGCGCAATAGAAGTGCAGAACATTTACATGTGAAATGTTCACTAATATAGAATTTCTGTATTTGTATGTGAGTGCTAGTACATAGTGTGTGACTGTAAATTTAGATTGTCTTTGGTGGGCAGATTTGTGACATCAAGCCTATATCAACAGAAGACTATGTAAGAGGAGGTTATCAAACATTAGTATCTATAAAATATAGCAGTGTTCACCAGAAATTAAAAAAAAAAAAAATCTTTAGCTAACACATTTATTGTGAAATGGACAAACACAATAACATGCTATATGCTAGCACTCCGCAGCAATGTTTATATCATCTAGCATTTACTTTATGTACATTATCTCTGCTATCAATCTGTATGACCAGCTTGGCTATGATCACCTCAAGTTCTGCTCTAACTACTCAAACACTGAAGACACAATTACAGAAAATACAAATGCACAGTTTACTCATGCTCAGTAACATTAGTATAATTAGTGGCATTGTAGTTATAACAGATGTAGTTGTAACATTATTAGTGGTATCCTAAAATAAAATGTCATATTTCAATGCAAACTCAATCATACATTGTCACTATCTAAACAAATGCAAAATGCTACCTGGCATTAAACTAAAGCCATTTTAGGCTACCACTAACCTCACAAACCTTGTGAGCAAACACTTATAATGTAATTTAAAGGACAAAAACCTCGGCATTTGAACGCCTGCTTTATGCCACTTTTCTCTACATCTGTGTGCGAGAGAGGTAGAGAAGAGACTGTGAGCAACATCTGCAGCAACTGGATGCATCTGTGGAGCAATGAAAAGACAATCTGTTCCATTATTCTGATCCATGTCATTATCTGAGACAGAGACTCACTGTTGGCGAGAGAATATTTATTTCAGTTCCCACCTACTCAAAACAAAGCATGGACATGAACAAAGCATTTAAGGATGGCTTGTACAGTAGACAGTGGCACTTTCCTGTGGATATTCGTGGACTATCAAAAACATTATTGAGGTTTTCCTTTTCAAAAGAGCTCTAAATTGTTTACGTGTAGTATTTAAGGGCAGAGCATAACTAATGCTAACATGTCATAATATGCATTTATAGTCAAATAGTCAAGAGTAAATTATTTTAAAATGAATTACTAATGATTTCATAATTTAACTGCCATCATGTTCATAGTGACAGGAGTGTCAGCAGCGTTGCCTGAAAGCCAAAATCAACTTATTTCACAGTCTTGAGCTTTTAACCTAAAACCTAGTCTCTAAAGATCTAATGTTTCAAATAATAATTGAATATTCAGGGTACAGACATACATTACCTACAGCACCAAAGATAAAAACAGTTCAACAAAGCAGAAATATTTTGAACTTCAGTATTTTTCACATCCTGGCAACCTGTCCAGGATTTAGCAGGTACCCTGCCTCTCGCCCAATGACAGCTAGGCTCCAACCCAGGCACAGGCCTGAAATGGACAAGTGGTAAATGGTAATGGATGGACTATGTCAACCCCTTACAGCCCATTCCCCTCCATAGCCAAGCAGAAAAATGGGAGGGTTGCGCCAGGAAGGGCATCTGGTGTAAAAACTGTGTCAAATCAACAATCAATGATCTGCTGTGGCGACCCTGAACTCACTGACAACTAAAAGGACAAAAAAAAAAAAAAAAAGTATTTACAACTGTAACATTTACGCAGATACTTTTACTATTGTTTACACAGTAAAATTTGAACTTAAAACACTTGTATATACACATACTATATACAAATTGACCATATATGCATGATGTGCTAGTAATTTGGGGGCTGGGGCACAGCTGGTAGATGGTAAATGGTCTGCACTCATATAGCGCTTTTCTACCTTTCTACCGCTTTATCTACTGCTTTTTATTCACCCATTCACACTCACAATAACACACACTCATACACCGATGGGGGAGCTGCTATGCAGCTGGCCAACAATCACCGGGAGCAACTAAGTTGGGGTTCAGTGTCTTGCTCAAGGACACTTTGACATGTGACCAGAGGAGCCGGGGATTGAACCAACAACTGTGAGATTGGTGGACAACCGCTCTACCTTCCTGCACCAGAGTCACACAGTCGTAGAGCATTTACCCTGTAACAACATGGTTGTTGTTTCCACCTGATCTCGTGCTGAAGTTTCCTTGGAAAAAACCCGATGATATGTGCACCTGTCTAACAAGTATTCAGGGATCAATATTCCCCAAACAGTTGTTAATACCTATTAGTATTTCAGTATCTATTATTCTCAATATTTAAAGGTGTTAGTGAGCTACAGGTTATTATACCTTTTTATCATTTGCACTCGGAGATTTACATTTATGTATCAAGATTCTAAAGAGTCTAAATTGTACTCCTCAATTCTTTCCTAAGATACTGTACCTATTGACCTTGTGTTTGATTTAGGGGCATTTCCCCATACAAACACACATTATGTGGATTCATTCAGCACACAGCTAGTGACAAAGGTCGGCAGATGGTTCTCAAGGCATAAAGGAAATATTTTCGCAGTTAGTTCCTTAGGAATTCAACAAATTAAAGGTTGTTTTCCAACTCAGTTATTTAGCACTGGGTTTCAAAATTGAAAAAATACATTTTCAAGAGTTTAGCTTCTGTCAGATGCACTGTAAAAACTGAGATTAGGGTGAAGTGGTGTGTGGAGTTATTAAAATATGTGAGTAAATTCTACACAATAAAATGAATGTAGCTACTGTAGTTTGAAACAACAATGTTTAAATCATCAAATCTAAATAAAGGATTCAATTCAATCCAATTCAACTTTATTTATATAGCGCCAATTCACATCAAAGTCATCTCAAGGCACTTTACAGAATAAAGTCAAGACTATAAAGATGTATAGAGAGAACCCAACAATTCCCACTTGAGCAAGCCATAGGCAACAGTGGAGAGGAAAAACTCCCTTTAACGGAAGAAACCTCCAGCAGAACCAGGCTCAGGGTGGACGGCCATCTGCCTTGACTGGTTGGGGTGAGTGGAAAGTGAAGAGAGAGGAGAATTATTTGTATTTTACAAAATCTTTTGCTGAAAAACTAAACTGCAATTATAATGAGTAATGGTAAATGGCCCGCACCTATATAGCACTTTTTTACTTACTGGCAGAAAAGCAGATATATGTGCAAACCAGCCATGTTGCAATCAGAGCCTTGGCTAAATAACTCACCTTGGGCACCAAATTGGTCACCACAAAGTAATCTCAAGGCACTTTACATAATAAAGTCAATACTCTACAGAAGGGGTCACCAACATGGTGCTTGCCGGGACCAGGTTGCCCGCAAGGCCCACATGAGTCGCCCGCGGACCTGTTCTATAAATAGCTCACCATAGCGCCACTTACCAGAGAGGACACAGAGTTACACAGATTTCCCAAACTTTATGAATTACCACTGCATTATTCACCAGCAGGCGTTATGTGCAAAGGTGATCGGCTTTGGGCACGTCGTGACTCCCGTCGTGAAGATCATCAACAGCATCTGCTCCGGACCTAAACAGCACAGAGCATTCAAGGTACTATTGGAGCAGGGGACAAATTTTGCTTTGTTTTTTGGCACTCTTGGGTGAGATCAAAGAGTTCATGCAGTCCAAAGGTTAAGGTGTCACTGGACTTTTCAGCAAGATTCAACCAACTAAGACAAAATCAATCGAATTGATCATCGCTTATGAAGTCATTTACTAACAGAGATTTAGACGAGAGAGATCTGATATTTGATAATCCACATTACACTTTTGGGAGGTTTTTTCACGGACCAGAGTCCGTGGTTCGATCCCCGGTCCTGGGTATATGTCGAAGTGTCTCTGAGCAAGACACTGAACCCTCAACAGCCCATTCCCATCCCAATCTGTGCAGTGCCAGTCCAAGCCCAGTAGAAACTGGGGAAGGTTGCGTCAGGAAGGGCACCCAGCGTAACCCCCCCCCACCAAAAAAAACAAAACACTGTACTAAATCAACATGTGGACAACAATCCGCTGTGGCGACCCTTAAACTCCTATAAGCTTAAAGGACAAAAAAGTTTTTTATAAATAAATAAAGTTCTGTAAGAGCAGTAGTCTTAACTTTTGTTAGATTATCGTGATAAACTCCTCTTAGATTCATTTTTGGTTTATGTAACTTAGTTGGTCAGGAACAGACAGTCTACAGGCATTTGGGTGTTATGGGGGTTGATGGCTGTAAGGACACTGTAGAGAGGCAGGCTCAACTCTTTTAGTGACCTCCAATTTGCGTAATCGGGCGTCATTAACTCCCGTGTGAATAATAGTCTTACTGTATTTACGTTTATCTTTAGCCAGGAGTTTCAAATATGATTCAACGTCGCCCGCTCTGGCCCCAGGAAGACATTTGAGTATGGCTGCTGGAGTCTCTTAATTTCACGTTTTACACTATAGAGCTGCCAATTACCAGAGTTTGTTTCTCAGCGAATGTGTGGCTGAGTGGGAAAAATCAAGTAGAAACATGAACCGATGGTGATGAACCTCGGGGGTCTGTTTAGCATTAGATATCAGACGAACTGTCACTCAGCTGCCCTGGCTTCCCAGCTGCTCCGGAACTGCCGGGGGACAGCTAACAAGCGCTATGGTATGTCGGTCCGCACCAGCTACCGGGGCCTGACTAGCTGGATTATTTTTATGGTGCGGAGCCACACATCCAACGCAGAAAAAAAACTTGATATAAATAGCATTATTGCTAAAGGAGGCAGAGGAAAAACTAAACATGAGACACACCGAGCAAGTGAGAGGAGAGACAGAGAAGCCATTGCTAACAGCTAAATGCTAAGCTAGTGGAGCTAGGACCGGTTAAAATAAGTGAACGTTAGCTAGTTATATGTTTGAAAAGAGCAAGTGGTTGTGTAATACAAGCATATATCCCGTCTCAAGTAGTGAGTCTTGTGTAAGTAAGAGCTACGATTAATCAGTGAACAGTCCTTCAGCAGAAACCCAACAATATGCAGAAACAGGGTTGAGACTACATGCTTACCGCAGGAGGAGCTAAAACACGGTTTTACTACATCAAATGGTTATATAAAATACACAAATGAAAAACTTTTTTTAAAAATTTATTTTTAAGCATATTTGAGCATAGGATAACAGTCAAATCAAATTTGCATAAAATCTAGTTTGAGGGGTTTGGCTACAAGCAAAGAACATATGTCAGAGCAGAGCTCATGAAAAGATTTACCTGCCTAACACCCTTAGTGAAGCATGGAGCTGGAAACATGACGATCTAGGCTTTGACAAAGGAAGAAGGACATAGAAAGGAATAATCCTCAAAAACATGGAAATTACTGCAGGGCTATAGGATTGATTGCAATAAGAAATGCTGCCATTTTTAATTATTCCAGGGACATGTATTAGAGCTCTAGGGTATACCTAATAAAATAGCAGCAAACATCTTTTAAGATAAACTAAAAAGAACAGCTAATTGGTTAACTTACCTTCGTTGGGTTGACTAATATTGTTATTAGAAAACATGTCCTGGGCATCCAGTGGTTCACAGTACAATATTAAACTCAATCATCACTAGCTGTAATTAATTCAGAAACAAAAGCAACAGTTTTTTTTTTTTAAACACTTTAGTTTACAGCCCGTGCATTTCAGGGTAAGTACAGTGAACTTACTACGTACACATAGGTAAAAACGGTGTACCTCCACAGTACCTATCTATTGTAACGATAAGCAAACTTAGGGGAATAACAAGGTAACAAGATGAGAAAAAGAAAAATACCTACAGTGTAAGTATTTTGTAGTTAAGAGCTACTTATTAAATAATTACATGATGGGTGCAAATTCTTATGGTGTAACTACTGTGTAACTACAGATAAAAAGAGGGTAAGAGGGTCCACTTAAAACCTATCACACCTATCATTTAATATTTAATTATTTATCAACAAGTTGTTTACAATATTATGTTCAGCTGATTTAAATCGGTTTTCTATGCTTTGAAGGAATTAAAATTTAACCATAATTGCCATTTATTCTTTGTTATCTGTCGCTATATAGTAGGTACAACAAATGAGGGCTGTAATTTAAAGTGGATCCTCTCACCCTTTTCTTATCTGTAGATACACAACAGTTCCATCATAAATATTCACACCTATCATGTATCACAAGTACCCCATAATTACAAAATAGTTTTTTCTTATTCTCATCTTGTTACCCTGTTATTCCCCAAAGTTTTCTCACCGTTATCAAGTAACAAATATGTATCCATAGGTACCTCTCTGGTATACCGTTACTATCAAGTACACAGTAAGTTCACAGGCTGAAATCCAGAAGTTCATTCTGAAGAAAAGCAGCTGGAGTAAACAGATCAGGTTTAGAAGCAAAATGATTTGCTCACTCATTGTAACACATTTTTTGCTTGCACTTCAATTTGTGCACAATTTTTGTAGTGTAGACCATGTAGTGTACAAACACTTTGTCTGTTTGTTTGTGTTTTAGAATAAAACCAAACCAACAGAGCCATTTGTAGCACATTTTCTTAGAACAACTTTACGCATTTATTAAAATCGGTACTACATTGATGTGTATACCTTTAATCGATTTGTCACCGTGCGTTGAGTTATAGAAAACAAGGCACACAAGTGTCCACACTTTTAGTTCTAGCTTTGCTGATCACCTTCATATGTTTGGCAACACAAGGCAAATAATCCTACATCTGTTTCAATAAATAGCATTTTAAATCCACATTTTGAAAATACAGATACATCCACAGAGTGTGGTGGATGAGCATCCTGCAGTACCTTAGCAGCCTAAATTATTTTGTGTGGGCAGTTTCAATTGTCGTGCCACGCTCCTTTACTTAGCATGTGGGGCTACTGTGAGCAAAATCAGGACTGTACAGCACAAAAATTACATCAACTGGATCAGGTATCAGTCATGTACCTAATGTGTTTATGACTCAGCCATACAGACACTTTCTTTTTAACAGTCTCTGTAGCCTGCAGATCACCTCTTCATCACTGCTTCTGTTCAGTTCAGACTTTTTTCCTTCTACCTCTGGTCCACTGTAATGTCAGGCTGTTTGATGCAGGTAGGCGCTGTTACCTCCAGAGGGCCTCCTTCCACCACAATCACATCTGCGATGATCTCAGGTGGTTGGGGGTTTTGCATGGCCTTGTAGATGGTTGAGTTGGGTTGCTCAAGCAGGTACTGCACCCAGGAAGAAAGCAAATTACATATCCCTCTCCAATCAAATGAAGGGAAATTTGTCAGTTTTCAGAAAATTATGTTGTTGTTTGCCACTGGTTTTCCATGTGAATTATTACAAACAACCCACTACATACACACCTCTTTGAAGTGCTCAGGGAGGGCATCTTTTGGACACAGAAAGTGGTATATGCTTCTTCTATAAACCACTGAGACTGCCACCAGAGCTGCTGCTATTGCCATGACAACAAATGTTACCACGACTGCCACCCACGGGATTTCTTCTTCTTCAGAAAAACAACAACAACAAGAACAGATGTAATCATTATGTTCTTAGTTTGAATTGAATTAAATCTACAGCATGTCTGAAATGTAGTTGTTAACTTTTGTGTGATTTTATTAATTATCAAGACACTATGAATTAATCATTACTTTTATATTATGTGGTGAATGCAGCTACACATTTATTGCTTGACTTTTAATGGAATATATTAAAGAGAGAGAGAGAGACTTTGATTGTGTTTTCCTTTATTTTCTTTTATGTTTTCTCATATGTTTTAGCAATATTTTCATTTAAATCAATTTTTTTTAATGCTTTTTTTGAACGTTTTTCTTATCTGAATCTAAGAATAGTGGTTTGTCACCATTTGTGGACATTTTAAAGCTCTCTGAGGCTCTGAAGTAACGAGCTACATAAATGAAACTCAAAATTACACTAGAAAAAAAACATGGTGCCCTCTGAAATAAGAAAAAAATTCCATTGTAGTTTTTCGTTGGATAACAAGAAAACTTGAAAAAAAAAACAAACAAACAAACCTGCAGTTAAACAAAGTCTAAAGTCTAGGCCCAAGGATAGAAAAGAATCCTGTTTGCTTGTTTGGTGTATGTGCGTTCAGCATGCTTGTGGTGGGGACTGAAAGACTTAGGCTGCTTAAGGACATCTGCAGTTTGTGTGGACTCTAATAGACTTGTGCAGATAACAAATCAAACAAACAAAGTCCTGCAGACTAATGCAGACACTGCAAGCTGAAAGCACGAATTGGCTATACATGTCAGCCAGTGTAGTTTGAAAAGCTTACCACTGCCAGTGCTCTCACATACAGATGCGCTGGGCTCAGTTGGGTTCAATTGTTTGTTGATACGGACTTGGAAACAGTACTTTGTCAATGGATCCAGCTTATCCACAACAATCCGATTTTGTTGTATGCTGCTGATAGTTATGGCCTGTAGGACGCAACAGAGAAGTGGTCAGGTGTGTGGTCTAGTCCACCCATGCAGCAGCTGCAGGACACTTAGATCAGTGAGATGTGAAAACACAGAAATGTAACTGACCACAAATAGTCATTGTGTAGTTTTATCCTCCACTACAAAACAGGTGATAAGCACCTTATAGGCACCTCAGTAAATCTAAGACCGACACAAAGTGTCAGACCAAAAGCAGGTAGTGGCCTTGATCATTTAGCATTTCCTTCAGAAAGGTCTCCTGAATATACCAGTGCAGTTGTAATCTAAAGCTACAGGAAGCTTGTGTGAGGTATTTGCTGCAAAAGAGGCTCAAGTAATGAATAAATCCAAGGATTCTCTTACTTTTTCTAAAGTACTTATATGTTTGTAATAGGTTTTTTTTAATAATGAAAAAACCTACTTGTGCGTGGTAAAACGTGGTAAAATATCAATTAGCAGGCTTCAGATTTAGCAGACAATCACTTATTGCGTTTACATGGACATAAGTAACCAGGTTACCGTTAGCTTTCCTAGGAAAGCTGATGTCTTAATTTTCATAAAAATGAGAAAGCTTGGGTAGGGAATTAGGGAAACCTGATTTCCCCAGGTATTCTCTTAGACAGTTTCTCTGCTAAGTATATGCATAACCAGGTTTCTAATCAGCTTTGACCAACACCGCATGCAGCAAAAGGCTGAATGATGGAAAGCTTTAAACAAGTCTAAATAAAGTTGCTCTATTCTGACAGTTTGCACTGTTTATTATCATCTTCAGCTCCCTTCTTCTTCCTCTTTCCCCTCTGTTGCCGAGGTGCAGTGACAAGAACAGAGCAAAAAACAAAAACCAAAAACAAGAAAGAAAGTCAGAAAGCATCGTTTTCTGTCACTATGGGGCTTAAATCTGTAATCGAGACAAAATTATTGTGTGGGTGAGGAGAAATGAGATTTCTCCTTTGCTGCCTGTATATGTGAATTTCCAGTAACAAGGTTTCTGAAGTTCATGTAAACGCTGATTGGTAAACCAATTACCCAACAAAGTTGGTTTCTCTTCATAATCTATTTACTTAATTTACTTAATTGTACAATTAAAAAACATTTTTCTAATCACCCTGTTAAAATGTTATTTATCTCTACATAGGGTCGTCAATACAGCTGTGCCATATCATGTCATATATATCATTGATATTATCAGTAACACCTCCTACAATGATTGAATTTTGTAAGAATTTATTGTAAGATTTGTCCTGATAAAGAAGTCTTGCACTTCCAGGTGACGCAGTGGCAATGTTTATGAAGAAGGCACATTAATACCAAAACACCAGCTTTAAACCTCACTGCGGTTTGAGCAGTGACAGCTACGGCTTGTATTACCCCTCACAAATTAGAGGTTTGTTATGGGGTGACCAAGCATAGTAGATCCATATTAGATCCCCAAAACAACATGTTTGAGTCTTCCCAGTACAGGAGCTACAATTCCCAAATAGAAATGGATCCCACCTTCTCATCCTGGCCATCCTTCCAGTAGGTGATGTTGTAGGTGATGTCAGAGTACACTCTCCGAAGAGATGAGAGTGCAAACACTGGATCTTCAATGCTGACTTCAATGGTAGCTCGATTGGAAGAGAGATAGATGCTGGGTGAACCGATGACGGCTTAGGGAGAGGAAGAAGATTGGTAAATGTAATTTTTTAAAACCCACATACACAACAAAAAGTAGGAAATAACAGCTAAGACAAAAGCAAATGGACAAAGTGGTCTTTGACTTGACCAGGATGTAGTATTTAACAGTTTCTAATGATTCTTCTGTATCCCTCAGAACACATAACCTTCTATGTCTACATCTGTTTATCACCTCAGTCAGACTTCTTATTGTAACACATAATCAGCAGATTACAAACTGGTAAAACTACGGCAGTAGTTGAATGTTTTGATGGTGCAAATTACATCTTTTTGGGGGTAATGAAGTGGTTAGCACAGCTGGCTCATAGTTAGAAGGTCCCTGGTTAGAATCTACAGTATTAGATCCTCCGGGTTTCCTCTGGGTGTTCTTGTTTCCTCCCACAGGCCAAAGACAGACATGCATGTTAGGTTAATAAGTGACTCTAAATTGGTATGAATGGTTGCCTGTCTGTGTATGTCTGTGTTGCACTGGAAACCTATCCAGGGTGTACCCTGCCCAATGACAGCTGCGGTAACAGGATAAGTGGTTCAGATAATGATGAATGGATGGAAATGTTCTTCATAGCCACTTAGTAGACTCACTCCAAGATTACAACCTGGACTGATGTAGCATGCAGGCAGCGATAGCTAAGAGCTGACAGCAGGGTGTGTGCACTTTATAAAAAGTTATACATCACAAACATTGGATAACACTGATAAAATTGCTGACATGTTAACAAAACATCCATGAAATTGCTACATCACCAACTATTTTGAGTTATTTTTGTAGCATCTTCAATATTGTCTCTCTTTTAGTCCTAGGAAAAATGATGTGGGTCCAACATATTCACCAGCTATTTGTAAAATTGTCTGTCTTTAGTTTCGTGCTTGGCACAGAGTGTACAATCCTATATGCTGAAAGGAGTTATGAGTGGTACACCCAAAATAATAGGCTGAAAGGTAACACTGAAATGCTCAGTGGGGTACCACATAGTTGGGTTACAATTTATGGATTAGTTCAATTAAAAAAAATATCTGATTAGTGAAAGGTCTCTGGAAGCCATATTGTAACAGCACAGGCCACATAGTCACAGCATCCCTATTTTGTGTGTGCCTGAGGATCTTTGATGCATATGCGCCCTCTCTCTCCCTCCATGTTAAATGTCCGTCTCTTCCATGATAACTTTTGAATAAAGGTTAAAATAAAAATAAATAAATAAACAAAAAAAATCTAAATTTACATCTGATTAGTGTATCTTTTTGTCATTGCATTTTTTTGTCTGGCCATTCAATTATCATATCTACAAAAATGACTGTTTGGAATAAAGAGGATTATGGTGACTGGATCATGAGCAGTTTTGGAAACAGAATAAACATACGTCCCTATGTTGTTTTACAGTCATGCAACACTGAATTTCTACTCACTCTCTTTGTCCATGGTAATGCTACTACTTTCCACCCAGGGGGAGGTCTCTGACCCCAATTGCGCCCGCACTCTGCCAATATATGTTCCATATTCGAAGATGGGCTCATTGAGGCTCGTGAGATCACATTCAAGGGTTGAGATATTCACACAGCCTATGCTGTAGCCAACGCGGACCTTAGATCTGTGGTTGAAACATTTTATTAGTATTGCAAATTCTCCAATAGTAATTTTGATTTCCAGTGAGTTTGTGACAACATACAAAAAAAAATGGCGTTGAAGAAACTCTAGTACATTTTAAGCATAATATGTTTCTTGTGTTTTATTAAAAATTATGCCACATTCTAACAGACCTTATAACATATGGCCGTAGACTACAGATAAAAATGTCACTTTGGCTATTTCATGTTTTTTTTTTTTTTGTCCTTTCGGCTTATCCTGTGAGTTCAGGTTCGTCACAGCAGATCATTGTCCGCTTGTTGATTTGGCACAGTTTTTAATCCTCCCAAATTGCTACCAGGCTTGGACCAGCACTGCAGAGCTGGGGATGGGAATGGGCTGTTGGGGGTTCAGTGTCTTGCCCAGAGACACTTTCACTTATAGCCGGGACCGGGGATCGAACCCTGATCCTGTGGTCCCAGTCCGGACCCTTGGGTCCGTGGACGTCTGCCTTTACCAACTGATCTACAGCCGCCCCTGGTAGATTTCAAGTAATTATTAGTAATGTACTTTTGTAAACAAAGTTGGAATTTTTGGAAATTTTCCACAATTGTTACTTCATAACAGTGTTTTCAGTGGTTAACATTTCTGGACTGATATAGAATTTCATTTAGGAAATTCTGTTGGGTAATATCAAATTGCAAATAATTTAGGGACTGTATCAAGTACAAAGCAAAGGACAAGGCCAAAAAATAATATGGAATAGTTATGATCTTTAGTCTAACAGGCAGCACTGCACCAGAAATTCACGCTCCTATACTGGAGATCAATACATGGTTCAGGAACATCTCTGAAAATCCTTGTCACAGTTTGTCTCAGCATCCACAATTACAAGTTAAAACCCTGGTATACAAAGCAACAACCATATATAAACAAGATCCAGAAATGCTGCTGATATCTGAGCCTGAGGTGAAGTGGAAAACTGTGGTTATGAATTCACATGGCATGAATACCACGCACCTCTATGAGGGTAATATTGATGCTGAAAAATATATAAAAGTGTTGTAGCCCTGTTTATTTGCCCTCCAGAACTGTCAACCACTAAAAACTTTGGATGCATTATAAAGTGAAAGATTCTTCTGGAAAATGGGCTTTGTAAATCAATTAGCTAACTGAAATGATATTTCACTAATAAAATGGAAGATATTAAATTAAGTTGGTACATCTCTTCTAAGAATGTCATTGTTAGGGCCAGGACACATCAAGTTAATGTCAAAAAACTAGCTGTGACAAAGACTAATTGCTGCATTGGCTCATGTCACCAGCACAAAGTTGACAGCCCATGTTCATGTAGCAAGAGAAAGTGGAAAACCGGGAGTGCGGTTATACAAACTGTAAACCAAGCTTCCAATGTTCACTCACCACTGATGGTTCAACTTCTAATGGATTCTAGTCTATTTCTCCTAGTGTGTTCTCGTGCACACATTCACTTAGCTGAACAGCTAATCAAAGTGCTCCGTCTCACTGAATGGATCGATGCCGATTCATCTTGCAAAATCAGCTGAACAGCTGATGACAGGGGTCCGATGGGGGCTTGACGATGCAGACGATGAGAAACATACCGCAAAACGAGGCAAAAACAGAGTAGAAGCTCTGTAGAGCTTAGGGGAGTGAGCTTGTAGTTTTCTGTGAGTTCATCACTACAAACAGCACCTTTCACACTTAGATATTTGTTCTAAACTTTGATTTATACAAAAGATTTGATGAGTTCACCTTAAAGCTTTTAAAAATGGGTCATGTCAGTTTCTGTATTTTTGGAAATTCAGGAACAATATGTAATTTGTCCATTTCCAACACATGATAACTTTTGTCCATTTACACCAACGGGTTTAACTGCTAAAGAAGTAAAATGCAGATATCATCAACTCACTGATGTTACAGTAACCCAGTCTACACAGGACTCCTCATAGCAGTGGACAAAATGAAAGCACTGAGCTCAAATTTTAGATTACAAGTCTGTCAGTAGTTAAATTTATCATATCAATGCATTTACTCACCAGTGTCAGTCAGTCATATTGTAATGCGTGTATCATTCCTAGAAGAGCAGATGTTTTTCTACAACACTACCCATATAGTTGAGAAGTGTCACTAGTCACCTTTTCAGGGTTGAGTTTAGAGTGGAGATAAAATCAGACTCTTCAACCCATATACACAGCAAAACATTTCTCATTTAGCAAGTTCTCAGAGACATGTCAGATACAGCCACTTTTTCCACTTATTACGATGAATGCTACAGTCACTGACATCAAATAAGCAGGGAAGATGCACATTTAACCAGCTTTGCTCATAGTGATTACAGCACTGCTGAGGAACAGATGAAGCAGCCACATCTATTCATATGCAAAACAGCATTTAACCGGCCCATGGCTACAGTACATCACAATTATGTTTTGTTGCAGCGTGGAAAATCACCTGTAGCGTTACAACACATGGGTTCTGATGGCTAAGATTAGTGCAGACTTACTTGTATTCAGCGGTGTACACAAGGCCGCTGGCCGCCCTATGAGGTGGATCCCACCTCAGCACCAAATTCATGTTGTAGGAGGTAAAGTGGACTTTTGTGGGCCCGCTGAGAACTCCTGATACCACTGCACAGTTCATATGCGAAAGAATGTGACAAAAAGTCAGTTTCATCACAGGTGTGTTCAGGGAACGAGAGGACAGTAAATGCACAATGTGAATATACATATACCAATATATGGTTATACGGTTACATGCTCATGATTATTGCTCCAGTGTCAAAGTTCACCCCTTATATTTGGGTGTTGAAACAATGACTGAAGTAACGCTGAAGTCATTGTGTGTAAGGTGAGTAATCAGAATGACTTGATTCGGAAAAATCTTAAATCACATTATGTGAATGTTGCACCTGTGCCCAGCTGATCATCCACGCTTCCATTTCACTACATAAAGCCTGGACAAGTCATTCATTAATCTACATATACTCTAAATGAAAGTACCAACAATGCGGTTTCGTTTCGTTGCGGTTTCGTCGTTAAGCGTTCTTATAAAACAAAAGTTCCTCCTAAGGTCCAGTTCCAGTACGTCCGCTTAAACAGTTCAAACACAGTAAACCCACATTACCTCTGCACACGCATAGTGTTGAAAACGTCAGGATAAAGGCACAAATAGCT